>OU015756.1:72819937-72836824 GCA_907169655.1 Acomys percivali
GAGAGAGAGAGAGAGAGAGAGAGAGAGAGACAGACAGACAGACAGACAGACAGACAGACAGACATTAGACAACTAATCTGTAGTTGAAGGCAGAGACACAGCATAGAAAGTTTTATACCAGTGGTTCTCAACAAGGATAATGTGGTGTACCCTACTTGGCAAATCTGCGGGTACCTTTGGTTGTCTAAGTGGGAGGGAGAAGGTGCCACGCATTCAGTGCATGGGCCTAATGACCTTAGCTAACATCCTACAATGCGTGGCCTCTCATAATAAAGAAAACTCCAGCGTCAGCAATGTTGAAGCCGAGACTAACCTTCTACAAAAGGTGAAACATGATTGCAGGAACAAGACAGACATGATCTTGTTTTGACTTGCACAGCTGTGAAGCAGACCTGTGTTACACCAAAACTTCATCAGCACGCCTGTAGATGCTGCAGGCTGGTGTAGGCTATTCCAAGCTTCAGCCTAAAATGGACAAGGTCCACTGATACTCAAACAGGTAAAACTGAGCTCCTGGTCAGAGAGAGAACTACATTCTGACCTAGAAATAAACAGCAGACCCTGTAAGACTTTCAGAGTTTAAGCATCTTGTGAAGTGTGTCAAAGTGTAAATGGATAAGGTGAAGATGATGATGGTGGTGGTGGTGAAGATGATGGTGATGGTGGCAGAACATTGCACTATTTTCTATTTCAAATACTTTGCTAAATATTTATATGCCAAATAGCATGTGGTCATTGCAAACTACATATTAAAAACTGAAACCTAAAAGGATAAAGTAATCAATCCAGAAAGGCCGAATTTAGGACCAAGCCTAGGTGCATCTGGCTAAACCATCTTGTTTTGAACACCATGCCATGCTACTATAATGATATAAGTTATGGATCTAAAAGGAAAATAACAGCATTCACCCACTGGTCCCTCAGTTATCTGAGTGCCTTCCATTAGCTCAGGACCCAAGAAAGAAGATAACAGACAGATGCTTTGCTCTTAGAGAAGAAACCATTCAGTGAGAACTGAAGATGTCCAGGCTGGGAATCTATTGTACTCCAACCAATGAACAAGGACAAAAGGAAAAGAGAAATATCTTCCTGGGTCCAATATAGCTTACAGAGTAATCATTTATTGAATCCTCTTTCCCTGTTAAAAGCCAAAAAGCAAATCTACCCTCCCTCCCCTTCCCTCTCCCCCTCCCTCTTCTTTTTCCACTCCCCCTCCTCCCCCTCCTCCCCCTCCTCCCTCTCCTCCCCCTCCTCCCTTTTCTACCTCCCACTTGTATCTGAAAGCTGGATAACATAGGATTAGGGATTTATAGGTAAAATTTTGAGGTCTTCAGATCCCAGACTTTAAGGCAGCAAGAGTGATGAGTGGAATTGGAATATCACACAGTGTCTGCAGGCTATGGAAGCAACACGCTGGCATGTGTATGTGGAACATTCCTATGTACTGCACAGAACACAGTGGAGCAGGAAAACACCTGGATTAGGACACAAAGAACCTTGCTTCTGGTCACAGCTTTATCACTTCCTGGCTGTGACCCTTTCAGAATCTCCATTTCCTCACATACTAAACGAGGAGAGTGCTCCCTGCCTACCTCACATCACAGCAATAGGTAATACATTGTGAGAACACTTAAGATTGTCAAGTTTACCCATTGTGCCTGGTATCATCTGATTTCATCCACATGTGTTTGTGGGTCATCAAATATTCAGTAAAAAGCGTAGGTGGTTAGTAGACAGACACCACTCCGTGCCTTTTCCATGACATAATGGCCATCTTCAGGTGCACTCTGCAGAACCACAGACAATGAAGTATCAAAATCTGAAGGTTATAACCTCTGCAAAGATGAAGCTAGGTTTTCCTCTGGTACAACTTGTGTACCTATTATCATCATATAAACACGGAGCTAAATGGTTGATTTGCAGTCAGACCGTGTCATGTTTAAGTACACTTCACACAGGCATATTACACACATGACACTACTTCTACCCCAGCGACAGACAGGGCAACTGTCAGGAGCAACAAAGGTCAGAACCGATATGATCATCAAACTGAAAATTCCCACTATGGTCAAAGAAAAAAATCGGAGACTTTTTACTCTGCTAGATTTAAGAGTCCTGTCAATAGCCTATAATGTGGAAGGAGCTAAGCTGCCTCCTTAATGATATCACTTAAATGGCAGTTAAAACAAAAATACTGGTGGAAAATGTGCCTGATATCAATATGAAATATTCAGAGTAAATGTTAAACAAATAATGGGATGAGTGATACATTTATGTAGCTAAGTGCGAAGACTTAGCATACCCACTTCCCAAAACAAGTTCAAGATAGCCTCTATAGTATCCTAAAGCTAACTTTGGTAGTGTGGCTAGGAATGGCCCCAAAGACTCGTATGTTTGAATACTTGGTCCTTAAGGAGTGGCACTATTACAAGCTCTGGCCTTGTTGGAGTAGGTGTGGCTTTGTTGGAGAAAGTGTGTCATTGTGGGGATGGCTTTGAAGTCTCAGAAGCTTGAGCCAGTTCTCTGTCTCATGCCTGTAGAGCCAGATGTAGAACTCTCAGCTCCATCTCTAGCACCATGTCTGCCTGCACGCCGCCATGCTTCCCGCCATGCTGATAATGGGCAAAACCTCTGAAACGCTAAGCCAGCCCCAATGAAATGTCTCTTCACAGCAATACAACCCTAACAAAGACACTAACTACCTTGACTATGCAGTAACGGCTCGAAGTGTGGGCTCTAGATCATACCACCTGTGTGAACTAAAACATGTGACCTCAGGCTTTTTTTTTTTTCTTCCGACTTATTTTTTTCCATTCTCTACTGCTTTATGTTAAAATGAAGACAACCCTGCCACTTATCTCCTAGGGCTAGGATAAGGATAGAAGGAGAGAAGTCAGTTGTGTATCACCGTCCCTGACATTGTATGTGTTTAAGAATTACCAGCACCACTTTATTCCATCCGGATGGTCTAATTCTGCTCTATCCACTTAGTTTTAATTACAAAGCACAGATTGGAAGAGCAAGCACCAAAGGAGGCTCCAAACACATGGCCTCTCCCATCTAAACGAACCAGCAGCTGCTTTTGGAGAGTGAACAGTCTGTTTAGAAATCTGACAGCGAGGTAGCCACTCGAGGTAAGGCAAAGTTTTGAGTGGCGCCATGCATGGAACTGAATCCTCGGCAGCCCACGAGTTATTGCAGAAAAGAGCACAGAAAGGATGATAGAAAGGCAGAGGCAAAGTCCAAGTTGCAGCTGACAGAGAGGGCAGCTCGCAGGAGCAGCAAAGGTCGGAAAAGACATTATCAGCATGCTGAAAATTTCCACTGGGGTGCAAAGGTTCAGAACGCAGATGCTGACAGAGCACCGAGTATGACCAAATGGACAGGAGAGAGGCTTAAAGAAATCATAATGACCTCCTAAGATGAAGAGGAATTTTTAAATCCTAGAGATAGGAATGGAATCTGGAAGGCATTCCAATTCCACCTTCCCACCTTCCTTGTGACCTTGGAACAGTTCAATATGTTGCCAGTGCTGCTATAGCACATTCTGAAATATTCCCTTTTGTTTCTGACATGAGAAAGCAACTTCATCATTATCAAATAGCCCGCTTGTTCATATGCAAATTCAATCTTTTAGAAACACCTAGGTGAACAAAGAAAAATGCACCCAGCTGGACCAAGCCATATTAGAGTCCAATAAATAAATAAATAAATAAATAAATAAATAAATGCACAAGCGTGTAGTTCAGCATCCACCATTCTTGTCAGCCATTGACTGCATTGCGAGCTGTATCCACTGACAACTGCTGTTACAATCTTCTCTCCAATTTAGATCACACACACACACACACACACAGACACACACACACACATACCACCACCATCTTCACAATAATCCCCAAGCTAGAATTACTCTGAAGCCAAGTTCCTTTTCAGATGTTTTGCAAGTTAACACTCCACAGTCAAAGTTGTATTGGCACACTCCTTTTAACCTTTTAACATGCACTTGTGTTGCCATAGCTATGAGGGCCCTATTCCTCGCCTCCCCTCGTTAGTCATCAGTGGAAAACTTTTTTAATGTTTTACCCTTGAGATTTTCTTTGCCATATACCACGGTTTTATGTTATTGTTGTGTCATTTTCTCCTGAGCAAATTTTACAACTCTGATTCTTTTTTTCAAGAAATGCCGCCAGCAAATTGACTATATCTTGTAGTGTTGCTCGCATACTTTTAAATTTTTTTTATTACGTTTGTTTTTATTAGCATAGAAAACAATGAGTTTCATTATGGCATTTGCATACATACATACCGTCCTACTTTGCTTTTGTTCATCCACCCATCCTACTGTTCTCTCACACCTTTCCTCCCCCTCCTCTTAGCTGCCCCCCTGCCTTAAGGATAAGGGGTCCATTGCTCTCTCCATAGCTTTGCAGTATTTGTTTCTCAGTCTGGCCTATTTCTCTTAACATAATGACGTTAAAGTCTATCTGTTTTCCTGAAAATGTCACAATCTCATTATTTTTTTTTTCATTTAAGCCAAACAAAATTCCATTGTGTTTATGTACTGCATTTTCTTCATCCATTAGTTGGTGGATGGACATCCATACTGATTTCCATTTCTTAACTATAATGAATAGCTAATAGTTACAGTGAATATGGGTGTGCTGAGCTCTCTTTGGTATGTTGACTTGGGGATCTTCTCGCATATACCTAGGAAGTAGCATCAATGGAAACCTGCAGTTTATGTAATCAAGTAAAACTGTCTCCATTACTAGCATTATTCTTTGCCTGTTAAGCTTATGCCCCACTGTTTCCTCAAGTTAATTCCTACTTTGTCTTAGTTCTAGCTCATTCAGAACTCCCCGAGAGTCCTCACAGAACCTCCCCGGCACCCACAGGACTTTTCCACTGCACTTAGCCTATTGCACAGCAATGATGTTTGAGACCAAAGTCATGCCTGCCTCGGAAGCAACCTTCTGCATAGCTGAACAGGAGAGGTATCTAGTCCATATTGAGAACAATGGGAGAGGATAGAAATCCTATAGCCCATTCATAATCTTACAGCTCAGCAATACGGATGAAAGGAGAAACAAATAAAAGGAGAGGAAATGGAGGGAAAACATCAGAGAAAGCAAGCAGAGTGTGTTCAGATGAAGAAAATACATGCAAGCTTCGGGGCCTCAAAGCCCACAACAAAGAGGAGAATTATATTAATATTTAAGAGTAATGAATATGAAATATTTTTAAATACTGAATTTCATGTATGAAGAACAAGACTGCATTACACCTACAAAGGAACCACTCGCCATCATTTTCAGAAACAAATGCTACTTAGTGTTTGCCCCTTGCTAAACATTTTTCTTTTTAAGTAACATTTTCTATATCTGTTATGGGAAGGGGAGTATGCAGCTTGCTGACATTTAACTTGCTCAAGCCAACCAAAGGGCTAATTTCCAAGCATCCGTGAATGGAGACCAAAGTGAGACATCACAGAAGGCTCCTTTTAGTTTAGGCAACTTTCATCATGAGTCACAGCGGCATTCAAAGGTTGCCATACATTTAGAAACCTCACGTATCAAAACACTCAGAAAATAATCTAAGTGAGAAACAAGAAAGGAATGGGATTCTCGCCGAATATCATCAAATTGGGAGGGGGGTGGCTTAGCGCTCAGAGCCTTGCAGGTAACACCAGGCATTAGAAATAATTCACAAATGAAAAGGCTGTCTTTATGATTGCCTTTGATGTTTCATACTATGTACAAGGCAATGATTATCCTTGAGACTCAGATGTACTTACTATCGATGTGCGAACTCAGAAAGAAATTAAAATTGTTAATTCCTTCACTTCGCTGGTAGAAGGGAATCATGCTCCAGTTAGTAAGAAGTGAAACAGGGGGAAAGAAGAAAAGATAGCACAAAGGTCTGATATAAATGAAGGGAGAGAGCCTTGGTTCACAAAACTGAAGTAAGCATAGGCAGAGAGAAAAAGGTAACGCCACAAAACTAAATATATCCCACAAAGGCAAGTAAAAAAAATAAAATAAAAATAAGGAGATTCTGCCAAATATGTTTACTTATAAATATGCCCGAGACTCAGAAGGGCTGCCACGGGCAACAGCTAGGCCATAAAATAGCAGGTGTAATTTTAACGAACTTAGGTGATTGTTAACTGTTAAAAGCAGCTGAAATATTTCAGGAGGGGAAAACGCTCCCTGCGATATGGGTTGGGAAAACATATAGGTGAAAACTGAACAGAAATTGTTATTGTCCAGGTTGTCCTTGAATTATATACACAGGAGGCCCAGCCAATGACTCCTGCTGCATGGCTCCGCAGATTCTAATCATGTCTGTCTTTGTTGTTCTCTTTTTTTTTTTTAAAAGATTTATTTATTATTATGTATACAGTGCTTTGCCTACATGTACATCTGCAGGCCAGAGGAGGGCACAGATCACATTAGAGATGGTTGTGGGCCACCATGTGGTTGCTGGGAATTGAACTCATGACCTCTGGAAGAGCAGTCAGTGCTCTTAACCGCTGAGCCATCTCTCCAGTCCCCTTTGTTGTTCTCTTGATGGTACGGAGCTCAGAGTTAGTTCGTGTCTTAATGATTCCTAAAGCTTCTAGAAGCCTTTTTTTTTTTTTTTACAACATATCCCAATAGATGCTGGGATATTATGGGGGGCCTTTATAATAATGAGAAAGAAATATGCACTCAAAGAAACTACATTCCTGCTTTTGAATTTTGACCCTTCGTATATTAGTAATATTCAATAAGAGGCTCCCGTATGATGCTGAGACACTTAGGAGCCGCCACACCCCCGCAGCCCAGAGGACGTGAGACAAAACAGCTGATCCCTCCCAGGCATGCCCAACCTTCTGCCATTATGGCACAGCACTGTCATCTACAAGTTCAGCCTTGAGAACCTTGCAATTTTATTACTAACAAAAAAGTAGAAACACATCCCCATGTTCTAAATAAGTTCAAGCCTTTTTTGCTGGGCCAGTGTCATAGCTGTTCCTAGACATGTCGTTCAGGAAGGTGCTATGCCACTGAGTTTTTTTATTTGCTTACTTCAGTATATTATATGTATTTTCATTCCATAATATTTCTGAGACAGGGTTTCTCTGTGTAGACTTGGCTATTCTGGACGCACTTTGTAGACCAGGCTGGCCTCGAACTCACAGAGATTCGGTTAGTTACCTCTGCTTCCCTGAGTGCTGTGACTAAGGGCGAGTGCCACCATGCTTGGCTCATTCAGAAAATAGGTTCTTCAAATATACTTTTGGCGAAGGTTACACTTAGATAAAATAATACGTTAATTTCTGGGAATAGTTGGGGTTGCTTGGGATCCAGAGTCTCTGAATTTCAATCTAGGCTCTGCATTACCTTAGTAAATTCTTCAACTTCTTTGTGGTTCTGTTTTCTGCCCTTTAAGGTAGAGGCAGAATTATTTGCTCTGAGAACCCAACTACTACAGATGTCCCTTGGCCAAAAGTATATTTGAGGAACCTATTTTCCGAATGATATCCACAGCTGGGATCCATGCTTGCAATGTGAGTCCTGTTAGATGAGTACTATCCAAAGGGGAGCCAGCGGCCAAAATGACATTTGCAGTTAATCAGCAAAAATCAAGGGACTGCATCCAAGAGGCTCACCCCAATTTGCTTGAGTGCTACAGAGTGCCATTCACCAGCTAGGAAGGAACAAACTGTACGTAACTGCTAGGACCAGTTCCAAAAGGGGGAAGCAGCATGCTTTCTCATTTCTGCAGAGACAACGCTTTCCCGCTCTTTTGAAAACTGTTGACCAGGGTTCCCTTTTCTGCCCCTGAGTAATTTAATAACAACTTGTTAATAGCAAGAGTTAGCTGGACAGCATGCTGCCTCACCTTACTAGCATGACTCCTAGAGCAGTACTTGGAGCGATGGGCTCTTGCCAAATACTGATGGCAATTGTATTCCCATTGGTCTCATACAGAGGCGAGAAAGCAAGCTAGGTGCCCAGTGCGATACCACCTCTGAGATATGACCCCAAATTCCAAGAAGAGTTATATGGAGGTGCCAGGTACTATAGATGTCATCCCCAAATCATAAAGGACATATATATTTTTTTCTAACAAGAAAGATATATAGTAGTTAGCAACGTATTTGGAAATTCAGCATTAAAGCTAAATATCCATATCTGAAGCAGTGATTTTTTTTTTTTTTTTACTACCCCACATACGTGCCTTGCTATAATTAGTATCTTAAATTCCTATTGCCTCCAAGAAGTCATTCCTGCTTAACCAGGGTTACTATGGGTATCCCTGAAATGACTTCCTGTCACCCTCACCACGGCACATCTCACCTTACACTGTGAAATGCAATTCTCCGCTCACCATTCGTGGGCTCTATAAAAGCTTATACTTACTTTTTTTTTTTTTTTAATAAGTAATGTAGACCAAAGTAACTAGCAGATGCAAAACACAAAGCCGCCATTCGGGGGAGTGGGGAAATGCTGGTGTTGCGCTCAGAGCTCTCTATCTGCTTAGTTTGAACCACTGAGATGTGGCATCCATCCCCACGGTCACTTGAAGTCCAGTGATAACAGAGACCTGGATCAGAACCCAATCCTAAGGAATCTGTAACATCTGGACTTAACCCCAAATCCCCACAGCTATTTGCAGAAACAGGGGGAAGGACCATGCTCCTCTTGGATCAGCACTTCTAGAATGACTATGAGAATAAGACCAGAAAGGGGGCAACAGATAAAGAATATTTGATCTAAACTTTCATGCCACATGAATGCAAAAGACCTGTTTGGAAACTTACAGTGAGATAGTTAAGTGATGCTTTTGTCTTGCTTTCCTACTGCCTTTCCTGTGTGTCTCTGAGTCTTATTTCATGGTTTGTTTATCTTAAGTGGATACTCTCTCGGAAACCGCTAAAATGTGTATTTAACTGAATTTTGATGTACCATATTTCTCCCCAGTATATTCGAGAGAAAAAAAGGAAGCATAAGCAACATTTTCATAGCTCAACAATTTTATTGCCTCAAATGTTCTTTCTCAAATAGCCACTTACATATTTTACACTCATCAATCTGTTCTTTTTCTCAAGAGTAGAGCCAAATGATTCTCAGATTTCTTGAGCTGACCAGTTACTATTTCAATTCTACATATTGAGGTTTTTCAGACACAAAATACAGAACTTCAAAAGACAACAAAGAGGGAAAAAAGGAAGGAGTACAGAAAAGGAAGGGATGATATCACACTGGTGGCACAGAAGACTGGCTAACACGAAGTAAACAAAGAGTTATGGTCAGCCATCAGATTCCAGAGGCAGAAATGTATGTTCGTGCTACCCAAATCTGTATCCATCTGCACACCATGGATACAGAGCCGCTCATGACACAGCCATGCTTGAAGAACTACCGGAGCATCTTTGGACCACCATCCCTGGTAACAGACACACTGCAGAGACACGACTGTGTAAGCAGGATGTTCCGCTAAGGCATGGGAGCATTAGGACTTATGAGAATCAAAGACACTTCAGAAATATTTGCTCATTCAACTAACCAAAGCTTCTTACGTCCCTACTACGCTGTGTGAGGCCTACTGTGTGAGGCCTTTGGGATATAAAATAAAGTGATTACCATTTACAGAGTTGGTAATCTATAAGTGATGATAACCCCCATAAGATGTTCATTTGAATGCAGGTGAAACGGTGCAGCACTATGGTGAGTGGAATGGGCTAGCAAATACGTTCAGACTCAGAACACTTCAAAGGAAGACTGGTGCCTTGGAGACTGTGAGTGTCTATTTGTACCTTTGTAAGTACTGGGAATCATATGGTAGGGGGTGGAGAAAGGAGGTGGGAAGATATGATAAGAGCAAAGATGTGAACATGAGAAGGGACATGCTAAGCAGTTTAATAGATCAAACCAGAAAGTTTGAGGCAAGAGAGAGAAGAAAATCACAAACAAATAAACCTAGCAGTGAAAGGCCTCCAGTGAAATATTAAGAAACTTGACTCTTGTGGCTGTAAAGAGTTGACAGCTTTTGTTGAAAGGATGAAGTGTTGGTAATTGTGCTTGCCAATTGCCTGGTTCATACCGTAACAACTTTTGAACACATGGTTGTCACACCAGGCCAACAAGTAACTTCGCCTGAGAGAAAAGGCGAGGGGCAACACACACTTTACGTACAGTACACAAAGACCAACTTCAGAGTGCGAGTGTCCCACATAATGAGTAGAGTCCTGATTGAGTTCATGGGGTTCACTGGAGCAGACAGAAACCTGAGCCTGTAAAAGATGTATGTCAGTAATTAGGCCTTATTACCCATGGCCAGCGGCATAGAGTGTTGGTAATTCAATGGCATTACACAATTTACAATTATAGAACAGATCCCTTACAAACCATTCATGTCCTGCGGCATAGTAACTCCGCATCTATACAAACATCCCCAAGGATAATCTAAAACTCATGGCATGTTTACACACAGAGATTGTCATTTCAGAAACTCTAAATCAGTGATTTTTACAAGAAATATCCAACAACCGGGAAATAACTGAATAAACTACATGGATTTATCCAATCAACTTTATACATTCATTATAAGCATGATTCTAACAGCACCAAAAATACTCCTTTATAATCATCAACCATGACGATACTACAAAACAATTCCCTATATGTAAAATGAGTTAGGTGAACATAAAAGTGCTAGTCTAAAGAGTTGGGAAATTTTGTCTTATAATTTTATATTTTCCAAATGTGCCATAATTTGTTGGTGGTAAATAAAATAATCTTTGCTTCTGAAGGCATTGCTTTGGGCTCCTGAAATAAAAATGTACAGGACAACTGATGAAATGGGCCACTTCCTGGATTTGGGCTCTGCTTCACTCCTTTATGTCTCTACTTCGACCCATTGGTGGGCCCAAGTCCCAGAGGGACATATCCGGTGGAGACAACATAAATTGTTCCTCTTTCTTCCTGGGAGATTTGGAAATCGAACTTATAGAGGGACTCTCTCCTTTATCCCTAGATCCCTTGTCATTTGCTCTCTCAGACCTGCTCAGAGGTCACCTTCCTTTTCAAAGCTGTGTTACTACTATTGGTGTGACAGAGGCATTTAAAATCTGAAGAAAGCCACATCTCTGAATCAATGGAATCAGGAAACGGAAGCCCCAAAGGATGAGGAAAGCGAAGGCATCAGCCTTTCCCTCTGGCATCACTCCTGCCCCTGTGCTCTGAGAAGAACCCGAGAGCAAGATGCAGAACTGAATCTCTGCCTTTCTACCTTGAGGAAACCAGTCAAGTGGTACCCGGTAAGTCAGAAAGTCCTGGGGGAGCCCACAGAGGGAAGAACTGGACAGGAAACTTCCCATGCTGTGTGTGAAGTAATCAGAGTTCCCACTGCAACCCACCCTGAGCTGGTACTGCAGACTCAGAGAAATCCAACAAAGGCTTCCATCCACTTCAGTAGAGACAATGTACTTCAGAAACTAGGTAAAAATAAAGATATTGTCAGATAAGCAAAGGTGAACAGGAATTGTCACTAAAAGGCCTGTGCCACAAGATGCGCATGATGGTGCACGCCTGTAATCTCAAAACTTGAGAGGTTGAGGGTGGAGAATCATAAGTTTGGAACCAGTCTGGGCTCCACATTGAAATCTTGTCTCAAATCTATAAATCGATGATCACAATAATGATAGAATACACTATTTTTCTTAAACTTCAAAAACATAAATGGCATTTAATTGCAAAGTTTCTAACACTTTGGATAGAGACTAGGACTCTAGACAGAGTATCATTTTTGAGGAAATCTGAAATCAGGAATGGTCTTTTGGAGGTGTCCAACCAGATAATTCTGCACAAATTTTCCAAGGTCCTTCAGCTCCACATTCTAAAACACCCCAGGTCCCAAGCTTGTCAATGAACATTCAAACTGCATGGAGTTAGCACAGACTAAGCTGACTGCCAAAGTCAACTGAAGGGGTTGGGAACGTTTTCCTGTTTGTAAGAGTGCTTACTCTGCACCAATGGGGACCTCAGCTTAAATTCCCACCACCCACAGAAAAAATGAAGGGTGGATGCATATGTTTGCAACCCCAACATTGGTCGGGGGGGCCAGGGGGGAGACAGGCTAATCCTGAGAGGTCCAGTCAGCCTAACCCCAAGGTGGATTCCTGGCTCAGCGAGAGACTTGCCTGATGCAATAGGGTGCAATGTGATAAAGACATGCTATGTCCTGATCTCACCTCCACAGGCACTTGGATGGCAGGTGTTTCTGCATACGTCACTAGTATTTAACCTATATACATATGCTTCATCTACTCCCCACCACCACAGCTCCCACCATCATTACCATCACACACTACACACACACACACACACACACACACACACACACACACACACACACGCTAGAATTTGTCCTGTCTACAAGATGCTCATAGATAAAGATGGAGCAGGGATTGAGGGAAGGGCAAATCAATGACTGGCCCAACCTGAGGCCCACCCCATGGGAGAGAGCCAACCCCTGACACTACTAATGATACTCTGGCTATGCTTGTAGACAGGAGCCTAGCATAACTGTCTTCTGAGAGGCTTCATCCAGCAGCTGACAGAAACAGATGCAGAGACCCACAGTCAAATAACAGCCTGAGAACAAGGAATGTTGTGGGAGAGTGGGAGGAAGGATTGAGGGATTCAAAGGGGTCAAGGACACCACCACAAGAAGACCTACAGAGTAAACTGACCTGCGTCCATGGGGGCCCACAGAGACTGAGCTACTAACCACAGAGCTTGAATGTGCTGGACTGAGACCCTGTACACATATTTAACAGACGTGCAGCACGGACATCACATAGGTCCCCTAATAATGGGAATAGGGGCTGTCTCTGACTCTATTCCCTGCCTTTGGATCCCCTTCTGCTTGCCAGGATGCTCTATCTGCCTCTGTGGGAGAGGATGCACTTAGTCCTGCTGGGACTTGAGGTACCACAGTAGCTTGGGACCCCCTAGCTTCTCTGAAAAGAAGTAGAGGGGATGGGAGGCTAGGGGGGAGGGGCATTGGGATGGGACTAGGTGATGAGGTGGGAGGGGGCTGGTATCAGACTATCAAGTGATTACATTAAAAAATAAAAGAAACAGAAAGGGAAAAAGTCAAGGAAATATAAGGAAAATCAAGTTTATTTCTGTGATGGGGAGTACAGCAAAGATTGTCAATAGAAAGATAGCTTCTCCAAGAGCATACAGAGTGCTACACTGAATTCAGTGAATGCAAGAGGGAAGAGCACACATGAAGTTAAGAGTGTGACCTTATAAAAAAATAATAAAAAGTAAAAAATGAAATAAATTAATAACATATAAACATTTATGGGATCTAGCTAAAGAAGTGCAAAGAGTAAATTAATATCACCAAACATACGCATGATGAAAAGGAAAGATTAAAAAAAAAAAATCAATCGAACTTTCTACTTTAAGAAAGTACAAAATATATACCCAAGCATTGGGTCACCTCATTCCAGCACTCGCTAATTATACACTTCCCTTTAACGGTCTTCAAAAGCAGTGAAACAAAATATATGTGCTAAGATGCCTTAACGTAAAGGTCTCCTGAAATGGTAGCCTGGTTCTGTGAAAAGTTGGTTCTTGTTTACCCTTGAGAAAAGAAACCTGAGTTAATACAACATTTCAGTAAAGGAGTAAGTTTTCACCTAACAGAAACAAGATTTCTAACGCACTGCCTGTTGTTGGTCTGAATTCAGTACAGATCATAAAGGAAACATCGGTTTCATCGGAATGTCTACCGAAGCATACGCTACCGTAGCAATTCTGCTTTGAGCATTAACTGAGGTGAGAAAACCTGAGGAACTTTATCTACATCCCACAAGCATTCATAAGCCTTTGAAATAAAACATGTACATTCACATGCATACGGAGAACATGGATGGTCACAGTCAAATGGCAGCATGAGATCAATATATTACAAAACGGAAGCCTGTAATATACTCCTAATTAATTTAATTTGTTCGGTATCAATTTCACACATATATGGCGCCCTCTGCTTACTCTCCGATCTTCCAGGACCTCCCTCCCATTCCTGTTCACTCCCCTTCCTTCACTGTCAATGTCTTTCTCCCAGTACTATTTGTTGTGTGTTATGATCCTCTGAGTTTAATCAGGGAAAAGTAAAAGGCAGCACCTGAAAAATCTTTGGATTTTTCCATATTTGGGGAGTTATCCAATGGAGTCTGGTAGGCTCAGCAGTGGGTACACACCAGAAGATAATCACTGTCCCCTCCCCCAGAGTTTATTAATAGCCAATTAAAACATTTAGCGTCATATATCCATGCAATAACACTTAGTTAAAAAAGAGGCCATCAATTTGAAAAAGATTGGGGAGGGTATATGGGAGAATTTGAAGGGAGGGGGGAAACGGTGTGATTGAATTATAATCTCAGAATATTTTTAAAAATTTAAACCTTTACTATAATGAAAGATGCTTCATTCAGTTAATCAAGTAATTGCACCCATTTCGAAACAATGGTAAGCACCCCATAACAACCTGAAGTTGTAATTGAGACACTTCAGTGCAGTGGCCCTCCACAGTGCCTCCTCACTCTCTTTGCTCCAGGGAATAGCTGTTCCTTTATTTATGCATTACCTGGTGTGCTGTCCTGGTGGTGAGGGCACAGAATCAAACCCCTAGCCATTCAAAGGCTAAAATAAAGAATGTGGAGAAACATGGCAGTGGTCCACCCTTGGGTAACAAGGTCTACACGGCACTGGAATGGAAGGTGAAGTGTACAAACCCTGGAATGTCTCTGAAGAGACGAAAGCAAATCCAGGCAAGCCCAGGAAACCAGGCAGGCAGGTATTGCCCAATGTCTGCAGAGTATGAGGAGCTAGAACTTCGCATCTGCTTTCCCGATTCATCAACAGGTTTCTCTTTGCATAGACTCCAGAGATGGGAATGCCACTCTCGGGGTTTGACTTAGGTTTCAGGACGTTATCCCTCATCTTCTCTTCCCTGTTTGTCTTAACTGGTCAAGATAATAGCTCAGTTTCAAATGTCCAAAGCAAACTTATTCTCTGCTAAGAACGATGAACCAAACATAACGCCATTAGTATGGATGTCACCTATACACTGAGTGAATACCAACGATGGTGTTGCATGGAAATGACCATGACCTAGTATGTTTGTTTGTTTTTGTTTGTTTGTTTGTTTTCTGACTCCAATTCTTGGCAAGCAAAACTGGAAATGAACAGGTCCTTTACACTCACCACTTGGCCTCACGGGGACAGGCTGATGATGCAAGTGTTAAAAAGTCATTTAAGCAAGATGGGGTCTCAAGCCGCCTACCCCCAAAAGGTATTCACTCTCCTCCTTTAGAGGTCAGGGTGCTGACAAAGAGTAATACCAAAGGCTTGCAAGACAGAGTTGGATAGAATTCTCCAATGTCAGATACAGCATCTCACACACAGCGTAGAAGAAATGTTTCTTAAATAGAATATCCTTCTTGGAAATAGCAAAGTAAACAAACAAACACACCAATGACCCCGCAGGAAGTTAGGCCTTTTTGTACATTTTACACATACAGGGAAAAGATGGAAAAATCACAGACACTGGCATTAAAGGACACTTTGGACAAGACCTAGGTCACCTACCTTCGAAGTGTCTTGGTCTTTCCTGGGCTTAGCCTCATTGCCAATACAAGAAAAATTTAACTAGTTTGCTGATTGCTCAGAGGATTATCATACATCAAGAATATGCACAAATACCGAGGCAGGTACATAAAGCATAGCAAACGAGCCAGAAGAATTAGTCCCTTCCTTCATAACATACAGTGGAATTTTCATTACATGTAAATGCTAGAGCAAATGCCTTTGAGGAAGAATCTAATGGAACAGGGATAATGGGAACTGAAGCGACTTGTAGCTGTGCTTTCATAAACAGCTGCTTAGACGGAGCCTCAGAAGCGAGCCGGCTGCCCTGTGTCTTTCCCCTCCAGCCAGCTGCTTTATTCTAGTCCACACGAAGTGCCAAGTGGGTCCTCATCTGACATTTGCTCAGCATCCTGCATGAGGAGGTCTAGTTCATACTCCACAGTGCAGCCCACAGCTGACAGTCCCCACGTTGCAGCAGCCAGACCCTGCTGTAACCTGTCACTCATATGAGAGGGAGGGCATGAAGAAACATCTTTCTAAAGCCTGCTAAGTATGCGCTATGTCTCCTCATCTCCTAGTAACTGAATGTGCCAATTCAAAACCTCAACAGGATGCATAAAAATGTCCAGGGCTTCCCCATCCTCCCCTCAGCATGGCAGAGAAGTCTTTACAGTGGTCCGCTCCTACCAATACTCGGAGGTGATGTTTTCAAGAATGCAATGATGGAAGCCTATGCTCAAGAATTTAATGCTGGATCATTCTCACCAAAGTAAGGGAGGGCAGAAATGAGGTCTCCCGTATTATCTTAATGACTTCTTATCTCCCTTACAGGAGGATTGCCATAGTTACTGTCATTACCATTTAGCCATGGCCTTCCTGGTAGCTGGAGGAAAGATGCTAAAGTTCAGTAATAATCATGGAAATACTAACAGATTCATTAAAATAACACATGTGGAGGTGCCGCCTATGCTAATTAGCTCTAAGTAACACACTAAGCAATTGTGTATTAGAACTGCTTATAGCGCCACCTTCTATGAGCATATGTAGTTAAAAATCCTCATCACATTCATATAAAATACATTGAGGAACCCGAGTGTAACCCTCAGGTAATATATGCTTTTACTCACCTATGGTTGTGATTACAATTCAGGGGATGCACAATTCATTCTTTTAAAAAAATTATTATCTTTAATAGTTCTGACTTTATATTCTAATTGCTTTACAACAA
>OU015756.1:72846351-72857911 GCA_907169655.1 Acomys percivali
TGTGTGTGTGTGTGTGTGTGTGTGTGTGTGTGTGTGTGTGTGTGTGTATTCCTCTTCCATGGCTAACACCACCCGTAAGTTGCCTGTACTCATGTGAGTAACTTCAATTAAACTCAACTGGTTCACTAAGGCAGATTTGGGTGAAATAATTTCTTTGAGTTGTCACTGGTCCCCTATCTGGACTGAATGTGTGTTTATAAGCATCTCCCCAGGAAAAGATAATGCAGCATCCCTGTGGAGGACATCCAAGTGCAGAAAGAAAAGAACAGATATAGCAAGCCCTTTTCAACCTCTGCTACATTTCTACCATACACTTAAACTTTACAGGTGGCAGAACACAAATTAAGGTAGAACTGGGCATCATGGGATAGAAACTTGCAGGGAAGAACTGTATCCTATCTCCCATAGTACCCAGATTGGAACAGTATGCTCAACTCTTGTACCGTTCAGAAATATTCATTGTATCTGCTCAGTGTAATAGATGCCTAGTGAGATAGGATTTCCTTTGCAACTCAGGCTGCACTGTAAATAGAAAGATGGAGAGATTATGTCACCTTGGGAACATTATTACTATTGAATTTGCTAGTTTAAAGGCAAAGCCTGTGAGAAAAATTATCTACATTCTTATCTCAGCTCCAACACTAAATGGCCCTTCTCAGTCTCAACACGGGGGCGCGCGCACACACACACACACACACACACACACACACACACACACACGCGCGCGCGCGCGCGCGATCTTTGTGGTGATTTGAATGAGAATGGCCCCCACAGGCTCCTGCATTTGAATGCTTGTTTCCCAGTTGGTGAACTATTTGGGATGAGTAAGGAAATATGGCCTTGTTGGAGACGTGTCCCTGGAAGTGGGTTTTAAGATTTCAAAAGCCCATGCAAGGCCCAGTCTCAATCTCTGTCTCTGTCTCTTTCTCTGTCTCTACCTCTGTCTCTCTGTCTCTCTCTCTCTGTCTCTCTCTCTCTCTCTCTCTCTCTCTCTCTCTCTCTCTCTCTCTCTCTCCCTCTCTCTCTCTCTCTCTCCCTCTCTCCCTCTCTCCCTCTTTCCCTCTTTCTCCCTGCTGCCCATGGATCAGGACAAAGCTTTTGGCTACCTCTCCAGCACCATTTCTGCATTTTTGAAGCCGTGCTTCCCACTACGATGGTAAGAACTAACCTCTGAAACTGTAAGCAGCACCCCAGTTAAATGCTTTCCTTTATAAGAGTTGCCTTGGCCATGGTGTCTCTTCGTGGCGATAGGATAGTGACTAGGGCAATCATCTAGAAGTATCTAAAGCCATCTAGTCCTCGTAGAAGGACCACAGACAACCTCACAACTCTTAACCTTAGAACTCTATGGAAACTGATGATGTCGTCATTGATGCTGAAAGAGAGATTACTTCTGGACTTCCCTATGCCTTAAGACACCTGGACTATGGAGAGAACTGATTAATATACTAAGGGATATATGACAATCAGTGGGCTTACTGGCAAGGACATACGGATGTAATGCTGACCTAATTCTTTTTCCTCAACACACTCAAATGTTTTCATCCTGTCTCTAAAGCAACGAGAAAATATTCCTAAAGGGAAAACAATGCCAGGCCTGAATGTAAATGCCCCATATCCAGGTTCTAAGCAAAGTGCAGGACCAAAGGTAGAAGCCACCCAAGGCATGGATAGCATTAGCCTTGCTAGGTGGCTTTTTCCATGGATGGTTGTGCTGGAGACGATGTGCACTTACAGAATGATTCCTCCCAAGCCATTCACTACACAGAAAAACCCACCCTGCCTTATATAACTAACTGATTAAAAGTGGTTCATGAGTGCACTCTAACCAAATGAGCTTGCACTGATTGAAGAACACATTCAAACCCTTCGACCAACAATGTCTGTACTTGCCATAATATGTTCAAGGAGAGAATAAACTACTATGTGTTCAATGCTGACACCTATAGTAATGCATTCAGTTTTATTAACTTACTTTGAGACCTGAAAAAAAAAAAAAAACCACCACACACACATGAGGACAGTTTAAATCATCCATTATTAAGCCAGGCACATGCCTTTAATCCCAGCACTTGGGAGGCAGAGTTAGGTGGATCACTGAGAGTTTGACGCTAGCCTAGTCTACAAAGAGAGCCCAGGACAGCCAAGGCAACACAGAGAAACCCTGTCTCAAAAAGAAAAGAAAAGAAAAAAGAAAAATCTATAAATTATTGACAATGCTCATTTTTAGTAAGAAATTTTTAAATCCCACTTTATCCCTTCGTAACATATAGAAACATTGTTATCTGGCAACTAGAATTCAAATCTCTCATGAGAAACTCTTTCCAAAGATAAGACACTCCAATCCAAAACACAATTCAGTCCTCACTGAATGAAACAAGCCAATCACTGCCTCCTTCCCCAACTCCCCAGCACTGTCATTACTTTTAAAATATTTACAGCTCCTCCCAATACAGACATAAAACCAGCAGTAACAGGTCACAGAAGTCATACACACTCTTCTGGATGGCATTTCTTAATCATGCGTAGCAGTTCCAAAGTCTAGAAATTGGTGCTTCTGGGTTTGAATTCCACTTTATCAGGAGTCACCTTCATGAGCTTGAATAGAGCTCAACTTCCCGCCAAGCCCCACATTAGTTCCCTGTGGACTGTTGACAAATGCTTGTCCTATGTGGCTTTCAAATGTGAATCTATCACACACTAAAGGACTTTGGGGGGAAACCAAAGATATAAATACAACAGATAACAAGAAAGGGTGCCTTGTTAGCATTAAATGACCCTAAGGCGCAGCAGCATTCCTTACTAGGTCAACTAGTGGTTTTCCTAAGCCAATTTGTAGAAACTGAAAATGATGTACCACATCTCATGTACTTTAAATGCTCTTTTGGATTGTTTTTAGCTGGAGCTTATGGAATAGAACTTGAGCACTTTCGTTCCTCGGGCCTAAGGGATTCTTTTATTAGCGCTTAGAGATGATCTGACCCTGCCTATAGGCTATTTCAATTTATCCCCCATTATCACAATGGCCTATCATGGCAATTTGGTTCATTGGGCCCTTGTGAAGAAAAAAATATAACAACAAAACACTTTCAACAGATAGTAAATGGATTTGGTTTAAAAGTCAGATTAACTTTTAAAAAGGCAGGCAGATAGAATAGCACCTCCTCATATATAAAGCCAATCAATTATGACTAAACTGCTGATTGTTGCCATCTGTCTCAATATGTACATCAGTGGCTCTCTACCTTTCTAATTCTGCAATTCTTTTAATACAACTACTCATGTTGTGGTGACCCCTAACCATAAAATTATTTACCTTGCTACTTTATATCTGTAATTTTTCTACTGTTATAAATTATAATATAAATATCTGATATGTAGGATATCTACCTTATATGCGACCCCTGAGAAAGGCCATTTGACTTCTCAGGGGTCACCACCCACACGTTGAGAACCACTGATGCAGAGCCTTCCAAATCCTCTATCATATATCGCTGGTCTGTTTCCTCCAGAAAGACAAACTTAACCCCAACCCCGATTTTATCCTCTCTCAACCCAACAAAGCCTCAGTGTCTGCATAAGGCAAGCACCTTCTCACTAGGTGATTACACGTACAAGAAATGAGCTGCACAACCAGGGTTGTGACCACAAAATCATTTGCCTACAAACTATTCCCAACCTGCCCAAACCAAGATGCAAGCCTCTTTGGAGGCAGAAATGTGAATGGGACTATTTCTTTGCTGAGCTTGACAGTAGGGAAAATAAAATGTAACACTGCGTGCTTAAGAATCAGAATTCAGGCAATGCATTGTCTGCTACATAGATGCTGAATTTCAATTTATTCTTCTGCTTCAACCAGGAGGTGGGGGGAAGGGCAGAAGGGTGGGACACCAATCAGAACATCCAGCATGTGACACAAATTTTATTACACTTAAAGCAAGGAAGATGCATAATGAAATCTTCTCCTGTCTACAAGTCAGCCTTCTAATTTGTGGGATTCACTTAATGCTAAGGTCCAATTCAGTGCTAGCTAGTCTGCAAGCTCAGGGTCCTAACAACACTGGAAGAGGAGGCTCTGAATGCAAATGAGCAAATGAGAAAAAGTGACCACAAGGTGGCCACTGGGGGAAAAAAGAAGTTGTTTTCACACCCAGGAGGCAGAGGCAAGTGGATTGCTGTGAGTTTGAGGCCAGTTTGTTCTACAAAACGAGTCCAGCCAAGGCAAACACAGAGAAACCCTGTCTTGAAAAAGAAAACAACAACAAAAAAGAAGTTGTTTTCAGATTTAAATACCTTCTAGAGAGCAATAAACTGCTGTATCAGAAAAATAAAACAGTAACTCGAAGGAAAAAAGTAAAACTAATAACATTCGCAGGAGGTTAACTTTCAAGGACTTGAATATATAATTTACCACCCACTACCTTTTCATTAACAGCACCAACTCATTATTAAAAACTTCTCTCTACTTTGCAATCTTTGGGTACCTGCAATTCACATGACTCTAAGAGGAACAATTACTCATCATTTGGTTTTCAAGGTAACTCATCAAGAGGGCTAGGGTGTGACTTCTCCTTTGTATTCACATTTGAAAGATTGTAGGGGAAGCCATAAACATTTAGAAGCCCTGTAGCTTGGATTTATCAGACAAAGTAGAAGGTTTCAGATATTAATCGGAATGTCAGTAGGATGAAATCCCTTTTCCACCAAAAAAAAAAAATTATAGTAACATAAAAATTAGACATAGTAAAGAAGAGAAACTCATAATGTTTTTAAAGGTGCAAAGAAAACAATTATTAGTTAACAAAAATATAGGGGTCTGTGAGATTTCAAACTACTCGTTTTACAAAAACATTAGGTGGGCCTATACAGATGGTGCCTTCTGTGGATGCACAAGGATCTGATTTCCATCCCCAGAACCCATTTTTTTTAAAAATCCAACCATGTTGGTACACATTTGTAATCTCAGTCTCACTGCTAGAAAGAGAGACAGATGACAGTCCTTGGAACATCCTAGTCTACTTGATGGATTCCAGGTGATGAGAGATCCCATACCAAAATGAGAAGGTGGATAAAACCTGAGAAACAGCACTGAAGTTCTACTTTGGCCTCCATATGCACACACACACACACACACACATACACATACACATACACACATACACACATACACACACACACACACACACACACACACACACACACACCAGGTTATTTTTACTAAAATAAAAGGTCTTCTACTAAAAGGTTCTTCACCTTGTGATGTACATTACACACTTGGTATATAAGGATTGCCACAAGTTTGGAAGGTACACAGTGGTTTTTTTTTTTTTCCATTGCAAAATACTTCACACTCACTCATTAACACATGCATGTTAACCAATGAAAGCAGCCAGCCTGCTTCTCATCCTGTTTTCAATGTTGATGTTGTTGTCAAATACAAATTTAAATGGCTACCTTAAATAGCATGTGAGAAATTTTCAAATGACAAGTCAAGCAAACTGTCGTATGACTATCTATATCTCACTGGTGATTATTTGGCCCTGAAAGGGCACCTGAACTCAAAGTGCATCAGTACATTACTTGAATGCCTCAGCCTTCGGTTCACACTACCCTAGACCCAAAATGGGTGACAGGAGTGAAAGTCCAAAGGATCAAATAGACCCTACTTTTTACAAGATCACCTTTTGACAACTCTATCTTTGCTTATATTGACACACACAATATACAAAGGCGGCGGCAGAGTTTCAATATTGTCCCTCAAATCTGTCTACTTCCAGTCAGGGGCTCTGTATTGTGTTTCTCTTCTGCACTGTTTGTTGTTTGTTGTTGTTGTTGTTTGTTGTTGTTGTTGTCTAAGTTTCTATCATGACTCATTTTCTCATTATGCTTCCACAGATAGGTAACAAGGTATTTTTTAGATTTAGAGAAATATGGGGCTGGAGAGAAGCCTCAGCAGTTAAGAGATGAATTACCATTCCAGAGGCCCTGAGTCTGGTCTCTAGCAGCCATGTTGGGCAGCTCACAACTGTTGCTTGTAACCCCACCTCCGGGGCACTTGGAATCTTCTTCTGGCCTGTATGGGCATCTGCACTTAACATGCAGATACCTAACTACAGACACAGACACACAGACACAGAATTTTTAAAAGACTACAAATGAAAAAGGTTTCTAGACATCTTTAGAAACTATCTTTTGGCCTTTCCTATGAGTTTAAAGTTATACATGCTGCAACTGCCTTTTTGAAGACATTTTTGGTTCCTTTATTAACCAACCTCTTCGTACACATATAGTGGCTGCTCTTAATGAAATTAACACACAAACAAACTAATGTATGAAATTACTGTGCATTATCTATAAATGAGAAGTTATTTAGCAATACCAGCCCTATTTAATTCTCTCAACAATTCTAAGACAGTCACTGCTATCACCCCACTGTGCAGAGACTAACTGTATCATATCCATCCTGCCTGAGACATAGGTCATGTTGTGAGCTCAGGACTCACCCAGCACACTGGACTGTTTCAGCAATAAACAATTTTATATCATGATGGAATAGTCTTCCATCTTCATTTCGTACTCAAGAAGTATCATATACATACATACATAAATATAAGTGTATGTATGTATGTATTCAATTCCTGGTGAACAGTGTTCAGTGTTGACCTCTATCTACAGAATAAAGTACGGACTCTTTGATATAGAATTATACACTTCGTAATCTTCTATCTGAACCTGTCTACCCTTTGCACAAATTCTTTCCTCCTGAGGACTAATTGTCCCCAAACTTTTCACATTGCCTTATGTTTTTTGTGCACTTGCAAAGGCACATGCTGAAACACTCCCCGCTCCTGTGGCCATCTGGCAGGCTCCCACTCATCCTTCATGACTCAGCGCTAGCATCTCTCTGGGTCTTCTTCCCTGCCGCTTAGCCACCGACAGAATTATCACACCCACCTCTGCTCTACGTGCAACTCCTTCACACAACTGGTACAATGGCAAAAGTTTCATACCTCAAAACTTAGAAGCAAGGAAAAAAATTGTCAGTCTCATCAGCACTGGGACCCTTAAGAGCAACAGTTTGTCTTTCATATTTGTCCCCTTTGACACTGAGCAGAACAGACCTGCTTCAAGAACACAAGGGTGTGTGCATGGCCTGAGGGTAATCCAGCAAAAAGCATCCCCTACATACAACCTCTATTACTCTAGGACTTTGTAGCTGATGAGACTAAACTGTGATGATGCAATTAACAAACTCCTATGTGTCATAATGAAAAAAACAGTAACAACAAAGAATTCATATGGCACAGATTTATTTGCAACTGTCCCTATCATCATGGATCCAAAGTGGCTTAAGAGACCTTGGCTCTTGTCAGACACAACTCACTCACTTAAGCTTGGAATGCATGGGAAAGACGGCAAAACGTAAGAGATAGCTGAGTCCTACAAGCCTACCTGTCAATGAACACACTGAATCTCGCTTGAAAACTTAGCTGTTTCTTCCTCCATTATGATGTGCTTCCTTCCGCATAGCCAAATGCCACCCTTTCCAGTTCAAAGCCACTCCCTGCGGTAGGAGTCCTGCATTCTCCCCCTTAGCCTTCCTCTCCTCTCCATGAAGGGGCATAAAATCTCCAGAACTTACCTTCTTTGCACATCTTACTTCACCTGCCAGGCACCAAATCATCAAGGACAAGGTTACATCCGTTTTGCAGCAACTCAACCCCAGCGCCTGGGCCAATGTCTGCTGCACTGCAGTATGGAGAATACAACTCTGTAGGTTCTGCAGCCACTTCAAATGTGCACATCAACTAAAACTCAGTACATTGAACAAATATTGGAACCACTCTATGATTATGTAGGAAAGAAGTCCCAGGATACATTTCAGATAAGAAAACTTCTCTCCAGAATCCCCTACTAGATAGTTTTCACTTCAGTTGATGATCCTGATAGGATTCCTTAAAATTTGGCATCAGTGGCCATCTTTCTACTGATTACAAAGACATGGTGGATCACAAGTCTAGGGTAAGTTGTGAGGTTGGAATTTAGTTCCACTGGCCTTTATCCAAAGGAAAGATTTTTTAAATGTGTAGAATTTATGTTAGGGGACAAGAAATACATAGGTTAAGGACAAAGAGGTCAGGCACTTTAGGTGTGGGATAAAAAAGGACTTGTGCACATGATTTTAAACTACAGCCAAAACCTTATCAGGCTCTAGAAAATGGAAGAAAGAAAATAACACAACCATAGACACACACGCAGTTGCTAGGCAAACTCATACACATTCTCCTCACACTTAGACATCAAAAGAATCAAGAGGACCACTGATGTTCCTGAGGAGTTGGATGCAGATCAAGGATAGGGCAAGGACCACTGATGCTCCTGAAGTGTTGGATGCAGATCAAGGACAGGGCAAGGTGCATGCTTGAAGTTAGAGCTCTCATTTGAATCAGAAATAGCATCACCATTCTGATATAGTGCATTGAAAACATCCCCTAAAATATGAATTCAGACATCTATGACTGTTTCTCAATAATGAAATATAATAAACATTTAACACAACACACACACACACACACACACACACACACTGCCTTCCCAGTATGACTCCTGTGCCTTATGTTAAAACACACTTTTCTGAGCTGACTCCTCTGTGTAGACTGCATTCTGCATCCTGACACATGTAAGACCACAGAATAGATAATCCAATCTCCATTTAATGAAACATTGAAATTCTGAGGTACACGGGTGAGCCCAATATTCTTCAGCCACCAGGGAGTCATTACAGATTCTTTGCCCTCGCAACCACACACACTGTGGAGACCTGGAACACAGAAGCAGGATACATACATACATCCTCTATTCGCTTTATAGTACCAAATCTATCTGCAAGCCACATTGCCTCATAGGCAAGCATAAAACCCATAACACCATGCAGGAGAGATAACTCCTTCCTGGGGAACAGGAGGGCCTCCTGAGTCTGATCTCTAAAACCCAAAAAAGTCAGGCTGTGACAACCGTTGTTTGTAATCTCAGCACTGGAGATGGAAAGACAGGCAACCAGCTTCGTCAGGCTGACTAGCCCTAATCTAACAGGCAATCTCCAGGCCAATGAGAGACTGTCACAAGATAGCATGGGTTGTTCCATGACCCGCCAATGTGCATGTACACCTGCCCACATACAGGTACACACACACACACACACACACACACACACACACACACACACACACACCATAGATCCATAATAACTAAGGAAACAAACAAGAGAGAGACTTAAAGAAAAGCATCTCTTCTTGGTAGCCTGCTATCCCTATGAGCATATACAGGGGGAAGAGGTCCCCCTCAGTCACAGTCATAGGGGAAGGGAGTAAGGGGAAAATGGGAGGGAGGGAGGAATGGGAGGATACAAGGGATGGGATAACAATTTAGATGTAATGTGAATAAATTAATAAAATATATCTTAGAAAAGCATCTCAAGATGTTACTAACAAGGCTTTCTTCTAGAGAACTCGTCCAACCTCAAAGTCAAAATCAAAACACAGCTAAGATCACTGTTGACAATACCAAGGGGCTGGGACAGTGGCACATGCCTGTAATTCCAGCACTCAGGAGCCTAAAGCAAGAGGATGACAAGGCCAAGGACAAAATGAACTGCATCCCAGTTCTAGACAAGTGTGGAGACTCTGTCCTGGGGATGGAGGAAAAGAAAGCAAACATCTGCGCAGGTCTGCAATCTCCGAGTGTCATTCATATCCAAAAGCTTTGGGGTTTTTATACCCTGACCTGAAACAAAATAAAGCCATGGCCTACGTATTCACTTTCTATTGTATCTATAATAGATATTAGTGAAAGGAGAATACCAATGCATAATCGTACAGTGCCTGAGGTGGAGGTCAGAGGCCCATCAAATCTCACTAAAGTAAAACTCAGCTCATCGGCAGAACTCAGTCTTTTTTTTTTTCCCCCTTGGTTTTTTGAGACAGGGTTTCTCTGTGTAGCCTTGGCTATCCTGGACTCACTTTTCAGACCAGGCTGGCCTCGAACTCACAGAGATCCACCTGCCTCTGCCTCCCGAGTGCTGGAATTAAAGGCTTGTGCCACCACGTCCGTCCAGAACTAATTCTTATTAAGTACCAGGGTAAGATGCTGTTCCTGGCTTTGCTGCAGTTTCTGGGAGCCCCTGGATTTCCTCACCTGTGGTCTCTTCTTCCATGTAGAGGCTACATGGTCGCCTCTTCTGACCCTGTCTTAGTTACCATGCCTCTTGCTCTAACCCTCCCCGGGGAAACTTCCCAGCCTGTCTGCTTGAGTGATTTGTGTGATCAACCTGGTCCGAGCCAAATATTCTGGGTTAAAGTCTCCATTTCGAAGCCCTCACACTTTAATCACATACCCATAGACTTCATGTTGTCATAAAGATGACCTTTCCTCTCCCGGAGAATGTGATGTGGACCCCGGAAAGGGAACGTTCATCTGTCTAACACATCCGCTGACTATGATTTTATGATATGTTCTTTCCATGACTTAGAAAATATGAGTACCAGAAAACCTACTTAAAACTTATGAAATGCCTTTCTGACTCCGAAAACTAAAACTGTAGATACAACAGAATCATTCTCTGTGGGGACTGTCCTGAACAGATACTAGTTGGCAGAAAAAGGGACGGGGGCGGGGAACTGCAAGTAATGGCGTAGTTTCTAATGCATCTTCCTGTGACATTGGGTCTTTATCTGCTGTAGGTGGAAAAAGCCTTTGTGGTTAGTGAGGCCACATGTAGGAGACCTACACAGGAACATTAGCATGCATTAAAGTGCAGAACTCATAAACGACCCTCAATTACGGTAACATCATCCCACCCAGCCTCGTGTTGAGCACAGACTGGCCATAATAAATTGCAATGTCTCACTATAAATAAGCAGACAAACCTTCCAAAAAATAAATACCAAACTTTTTACGTTAAAAATTAAACAACTTCAAGGGTAAGGGAAGGCCTAGCATTATTCATCTCTTGCTTCCTGTTATGCTCGTGACAGTATCAAAAGCAGTTAATATACACCTGCAAACTTTGTGTTGTTTTGGTTGTTGTCGTTGTTGTTGTTGAAACATCATATTTACTTCGTTGGATAGATTAATTCAATGTAAGATGTGCCAAGCACATAACATAAGCACACAGGATGGGAAACATTATTCAACAATAAATAAACGAAAGCCTGCTTATCGAGAAGCTACTACAAAAAGCATACCCAAACTCTAGACACATCTGCCATAAATCAATTTCCCTGGCAGCAAGGAGTAGCTCCATTTTTATGTATTGCCTGAAGAATATAAATATTGGATCTGTGTCCATCAATTCTAAAGGCAGATCTTACTGCACAGTGGGCTCAAGTATAAAAGTGTCAAGAACTATTGACTGCATGAACTTTGTCCATAGGCTTGTGATGTGACCAATTTGTCCTGAAAACTAGTTTCTATAGATGGCTATCAGTGCTTTTGATCCTTTCCAGGCCGTGCTTATTTAAAGAGCAAATATCTGTGGAAAAGATGGTGAAGAAAGCATAAG
>OU015756.1:72858311-72903310 GCA_907169655.1 Acomys percivali
ACACACACCCCACACACACACCACACCACACACATCTACACACACACACACCCCACACACACACCACACCACACACATCTACACACACACCCCATACACACACCACACATCTACACACACACCACACACACACACACCACACACACCACACATCTACACACACACCACACACACACACATATATATAACAAAATTTTCTAAAAATAATTGAATTTTTAACAGACATATTCTGAAAGAATCCCTGGGATTGCCTTCTAAGTATCTACTGATAAAAGAGAGACGGTGTCTTCTGCCTTTCCTGTAGATAATGTCAACCCAGAAGCTTATTCTTAGGAGCTTGGAGAATAAAGGAAGCCATGGAGTTTGTTATTCACTGTGGAAAATGAATAATAGTCAAATAGCTCTCTGTCAACCAGATCTCTATGAGCTGTCATTTTTCAATATCTATAAAACAGCAACAATTCATATCTGCAATTAAGATCCAGGAGGGCTGTTTAAGTTTCTATTGATGCTATATAAAAATGGCTCCAACATTACCAGGTTCAGTAAATAAGCATTTTTTGGCTATTTGGTGTTTGGATTTTTTGCCATTTTCTTATTGTTTTATTAAACATTTTTACATATGCATCTATATTATTATACTTTATACAATAAACTACCTAAGCAATAAGAATCATGAAATAATCAGGAATTATATATAATATGTCATATTCCTAGTGTTTTGGCTATTTGTATTTGGCAACCCTAAAGAAAACATCTTTCCTATCTTGGTGAGTGTAAAATTCTGAATGTAAATCAATATCTATCATCATTATCATCTCAAAACATCTATCTAGACTTAAAAATATCTTAGCCCCTAAACAACTAAGCTTAGTTGCAAAACTTAACTATCTGGCCAAGACAGGGTAAGCAAGTCCTCAATAGTTCCTTGTCTCACAAATATGGCTGTCAGTTATATTGGGCTAGAAGGCTGAAGATGATGCTCTACCATAATAGAGAATTTGGGGTGACTGTTCAGGCAGCAAACCATCTCTGTCATCTTCTCATTTGGGAAGCTGCTAACCTGCACCCCCTGTATACTCAGGTAAACAATTTTATTCCTTCTCAAGTCTCTGATGGGGTTGAAGACAACACAGTAAATAAGCATTTCTAACACCTATACGTTCTGTGTGCCATGGTTTTCAGCAATAACATGACTTGTGGTCATGGCTCAGAGATCAAAGGGAATGGGTTAGATTCCACCCTAAACCTGGCCGTAGACCTGGGGCTTCAGGCACACAGCCCCACTGAGCATGCTCACAACATGGCCACTGGCTTCTTCCACAGCAGATGATCCAACAAAGGGGGGTGGGTATGGCAATGTTTTGGGCGGCCCTAGAGTCAGTCACCAGCACATCTGCCACCTTCTACAAGGCATGGCAGGGGACGTGCCAAAGGGCATGAATAGCAACAGGCAGGGTTCACTGGGCACCATTTGGACTCAGATTGTTACAACTTTGAAATGAGCCTCCAAATAAAAGAAAAAAAATAAGTGGTTAATGCAGTTTTAGAGCTGTTTATTACTATTTGACTTCTTTAAGCTGATATTACACATGACAATACAGTATTAATCAGGACACTAGAGGGCTAGCTCGTGCTCCGTGGGAAGCAGTTAAGTGTCTATTGAATCAAAATAATATCACATTTTCCACCAAAATTTACAGTATTTGTTCAATTTAGCATGTTTTTCATGCATCATTGTGTGCGTTATTTGATTGACTTTCCATTAAATACTTATTATTATAATCGCTATCATCTTAGTATCAATTTTATCGACAGAGAGGTCAAAATCTGAAAGTCAGTTATGCTGGAGCCTTAAAATCAGAGTGAATAAGAATTCTTATCAATTGATAACCATAGAATCACAATACTGAGAGGAAACCTAAGAGATGACCTCATTTTCTGAAACGGGCAGTCATATTGGAATCCAGGGAACCATCCTCTTACTTAACACACTTTTTTAAAACTCCCCATCATCAAAACTCCGGAGAGTGATGCAGTAATTTAATTTTTTTCAGATAACGCACACCACCAATGTGCAATGAAAACTACCTATGTGGTAAAGTTATGCATGCTGGAAAGAATTAAAAAAAAAAAGTATGGCATTATCACCCAAACAGCACATCCCTGTCCGTGGAATTTTAGATGGATACACATACAAAACAATTATTCAGCAGCCTTCTGTAGTAGGCGCTTGCAGTGTGTTGTTTTAAAATGACATCTAATAAGCAGCTAAAGCTACGGATTCTATGCTTGCTGCGGTTTTATCCTAACAATTTGTGACTATAGCCACCTCTTACTTAGATGTTCAGTTTTTGGGGGTGACTGTCCTAGGGCTCCTTCTACAGTTGTGATGAACACCGTGAGTGAAAACCACTCAGGGAGGAAAGGGCTGCTCTGCCTTGCATGGCCATGACACAGTCCACCATTGAGAGAAGCCAGAACAGGGGGCTCAGGCAGAAGCCAGGGGAAAGGAAGCAAACAGAGACCTGGAGGGACGCTGTTTACGGGCTTGCTTATGGCTTGCTCAGCCTGCTTTCCCACACCATGCAGGGCCACCTAGTATAGGGGTGGTGCCGCCCATAGTGGACTAGAACCTCACACGTTAGTCAGTAATGAGAATAGGCCCCCAAAGCCTTGCCTAAGAGCCAATCTGAGGGAGGCATTTTCTCAATTGAGCTTCCTTTCTTCCCAGATGGCTCTAGCCTCTGTCAACTTGTCCAAAACCTAACCAGAGTTGATACATAAACACACCACTATGAAACTATAACCTCTCCTTTCTTATTTGTCTGCGATGTCCTGTTACTAACACTGTATAAAATATTCTGTAACTTTAAAAGCCCAACAGCCTTTAAAGAATTCAAATAGATTAAAAGCTCAAAAAATCTCACAACTGTGGGTTCCTGTTAGAACCAAACATGAGTTAGTTACAAACTTCTTATAGCTAGAGGGAATGTGACAAGACCACAGCTACAATCGGATCAAAGCAAAACCAAATCCCAGCATCAGTGTCCGATGTGTGGGACTCATTCATGATGCTCTGGGCTCCAAATGCCTGGGGTACCATGGCTTGTCTCACAGATTAATACCGGCTCCACTCCTCATCTGCCCAATCCATCAATGATTATCTCACTGGTCCTGGTATCTGCAGGATAGGCACTTCCACGGAGGCTGTACTCTCACCAATGGCCTCCTGGCCTCTCTAGAGGGACTCTGACCATACAGTGTCAAGCCTCAGGTTCTCCACAACTGCGGCTACACCCTCATCGAAGGCGTTTCCTGGCCTTTCACAGTACCACGACCCCTGTCCTCCACGACCCCTTCAAAGCCTGCAGCATTCATGGTGCCAACTTGGACCTCTGGCTTCCGATGCAAGCAGCTTTAACCCCGCGGGACCCACTAGTCGGCCTCTTTGTGCTGACCCTGAGGAAACACTTCCCATAAAAACTTGCCTCGGTGATGCCACTCTCTCCTTCATCACACTGACTTTCGTCCCCACCTGACCAGCGTCATTTGTCCCAGTAAAGTAAAAGCTTCACCTCAGCTTCTGGTCTCTGGTTAATTACAGCTGATTCTTCGACCCCAGCTGAGCAGAAACCATATATTAACTCAAAACAGCACATAAATATTCTTAACAACAAAAAAATTTTTTTCTTCCCTCTGAAATCTCAAAAACCAGCCCCACCCCCACCCCCACCCCCATCATCAACACCTCTTTCAGTATTTCCACCTTCCAAGATCCAAAACCATCAGCCAACTAAGCTCTGAGTATTTGGTGGATTTTCCATGCCAAAGATCTAAAAATCAGCCCACAGCCTTTTCATGGGGCGGGCGGTGGGGGGACGGTTTGTCACATAATCAGATACACTGCATATCAGATATTTACATTATGATTCATAAAAAGATCAGCAGAATTACAGTTATGAGGTAGAAATGGAAACAATGTGATGGTTGGGGGGAGGTGGGCTCACCACAGCATGAGGAGCAGTATTAAAGGGTCTCAGCATTAGGAAGGTTGAGAACCTCTATTCCACATAGCAAGTGGCAGAGCTGCAATTGAGTTCTACAGACGATATTTTAATGTGCTGGACAATGTTGCCTAAAAACATAACAACAGTAAGGCATCCGTGGGCCCTCATTCTATCTCAGGAGGGCAGCATGTGAAGAAGATGTTCAAAGCCCAGATGTTTGATTTGAAATAACATCCCCCCAATGGACAGGACTCTGTGGTCACACTTGAATATGTAAGGTATTGTTTCATTCTCCACATTTTGCTTACAATCTCTCCAAAAGTCCTCAGGTAAGATGAGGATTGAGATGACTTTTCAAGTAGGAAAAGGCAGAAGCTTAATATAATACCTATAATTCTACACAAAAAAAAAAAAAAAAAAAAAAAAAACACAATACAAGGTGAAAGGGAACAAACAATAAAACCTTTTTTTTCCCAGGCATTCCTATCTACTTGGCCCATTTTAAACCACTTCCAGTCTAAACAATGGCTTTAGTCTCAGGATGCCTCCAGACCTGCCATCTCTAGGTCTCCATTATTGCAAATGGGGGGGGGGGGGGGGGGAAATGAACACAACTTCTGTGAAAACAATGTTGCAAAGATTAGCAACAAGCATGGCCATGCTAACGCTGTGCAATCCAGAGTCGGGAACGCCAGGCTTTTATACACTTTCTGAGATCAAGTTTGTCCTGGGAACGCTGCGAAGTCACTTTAAGTAAGAGGGTGCTAAATGCATATTGTTGGGAAGGCCTGCAGCTTCCATGTACATGACCGCTGTGTTGTGTAACCAACTTGAAGGACACATTAAGATCAGAATCTGTTCAACTGCAACGTCCGTTCTGAGATTTCATCTGGGACGGAAGAGGATGGTACCCCACAGAAGCACCAGCACCGTGGGGTCACAGCAGATGCTGTAGTGAGACTTGGAAGGAAAAGATCAACTGTGAACAGAAACACACACTGGGAACTTCTCCTACCCTCGAGGGCAAGAAATGGGGAGAGGTTTTTTTTTGTTGTTGTTGTTGTTTTTTAATGTTTTCTTCTTTTTAACTATAGCAAATTTACTCCCCACGTGTATAGGTAGAAGAGTGATGCCTTCTGGGCTTACACAGTTCTGCATCTGATGTGAACAGATTAGACCCCAGTACTTACTGCCTCCGATGGTCCAAAGAAACATTTTTATTTAGAAATTCTCTCCAAAAAACAAAGAAAAGAAAGAAAGAAAGAAAGAAAGAAAGAAAGAAAGAAAGAAATCCTCTCCTACTCCCTTCTCTCTCTCTCTCCCTTCTCCACCCTCCTTCTCCCTCTGCCTCTCTCTCTCCCTCCTCCTCTGTCTCCCCCTCCCTCTCTCTTACCCTTTCTCTGCCCCTCTCTCCTGATTCCTTCTCCCTCTCCCTCCCTCCTTCTATTTTTCTTCCGGGAAAAGGCAACACTAGGTAACACCTGAGAATCTAAAGGCCACTGCAGAAGTAACTCTTTAAAGACAGTGTCAAGTAGAAATATAAATATCTATTGCCTCCTACTTCCAGCACCAGTTCCTTGACATCTCTCTTTCTGTATTCATTTCCTCATGGGTTTGATACAGTGAAATCCCCATCTAATGAACCCAGCTATACACAAAGACAATTACTCACATACACGTCTAAGTTCTTTAAAATACAAGTGAAATTCCATGTATGTGTTTCCTGAAGAGTGTTACATCACTCCTCAGCCAAATAAAGAAGTAAGAAGCACTGCAAAGCAAGCCTGAGAAGTGTTCTCTAAGTCAGCATGCTATCTATCCCCCATGTGGCCAACGGAACCAGTTTACTAATTCTTCTCATATAGAATCTCTGACATACTCAGAAAGTGTAGGCCAATGTCCATACCTCAGCTTGCACCTAGCACAACCATTTCCTGTTGCCATGGGTTACAAGGATGCTTGGTCACTTAAGAGTGCTCCAGACAACTTCAGGAAGATATAGCAATTTCAGAATGAAATATATTCTTCATAGTTATCAATTTGCAACAACTCAGTATATTAACTGAACAGATCACAAACCTTACTAACCTTACTGCATAAAATTAGATAAACTTAAGATAGATAAACTCGAGGGGGCTCTATTTTCCTATTATGAAGCAGATAGCTCATCGCCCATCTCTCGTTAAAACAATCTATATATAAACACAATGGAGGGGTGAGTAGTTACAGAATCAGTATACTATAAATTACAGTGACTTGTGGCCATCGCTAAAATATCTTTTGACCTAAATCCTTCATATACACACACTTAAACAGGAGTCATTGCAAGAAATATTAAAGTGTCCGGGGGGCATGATAACGCTAATATTAAGAGAAAAAAACCCCAAACATTTTGTTTGACCCTGTAATTTATTAATTGTACATTCAAATGCACTCAGCCTACTGGAAGCATCTTGTTCCTGTGTTACAGAAAACCTATGCATCCAGGAAATGCCAGAATTGGAAGTCAGACATAAAAAAAATGTAGTATCATTCCTATACTATCATCGCTTAAAGAAATGTCCTCAGAACATGGTTTAGGGGCTCCAATGGCAAACGTTCATCTGAACATCTGAACTGGATAAGTACAACCTCTGGTTCAATCAGTAGCATTTGTACAAATAAGAAAATGAAGCACATTTAAGACACAAAGCATCCTAATTGGCTAAACCTAAAGATGACGCTGTGGAGCGGCGTGGCAACTGTTATTTCCTTCGCTTTGTGTTTGTTTCACATTCTGTCAGTGGTTTCTCTTCTTCCTGATCCATTCTCTGCCCCAGGATCCTTCATTCTGTATTAATAATTTAATTTAAAGACGAATGTGCACACAAAGGAAAGGAGGTTTGGATGTGCTCTGAAGCTGAGCTCTCCCCTGCATCAACTCTCTACCTCACTGAAAGTGGAGGAAATCGGGTGATAGGTACCATTTTCACATGGGAAACATTGTGATCTCAGGACGATGACAGCTGTAACAAGATTTCTTTTTTGAGAAAAAAATTGAAAATCCAATAAACCTCTTTTTGGCTAAATAGAATACACACACACACACACACACACACACACACACACACTTTGGTTTCTTGTGATACATGCATAAAACTAAAGGCATAATGTGAAAGCACCAACAGAAGCAAGGCAGGATGGGTTCAACTCCAGTGGATCATTTTTAAATAGCAGGTACAAACCTACACCTTCGGAGTATAGCAGTCCATCTGTCAATGGCCAAAAACAAAAGGCCTGACTTTCCGGTATTTTCACATACTCAGCACCAAAGTCCAATTCTAATTTTACACAGAAGTTGTTAATCCTTTTCTCTTCTTTGGCAGGTCAGACCAGCCTACAGGCTCTTGGTACTTCCCACTTGGACCAGCTTGGATTTCAGGAAGCAAGTACCAGAACCTTAACTGTGACCTTTTCATTCTAGTGCCTGGCTAATAAAGACTCAATCCGGTTCAAGAGCAGATAAGTACAATAAAAGTTGCATGTTCCTTATAAACAAGAGGAGGGGAAGAGGCTGTTTCTCAAGTTCCCTACAATTAAATGTCAAAGAGAAAGGAAAGGCGCAGTCATAATCAAAGAGGGAAGTTGTAGTAAAATAAGTCTCTAGATTTTTTTTTCAAAGATGCATTTATTTATACCCATGGCTTATTCGGATTTAAGAATACATGTGGTACTTAAGAGCTGCAGAAGTCCAGTTTTGACATACAGTCGCCCAGCTTAGAATGCATTTCTGCACAATCCTCGGAGATCAATAGACTCAGGAAACAAATATGTTGATGGATGAGGGTGGCTCTGAAAACAACCAGGTTAAGGTAGCCTCGTTGCTGGTTTCATGGTTTTTCTCATGCTGGCAGAACCAAAGGGCTACAAAGGATTCCTCCCTTTTTTATAAAAGAGGAGGGGGGGAGGAAAGAAGGGAAGACACGGGGAGGAAAAGAAGGGAAGAGAACGATGCGGATAGTGAGAAAAAGAAGAAAGAAACAGAGGATGGTGAACAAGAAAGAGAAATCCAAAGAGGGGCGGGGGCGGGGAGGGGGGTTAGGGTGCAAAGCTATGATGTATGGATGCTAGCCAGCCACCTAGCCAAGTGCTCCATCAACCGCAAGCCTATATCCCTCCCTTACAGACTCTGGGTTCAGTCTGTAGACTTAGGGCTCCCGGTCACTGACAGCCCTCCCCACAATGCCAGTGCAAGCAATACGTGATGCTCTAAGTAACCCAGAGCATCTAGCCCATCTGAACCCGCCACTCCCTGGACCTTGCTCACCAACCACCACCACCACCATCCCGGACTTCTCTTTGGCACCCCCATCACTAGTCTCGGGTGGGGGGGGCGAAGCCTAGAAGAGAGCAGCATTGGGGAGGGTGGCGGTATCCTAAAGGGGACAGAGTGAAGGAAGCAATCAAAATAATTTTAAAATAATGTGATAATAGATGCTGGGGAAGTGCCAGGGGAGGGTGCCCGTGGCAAGCACCTAGGTAGCACAGCACGCTGTTGCAAATCCCCCAAGGCTGCATAGGGCTGGGCGGTTTTCCACAAAAGGAACTTTGCAAGAAGCGCAGCGGTTTGCAAGGCGAGAGGAAGAGATCGCAGCGTTACCTGGCCGAGGTCAACGCTGCCGGCGGGCCGCCGAAATCCTCAGGTTTGCGGTCCTGAGCCACTTGATCGGGTTACTATGGAAATCGTCTTAGGGAGGACGCGGGGAAGAAGGCACGAGCCCGGCGCATCGTCGTCGGCCGCCGAGCGGGCGCGGGACCGGGTGCGGCGCCTCTCCCGGCCCGGCTCGCTCTTTCTTCGCTCTCGGCCGGGCCGCGCCTCCCCGCCCCGCGCCGCGCCGCCGCCGCCGCCGCCGAGCAGCCCGCGGGCCGAGCCGAGCTCTCGCCGCGCGCAGCCGGCAGCCGAAGCGCGAGCTCGCAGCACCGGCCTGGGCGGCGAGTGGCGCTGTTTCCCAACCGCGCTGCTGGGATTTAAAGAGACAGACAGCGTCGCGGGGGCTATAAGGGGGCCCTGGCCCGGAGGGGGAGCCCCAGCAAGCTCGCCCAGGGTCCCTGTCGGAGCCTAACAGCCCCGGCTCCGCTTCCTCGTTGAGCAAAGTTTCCTGCGGAGACGGCCGGGAGAACTGCCTGAGGACCCGCCTCAAGGCCACCTCTCCTGACTGCAGAACAGGCTGCACGGAGAGTAAGGGATTTTTTTTTTTTTCCTCCCTTGGAGACTAAGGGGGAAATGATTTGTATGCTCAACAAGTCATGCACCTATTTTCAGCTGCTCTCGCTTCCGTCCTTGTGCACCGGCTTTTTCATTGAAAGCACACAAGCAAATGGGGGTTGGGGTGGGGGTCAGACTCTAAGCAGAGAAGCTTGGGTTTAGGGGAAGGTGGTGGTGGAAAGATATAGCTGTCAAATATCTTGGAATTTACTCTCCCCCTCCCTCTTCCAGCTAATGTAGCGTGGTCTCCTTTTCTCTTCCTTCCCAGGCCTGGAGAATGTGCTTAGAGGTACATTCCAGTCACTACCCCAGCATTATCCAAAGGCTCACCTTTCTCTAACCGCCTTTTCCCTACAAGTAGGAACACAGGGACTTGGGGAGGGGTGGCGGGGGCACTCGTCTGGCCCACTTCCACCCTAACTCAAGACCATACATCTGAAACAGAACGCGATGCATGGTTTGCCACGACCACGCACATGTAAGACGACAGAAATTACAACCCAATAGATTTGCTTCCCCGCTAACCATCATTTTTCATTGCCTCCTAGGGGACCCAGGACCCTTGCAGGACCTTTGTGGGTACCAGTTCAACCCAAAGTTCCCCCTAGAGGAGAGGCAGGAAGGGAGCTCTCTTGAGATATCCAGGGTAGTAGATGCTTCATAAATAGCGAGAGTGTTCTATAACGGGGGTTGATGGAAAGGTGCCCTAGGGAGGGCGAACCTGTATCTCCTGTATCTAGATAATCCGCATCTGGCAAGCAGGATTTACACATTGTCCTGCCTTCAGACTTTATACATGGTATGAGCTGTGGGCATACCCCCAGGAACCTTCAGGCTGCTACCTGCTCCCCTCCGGAACTCACAAAGCGGCCTTCGAGCTCTTCTTTCACCTTCCCTTCCTCCACAGTAAGCCTTTCAGACAAAGAAGTGTGGTCTTCCCGGTTCCTACCCCCTTCAAGAAAGTGAGTGATTTCTTATAGAGGACAGATGCTAACAAAAGAGCGTTATAATAAAAATGACTCTTGAACAGAAAACAATGTAACAAACTACCCCAACAACACAAAACTGTTACTCATAGCTCTGGGCTGGGGAGGATGGTTTGAAAGTCTCATCCTCCTGAGCATTGAGAAGTATCTCCCCTAAGATACTTACTTCCGTTAGCCAGAGAAGAACCACCATGGTATAATCCCCATCGAAAGGCTCCGTCTGTTGGTGCTGTTACATTGCCGGAGGTTTCAACATGAAACCCGAAGGGACACAAGCCTTCAAGCCACGGCGCAGCGTTTCTAAAACCCTAGCATGTCTCATTACATGCAGGATTTACTTGAGCAAAGATTCGGGAGAGCTCAAGACCAGAACTTACTTCGTTCTGTGGATCTCGGTAGGTAGCACATAAACATTTGTGTTTCCAGCTGGATCCAACCTGTTCAATTTGCTGGTCTGGGTCGTCTCTCTGCCCACCTGTAACACATTAGGCATTATAATAATATGTTTGTCTCCCTAAGCTGTGTGTGTACTAATGGGAGCTTATTTTCTTTCCGCATTCCGAGCGCATAACCCTAAGGCAGTTGGTGAGGAACAGCAGCAGCCCGAATGAGAAAGGCGAGGAAGAGAGACAGCCATCAAAATGGCTGACGAACCCATTTCTAACCAAAGTTGAAACTAGTAATAACGTTAGAGAGGACAGAGGGTTGAAGACGACATTTGCATTTCTGAACTGCTGGTACCTATCAGGTGCAGAGTTTAAATGCTCGACAGGTTCTATCACGGTATCCCTCCAAATGACCTTGCAAGATAATTACATGTGAGAAAATTAAGACCTGGAAGTTACATTGCTTGCTCAGTGTCACGTGGCTGCCGTGGAGGTCGAGGGGTGGGGTGAGACAATGTTTTATAAGAAGCAGGTGGTTTGCCATAGGTATGAAGTTAGGTGTGAGGACTGTTCATCTTCATGAGTGTTTTGTTACTTTAAATACATGCCACCTAAGCTTTGTCACCTCACCCAGAAAGGGTGTGCCTTGAAGCCTGGGGTAGAAACCTCCTTGACTTCACCAGCGTCTCCTGACTCAGCAGTCCCCTGGTGTATGTTCTCTCCTGGTTCACAGAAGAGGTTGCTTGGGCTGTGTGAAGTCCTGCTCTGTCTGTGTCCCAGATGCCGTGGAAATAAATGGTAGGGCCAACCAAGCCAGACAAGTAAACCTCTGTTCTAGAGATAGGGCCACGAGACTTGGCTGGCGTGTGTCTGCTGTGCTACATTTGACTAGATAGACAGTGTCACTACCTAGGGTGGGGATCTGCAAATAAATGCAAAGGATAAGAAATGAAATTAATTAATTCTCCCTTTACGTATTTGCCCAAACAGCAAAATACATACATTGTAAACAAAAGTGGATTTGATTGAAAATAAAAGTAGTTTATTGCCGTTTACCATAGGGTTCATTTCAGAAGGTAGATAACGTACTCTACAAATACAAATTCATAGATATTAAGCTCCATTCAACATAAATGTGGAGCCCGCATGATGACTCTGGAACAAATCAGTGTAGAAGCTTCCTTTCCTTGAGTATGGTGCCCTTCACAGAGGAAGACTAGGAAACATACTATGCTTACAGCTGCACAGGATGTTTAAGGTAGCAGTTCTTAACCTTATTGTATTAGAATCACTTGGGGTTCCATCTCAAATCAATTATATCGAATCCTCTGGGATTTGAAATCTAGGCGTGGTTTTTTTTTTTTTTTTTTTTTAGCTTGCCAGGTGGTTCTAATGGGAACTGAAGAAGACTGAGGGCCACTTCTTTAAAGTAAATCTCCAGTGGAATCCACACCTGGCTGCTCATTAGCATATCACTCTGGAAGTTTAAAGACGCTCAGGTCTGCACCCATCTGCAGAGGTTCCGAGTAATATATTGTTCCGGCCTCTCTATATTTAAGGTTCAATGAGGCTGATGTAGAGTCAGGGTTAAAAATCACCATCTTGAGACAGCGTTTCTCAAAGCAGAGCCCTAGAACGGCAGCGTGAGCATGGCTAGGAGATGTGTTAAGGATGTACCTTCTCAGGCCCCCTCCTCCTGATCTGCAGGTGTTCAGGGTGGGGCCCATCAATCTGCAATCCTACAAGCCCTCCTGATCGCTCTAATGCACCATAAACTTGGGAACCAGTGATTTACAGCATAGCATTAGTGACATTATCCTCTCTCAGTTTGAAAGCCAGCACTGTCTTCAGCAAACACCTACAATCCTTCACTAGGAACTCAACTATTATTTCTGGCCTGTTTCCAGCTGTTGCTCATGCTGCAGGTCCTAAAAGCCAAGTTTGAAAAGCACAGTTCCGTGGTGGGTTGAGCTCAACAATTACATGCTAAGGGATAAGGAAATCTTAAAGTAATTTTCTTTTGGAAAGGAATCTGTCCCGGAGTAAAGTCAAAGTGTGATGTGTAGCTGCTCAGTGGAGAGAACAGATTTTGCTCTGGCAAGATGGCCTCAGCCAGTTAAGTGTTAGGAAGCAGGTGTCCCCCCCACCCCCACCCCTCCAGCCCAGCTTCAGGGACTGCCACATCATCACCAGTCACTAAATATGTCCCATTTTAAAAGATCCCTAACATCAGTCTCTCCCTCTCCCTTGCCCTACCCTCTTCCTCCTCCCTCCCTCTCCCTCCCTGCCTCCCTCCCTCTCCCCCCCCTCTCCTCCACCCTCGCTCAGAGGTGGACTTTGCATACCCCTTCCCCAATAAATCTCCCCTGTGAGGTCTGTTGCATGGTGCGACTTTGTGGCATTCCTTGGCCCTGATCCACCAAGGTACTCTTCGGTAGGCAGTCTAACATCAAGGGCACTTGCCTTCAACTTGAACAACCCAAGTTAAATGTTGGGACCCACCTAGTGAAAAGCTAGGACTGCTTCTTCGTTGAGTTGTCCTGAGTTCCACACATGCACCATGACACAGGAACCCCACACCCATACATACAGTAAATAATAACTGTACATGTGTAGAAAGTAAGATTCTTCAGAGCGCTTAGCCCTAAATGGCATGACTTTCTCTCATCACTCCCCTAAAGGCTCATGGATCTTTGTAGAAGAGGGTGTTAGAGAGACTGTGAGAGCCAGAGATGGTGGAAGACCACAGGGACACAGCAAGATTGATGCACAGTGAGCTTGGTGAGCTTGCAGAGACTGTGTGGCAGCAAATACAAGACTAAACAAGTTCTAGCCAGACAAAATTCCAGCACCAAGAAGGGGGAATGGACACAACATCCCACCCCAAACGAAGAAGCTATTTGCCACTAAGACCTGCTGGGAAAAGAAAAATCTGATTTTTTAAAATGGAGTGACATTGGGGATGTCAAACATATACCAGGACTCAGGTGTAGTTGGACAGCACAAACTCCATGAGTTGTTTTTTTGTCTGTTTTTTTTTTTTTTTAAGAGAGAAAAAGAACATGAAGTAGGGTGGGTTGAGGGGAAGGATCTAGAAGAAGTTGAGGGAGAGGAAAGAATATGATTAAAATATATTTTATGAAATGCTTTAAATGAATAACTGATTAAAAGAGAGAGAACGGATTCTTTTTAATGTTTTAATCTTAGTTTTATGTATCAATGCTGTGCCTGCACATTTATATGCCTGCCCACCACCCTCATGGAAGTCAGAAAAAGGCTTCAGATCTGGAACTGGAGTCACAGATGCTTGTGAGACACAGCATAGGTGCTGGGAACTGAACCGGGTCCTTGGCAAGAGCAGCAGCAAGTGGTCTTAACCACTAAGCCATCTCTCCAGCCCCAAGAACAGCTTCTAAGAACAAAATTCTTGCACCTAATCCCCCATAATGTGAGGCTGTCACAGGATTCTGCATGTGCCCATAGGTCTCTGATTTATGAAGTGGGAGTGAGTGTTGGCCCTCACAAATGAAAGCCCCCGGGGTCCGTTGTCAAGGGCTCCTCTGCTGCACAAGACGGCAAGAAAACCTCGGGAAACGAGATGAGGCCTCTTCTCCTGAAACCAAACCGCTTGAAGGCATGAGAAAAGAACTAATCAAGTTTTCAGACTGTACACATGAGCCCCACCTGCTTTCCTGCCGGCCGCTTCTCTAAGGAAAAGAAAACCCTGCTTTCTCTCAAAAAGCCAATTGCTTTTCTTCTTGATGACTTAGAGAGTAAGAAGGTGTGTCAACCCTATCTGTCCCAAACTAAGAGGACCCTTGGCTCCCACGGTCGGGCCTCAAGCCATGGAAAGGAGCATGGCAGTAGATGGCTGTGTCGCTAAGCTTCGCCTCTGGTCAGACAACCAAAGAAAACCCTGAGTGAGCCAGATCGCTCAAAAGAAGACACCCCAGACCGTGAAATCATCTTTCATCCATTCAGTTGCTTGAATTGATTTCAGGACGCCGCTAACCTGGATCCTTGAAGGAAGACCTGTCAGGCATAAGCTCTTCTTTATAGCTTGAGACCAAGCCTTTCTCTGCTCACCATTGCTTTGAGAGGTCCTGAGACTGATTGCTAGACCGTATTTGCTTCCTGGGACTTCAAAACCAGTTCTCTGCTTTAAGAGATGGGAGCACCAGGGGTAAGATTCTAAAAGAGCTCTGAGCTGCCAGCCAAAACATCAGGTGCGAAGTTGCTGACAAGAAAAAAAAAAAAGAAAAAAGCTTTTCTAAGAGGGATCTACCAGCCTGTGTTTGCCTGGACTTTTGCAAATGGCCCTGATGTTAATTACTGCATCAGCTGCTGAACTGAACTGCTTACTCTGGGCCGTCTGACAGTTTGAATGAAATCTCTTTCCAGTGGGGCTAGAGGAAATAACAGTCATTGCCAAACTGCAAAAATATCACCTAGATTTCTTTCTTTTTTTTTTTTTTTTTTTTTTTGAAAAGTCATATCCACTTAAAAAAAAGAAGCAATGCAGCTCCCAGAATTGTAATTAAGTTGCTTGGGAGAACAGGGAGCTGTCTGTGGCCTTTAAAAAAGTATCAATTGCAAGGGGAAACCAAAAAGGGAATAGAAAGGTAGACAAAGATGATGAAAAGAAAGGGCAGGTAAGACCAATCAGGAAGGAGGTTCCTGTTCATGGCATGGGGTCTCCATTTGCCAAGTGCCCATTATAAATGAATGTGTGGGCCTGTTTCCTTATGGAGTTGATCTCCTTGGGGGGAAAAAAAATAAGAGTTCAGTCTTCCCATCAGATGATCCTCAAGGGCAGGTTTCTACCTCAATGGCAAGTCAGTGATGAGGTATCAAAGGGCATCATATGTTCTTGAGAGACTACAACAGATGGACTCCTATCCAAGGGAAAGAAGGTGTTTACACATATGAGTGTATGCGCATGCGTACATTTGTACATACACTTTGAGAACGCAAATATGGAAAAGCTACAAAGGAGAGGTACACAGAGGTAAATGCAGATGCCTTCATTCCAAGAGGGATGTAACTTCTGTGCAGCTCTGAATGTGTTTGTGATGGTTTGAATAGGAATGGCCCTCATAGACTCCTGTTTGAATGCTTGGCCCATAGGGGGTGGCACTCCTGGGAGGTGTGGCCTTGTCAGATAGATGTGGCCTTATTGGAGGAAGGCTTTGAGGTCTTACATGCTCAAGCTATACCCATTGTAGTGCGAAGTCTCCTCTTGCTGCCTGCAGATCAAAATGTAGGACTCTCAGCTCCCTCTCCAGCACTATGTCTGCCTGCACGCCGTGCTTCTTGCCCTGCCTCCCCCCCCCCCCCATGATGATAGTGAACTAAACTTCTGAACTGTAAGCCAGCTCCAGTTCAATGTTTTTCTGTATAAGAGTTGCCTTGGTCATAGTGTCTCTTTGCTGCCGAAAAACCCTAACTAAGACAGTGCTTCAAAATAAAAAGTTTAATAGATTAGAACAGAGCGGTAGTTCACTCCTGTAATCTCGGCACTAAAGAGGTTGAAGCCAGAGGAAAACTTTAGCATTTGAGGCGAGCGAACTGCAAAGTTAGCCAGGAAATAGAATGAGATGCTGAGTGAGACCCCATCTTTAAAAAGAAAAAGAAAGAAAGAAAGAAAGAAAGAAAGAAAGAAAGAAAGAAAGAAAGAAACGATAATAAAATTGCCTCAATATAAGTTATCCATAGGTACAATATAAGAAAAGTTAAAAATGAGGTTCCTGGCTGGCTGGCACCTGTTCCTTTCTTGGACCACGTCTGAAACCATAAGAGATGCTACACGTGGGTTTTTATACATCATGCCTGGCAAGTACTGCAGCCTGCTAGCTTAGAGCACAGTGACCTTGTAAATGCCCTGAAAACTGATTTCCAGGAGGATCCCACTTCCCTTGTTGATAACCACGGCATCCTGGATTCAGATGTGCAAGACAAGCCAGCTGTGGTTCTTGAATGCCTGTGCTTGTCAGCGCCCAGAATTATACATCCCCCACTCCAAGGTTTTGATGACATCATCACTGTTGGTCTACAGAGCAGCAGCACTGAGAGTCTTTCAGAAGAACAGATTTAAGAGATATAAGTGGTTAAATAAACTCACCACATGTGCCTACCTAAAACAATACCACTGATTGCTATGTTTTGAAATATGACAGTGGACTGTAAATCTCCTGGAGATGGAGACAATGATGCACAACCTTCAAAAGCATAGGTCATCCAGATTCTTCTGTACTTTCCACCATTAAACCAGCTTTACCAATATCTTCATGAATTTTATGCCTAACAGTATCCTTTATGTTATATTAATGTTGAGAGCACTAATTTGTGCTATGGCATTAAAAAAAAAAAACATAGTAATCGTACCCCAGATATCTGACCCAAATCACAAAATACAAGGAAGTTGGCACCTGCTTTTCATTTATGGCTAGAATTCTACCCCAGAGACACATATGTTTCCATGAGCAGCCAATAAAATACAATTTTAATAATCTTAATATATTCAATTTCTTCAACCCTGTTTCTCCTAACAATCATAATCCTCTAATAATGAAAGAAAAGATTTTTATTTCTGCTCATCGGTCAACTTTTATTTACATAGGATTCTTATCTTTTAGGGAGAACAAACAAAGCCAAAGAATTAGCATAAAAATAAAACAGAGCAGAGAATGACTTGTTTTGTTGTTGTTATCTGTTTTGTATTATGTCTATTTGTTTTCTCATAAAGGACAGAATTTAACATAAAATGTGGCTATTTTTGAAAAGCAGTAATCTATTTGTTCTTAGTGGAAATGATCCTGCTCTAGAAATTGTCACTCTCCTCCAGCCGTGTTCACATTTTCTCACAGCTTTCTGATACATATTGTCACCTTCTTCATTAATAGGTTATAAAATGAGCCAATGAAGGAAATAAAGAAAAATATTCATTTACTTTGGATTATATAGCTTAGTCATAGAGCTTAGATTTAAATATATACACTTAAAATTCATATTCCTCTTTTTTTTCTTTCTGAATTTTTTATGGAAGTCCATAGGGAACATTTATTGCAAAGAGAAAGGCTTTAGGTTAAGGGAATTTTACGGGAATTGATAGAAACCCTGAGGCAGCGATGTTGCTTTTTTTTTTTTTTAATCTGAATTTTTTATTCTTCTCTCATATATTATACCCTGACCACCACCACCCCCTACACACAGTCAGTCTCTTTCACCTTCCCTCTTCCCCAGATCCACCCTGCTCTGCCTTCCAGGGGCATCAACCAAACACTGCATAACAAGCTACATTAGGACCAGGAACATACCATCACATCAAGGCCGGGCAAGGCAACCCAAGGGGAGGAAAAGGGTTCCACAAGGAACCAAGAGTCAGGGACGGCCCCCACTCCCACTGTTAGGATTCCCTCAAAAACACGAAGCTCCTCAGCCATAATATAAGCAAAGGACCTGGATCAAACCCATGCAGGCTTCCCTGATCTCTGCAGGTCCCCGTGAATCCCAGGCAGTTGATTCCGTGTGCTGTGTTCTTGTGGTGTTCCCAACCCCTCTGATTCCTGCACTCCTTCCACCCTCTCCTCAGAAGGAGTCCCAGAGCTCTGCCTAATGTTTAGCTGTGGTCCTCTGGGTCTGCTCTCATCTGTTGCCAGATGATGTCTCTGGTATCTCTGACAGAGATTCTGCTAGGTTCTGGTCTCAGAACACTCTGCAGGCAGGACAAATTGTAGGTTGAAGATTTTGTGGCTGGGTTGGTGTCCCAATCCCTCCTCTTGAGGCCTTGCCTGCTTACAGAAGATGGGCAGTTCAGGCTCCATGGCCCCATGACTAGGAGTCTACGGTAGAGTTACTCTTGTATATTCCATGGAGTTTCTATTGCACTAGGTTTCTACCTTGTCCCCCAAATGCCCTCTAGTCTTCCTCCTCACCTCCTCCTACACCTGACCCAAACCCGACCTACCCCAAGTCCACCAGCAAAAGATATTCTATTTCCCCTTCCCAGGGAGAGTCATGTGTCACCTGTGGAGCCCTCCTTGTTACTTAGCCTCTCTGGGTCTGTGGATTGTAGCATGATTGTCTCTAGACATATGTCTCTAGACATAATATCCACTTATAAGTGAGCACATACCATGTGTGTTTTTCTGGGTCTAGGTTACTTCACTCAGAATAATTTTTTCTAGTTCCATTCATTCGCGTGCAAATTTCATGATGTCTTTGTTTTTAACAGCTGAGTACTACTCCAATGTGTAAATGTTCCTCATTTTATTTATCCATTCTTCAGTTGAGGGGCATCTAGGTTATTTCCAGATTCTGGCTATTACAAATAAGGCCACTATGAGCATTGTTGAGCAAATATCCTTGTGATAGGATGGACTGTCCTTTGGGGATATGCTCAGGAGTGGTATAGCTGGGTCTTGAAGTCAATCTATTTCCCATTTTCTGAGAAAGCACCCGATTGATTTCCAAAGTGGCTGTACAACTTTGTACTCTCACCAGAAATGGAGGAGTGTCTCCCCGCCCCCCTTTCTCCACAACCTCACCAGCATGTGCTGTCACTTGAGTTCAGCCATTCTGATGGGTGTAAGATGGAGTTCAAAGTAGTTTTGCTTTGCATTTCACTGATGGCTAAAGATGTCGGACATTTCTTTACGTTCTTCTTGGCCATTTGATATATTACTGTTGAGAATTCTCTGTTTAGATCTGTACCTAATTTTTCAAATGGATTATTTGGTTTGTTGATGTCTAGTTTCTTGAATTCTTTATATATTTTGGAAATTAGTCCTCTGCCAGATGTGGAGTTGGTGAAAATCTTTTCCCATTCTGTACACTGCAGTTCTGTCCTATTGACAGTGTCCTTTGCCGTACAGAGGCTCTTTAGTTTCATGAGGTCCCATTTATTACTTGTTAATCTTAGTGCCTAAGCTATCGGTGTTCTGCCCAGGAAGCTGTCTCCTGTGCCAATGCATTCAAGGCTCTTCCCTACTTTCTCTTCTATCAGGTTTTGTGTATCTGGTTTTGTGTTGAGGCCTTTGATCTACTTAGATTTGAGTTTTCTGCAGGGTGATAAGTATGGATCTATTCTTCTCCATACTGACATCCAGTTAGACCAGCACCATTATTGAACATGCTTTCTTTTTTCTGCCTTCTTATCATGATTTGTCCTTAATTTGTCCAAGTATAAAGAGGAAAAGATAAAATTAGCGAAAGTTCATTGCTTCCTGCCACACACTGACAGTGCAAATCAAGAATCAAGAGTTACTCATTGGGAAGCCAAGAGAAGATCACTCCCTTTCTTTTCAGCGATAAAACACGGAGATGGGAACATCTGTTTGAATAGCTCAATAAATAAGGGGAGGATTTAGACATCAAAATTTTCTTATCCATAAACACAGGACACATGTTCAATGGGCATTCGGTGAGTAAGGAATGAGAAGCCACTCAAGTCACTGTTGGAAGACCCAGAACCACCTGCATTCCTGAACCAGCCTTCCCTCCCCCACCTCCCAGCCAGCTGACCCTCCCTAACTCAGCACCAGCTGCTATACCATCACCAGCCACCAAATGCTCCTTATGCGAATGTGCTATAACCCTTCATAAAGCCCATGCCTTCACAGGCTAGTCTCTTTCTTCTCCATCCTCCTCAGAGGCCTCATCTGTGTCCCACCCCCCACACACACACACCCCAGGAAATCTCTGCTGTGGGGTCTGTTGCATGGCATGACTTTGTAGCATTCCTTGGCTCTCTAATCACCAAAAACAAACCCTCATAGTCACTCAGTGATCTGCCTAATAGAAGGTCTGCCTGAATACATAAAGATTTCAGAAAAATGAGTTTGTCTTCTCAAATCAGTAGGTCTTTGTACAGTTTATCTCTCCCAAAGACAACCTGGATTTATTTATTTGTATGTATGCCAAATTCCAAACCCTAAGCTGCAAGTTATATAGAACAAAGAGAAAAGGGAACATCCTACACATTTGCTTGTTCTGGGTACAAGGAGGCATCAGTGCAGATTTACTCACTCTTTATTCCACCTAGCATGAGTGGAGAAGCATCTCTTCTTACCAAAGGTGATTTAGGATGCGTTTAAGGAGGATTGCATTTTTTTGCATTTCTTTTCTGCCTCTAGTGTGTTAGTTAAGTTTCTCCTAATGTTTTTGGTAGGGTGACTTTAGGAACTAAAACAGAAGAATAGACCAGCTTATTGGCATGCTAACCAAACACCCCCTCAACCATAGCTGCTGAAAATTCAAGCATAGAAAAGTCAACATAGCATGTGGATATACACAGTAGCAGATACTATCCACGTTAAAAAAAATCACTAGTGATAACTGTCATGAAAACATCTTTTATTCTACAGCCTCATGTAACCCAGAGCTATTTGTCACCACAGGCAGCCACAAAGTCCTCCAGCTACCCATTTTACGAGCTGTAAATTTGATTCTATAAGTGTCAGCTATTGCTGAAAACATTACTAATTTATTAAAATATACTTCTCATGGTCCAGTTTACATGGTTGATGTGGAAAGAACAAGCATTTTTCTGGTCTATATGTGTTTCATTAAAATTCACCACTTAAACTCCTTATTTATGGGCACCTAAATTACAACAAGAATATATATATGTGAGTGTGTATATATGTGGGTATTAGTTTTCTACACTAAAAAATCACCCAGACATCTTCTGTATATTAGCGGGAGTATATTATTTCACTTAATTGGGACTCCAACTCTCTTCCCAACAGTTTGCAATACTTCATTTTGAAGCCACTGACATTTTAGTTACTGCATAATTCTTGTGCATAAACATTGACTTGAGCCACGATCTGCAATCTGAGGCACTAAAGAGATTGGGAAAGACCAGACCATGTGACATGAGATGCAGAGTCATATCTCAGCTCCTGTAATAACTGTCATAGGAGCATAGATGTGAGGCGCTTCTCCTTGATGTTTTGCAGAGTACGAAGTTTCTCTACTAATTCACGAACTTGTTGAAGTCATAAGCACTTAAGGAAGGCAGTTACGTGTCCAGCTTCATTGGGAGTCTTACTGAAAAGAGAATCCTTATTACTTCTAAGAAACTGTGCTTGTTTTGTGTTGACACCAACACAGAGCCAATCAACCTGAAAACCAAAGCTGACATAAGTTCTTCTCCGTTTTTATTTGTGTGTAGGATCCGGTTAGGACGTTAATTTCTGGGGATGCTGAAAACCAATAATTATAGCATTTGAAGGGAAATTGCACTAACATCTCAGTAAAAAAACTAAGAGAATATTCCATTAATTAAAAACATAATTAATACAATGGAAAAAATCTCACTTAAAAGGAGGTAGAAATGAGAGTGTATGTTCCTTCCAATTTCTTTCCTGAATTCTAAGGTTTTAGGACAGGTTCTAGTTTTCATGAGGAAAGGGTTAAGGTTACTGTACCCACACATTTCTTTCACAGAAGGCAAACCTTTGGGAAAGCACACATTTTTTGAAATGTGTATGTCCACAAAATTTACTCAGGCAAATAGGACTTCTTCAAACGTTTAAGGACATGATTCATTCAGTGCGTTCACTTGAAAACTGAGACCCAAAGTCTGCAGTCAAAGTTATGAACATTTTATTCCTGCTTCCGCTAAAATTTCCAGTCTGATGTCTGTGGGAGGTTTCCAACTCAGATGCAAACACAAGCAGCATTTATAGCAATGTATTTCTGTAGACCGTCTATCCTTTGAAATCCTTCAAAAGTCTGCAGTAGGAACCCTTGGCAAGAATAGAAGATTCTTCCTGTATCAGTTGATAACGTTTGTACCCAGTGCATCAGTCTATTATAAAGAAATTTAGAAATGACTGTAATAATGATGAATAGCTTATGGTATTTTCAATCTCAAAACGCCATACTCAAAGGCAGTGAAGTGCTTTCCAGGAGGAGGTAAAGACCGCAGTTTGGATCCTGAGAACCTACATGAAAAGCCACATAAACGTGGAGGTCCACCTATAGTTCCAGACTTCAGGAGTCAGAGACAAGCTAGCTAGCCAGACTGTTGGAAATGGTAAGCTCCCATCTCAAGATGTAATAGAGAGAGAGAGAGAGAGAGAGAGAGAGAGAGAGAGAGAGAGAGATGGAGGAAAACACCTGATGTCAACCTTGGTCATCCACATATTGCATACATAGGCACACACATCACACCTGTGCCCACCCTACACACATTCAAGCACACATACACATGTGAAAAATAATGCTCTAATCAAAGCAATGACAAATGTTTTCCTTAACCTGATTCATAAGGCTTCTGATGCACAATGCACTGTAAAAACTTGAAAAGGAATGTCAGAGAATCTGCGTGCACTGAAATGTCTCATTTACCTGGGTCAACAGCATGAGAGACTGAAACAAATAGCACTGCTTAAAACTGTGTGCTTCAAACAAGTCAGCTGCTCTAGGAGCAGCCAAGGTAATTTTGCATCTCTTACTGTGGATGTTGCTCCAAAAGCAGTGGAGTTAAGTTAAACCAAGCTAGAGACTTTCAACTAGATCTTGCAGAGCTCTGGGACTTATGGTTTGGTCTATAGGACCAGTGGCAATGCATCACCTGGAATGGGTCTCTGGCCCCAACAAAGACCATGAGTGTGAATCCATTCTTATTACATCACAAGATTACCCATGTACCTACCATATTGTTATTGTCAGAGTAATGTGGGGGCTAGTGTTGGAAGAATAAGATGGACACAGAGTCTAAGAGAGTAAAGGACCTTGAACATTCAATTGAAGTTACTTTTCTTTGTAGTAGTCAAGTGTATTGTGTATTAGAAAGGCGGGGGCGGGGGGAGGAAGATGGCCAGGTGCAAACGCACTAATTAGAAAAACACAACCTAAAGAGATTACGCGCATTATTCTGGGTGTGGTTTAGGCAAGTTCCTTTCTCCTAAGAGGAAAACAAACTAAAAAACAATGTTCTTTGTGTGGAATAAGCATTCCAGAGCAAACTGTGCACATCCTACTTATTGAGGAATGGCCAAGGGATGAAAGAAAGTCTACCTCCCTTCCTCACTGGACAGGTGAGGCAGCCCACTGCCCTTGATCTGTCCATGGTGCTAAAAAGCACTTTACAGGGGAAGACTAAATAACACCTACGCTTTTACCTAAGGGCCCAACAACAAACTGAGGCATGATTCCACTCTGTAGGAATCAGTGGATTTATTAGACTTCCTTACAGACCCTAGGTGAGGGAGGGATGTTGGCACTTCTCGCCTAACCAGCTGCATATGAAAAGCTTTACCCAGCCAGGATAAGGCTGTCCTGTGTAGCCGCATAGAAGGAGCCCCTCTCCAGTCTTCCCTGGCCTTTATATACTCTAGCCCTTCCTGCAGGGCCACATGCAGATTTCCCAGGTTGTAGGGTACAGCTATACCCAACTCTGCCCTCTCTATACAGAGGTGTAATACATTAAAAAGCCCATCTGGCATAATCTTTTGCAAGGGGGGAGGGGATACAGGGCACAGCTGAATTTCCCAAGATGGCAATTGCTTGGCTTGGAGGACAGTCAAGTACACTGAAAATATGACACTGTTTTCACTTGGTTTCTTGCTTCACTTTGTTGTACTTTCTTTATGAGGACCCAAGTCTCAAGATTTGATTGTGTATCAGAAGAGGCCTCTCCTGTGACAGAAGACTAGCAGTGAAGGGTTTTAGAAAGGGTAGCCAGAAAATTCTTCTAAACTACAGCAGAATAACAGACAGAAGCTGAGATCCCCCTCAGTAAATAAGTATTATTCTATAAACCATAGTGTGAGTGTGTATCTATAAATTGGTATCAAATGCACCAGAAACTAAAAATGTAAATACAGATAATTTTTGCATTTTTCCCAATAAGATCTTGATCCCTTAATTTCCCTTTTATTATGCAGTTATATGTCTTCTTTAAATCTCTCTCTCTCTCTCTCTCTCTCTCTCTCTCTCTCTCTCTCTCTCTCCCCTTTCTCCTTCCCTCTCTCTCTCTCCCCATTCACCCAAACCTCCAGAGTTAACATAGCCCAGCCAATGCCTCTGATTGGAACAGACACCAGTTCTTGTATGTTGCTCGCTGCTGAGTAACTGACACTGTTTAATCTGGTTTCTGCATAATCAAAGCCTCGCTTCTAATCTACTACTGAGATAGTAAGTATGTATTCCTGATCCAGGGACACTATGATTGGGTGAGGAAGCAGATGCCCACTCCTCCATTGGCAGGGAAGGACAAGACAAGGTCATTGCCCCTTCTGTGAGCTCCCTAAGGCTGATGCCCCTGTCTAGCAGAACATGGTGTCTAGATTCATTAACTATCAACCAGCTTTTTGTTTCTTTCCCATGAGCATTGAGCAGCTGTTCATTTTTTTTTTATGCTCCAACACAAAGTTCTTAGCTTTCTGTACAGGTAACTTTGTGTCCCTCCAAGGGAGACTTACTCTGCTATGGAAAAACACTTCAATCTTTTAAGAGAGAACCATGGTTGATGATTCCTTTGTGATACCGGGGCAAATATTGTCACCTATCTTGGAGAAGAAAACTCTAAATAAACTATATCATATTATATACAAAATAATAAAATAGAAAACTGATCTAGCATCAGGGTCCTAGAAATCTGAAAAGGGCAGACACACATACAGAAATGCTGGTATCAAGTGGGTCATGTGCTCTGATGGAGATGTGCCAGTGGCATCCCAGAAACTCAGCACAAGTATTATGTGTATCTGAAGGGAAGAGATGAGTTTAACTGATCTCGATAGGAAGTCTCTGTAGGGGAGCAGCCTCCCTGTAAACATAGGAGAGGATGAACACTGTCAACACACTGGTTGGGGAGGGGAGGCTTTGCGATCTCCATGGGTCTGAGGCATTGGGGTCCTTGACATGGCTGTGGTCATACCAACAATACATATTCATATTCATATTATTATTATTACATATACGTGTATATAAATAGAACTTTCTGAGTCCATTTAGTATTGCTCATATACATATGTTCTATGGATTTGTGTTTAAGAGCTAACCACTTGGGATTGGATAACCTTCCATGCAGCTCATTGCTGGAGAAGGGTGAACCTCCATTTCTCAGCAGCCATTAATTGCCTGTAGCTCTTAATCTAGTGGTGGAACCTCTCAAGACCCCTGTCTCACACACTCAGACACACACACACGCATGCATATTGGCATTTTTACTGTAAGATAGATTATTTTTCAAGAACACATGATTAGTTTTACTATAGACTTCTTAGAGATTGGTGGGTATCCTGAGGATGAGCTCATCCAGGGAAACAGTGGTATTAGTAGAGATGAGTCATCAAAAAGGACATGGAAAGTGTGACATAGTGTGTGACATACAGATGGAAATAAATGTCAATGCAAAACAGAACTCTGAGAGAGATAACACAGAAACCCAGGAGAGAAAACCAACTAGGTAGTGAAGTCAACAGTATCAAATGTCACAGAAAAAAATCAGAGGACCCAGGACTCCACAGATCAGCCTATCTACTTCACACAAATGAGAAAAGTAAAGATTGCTAAGTCCAAAAATATACTAGATGCTCTAACGTATATTTAATAATCTTAGGATGAGTTTAGCAGTGACCTTGAAAATGAAGAGAATCCTGGCAGTAGAAGATTAAGCAATACAAAGTGGTACCTCTCGGGAATAACAGGGTCAATATGGAATTCATTTTTGTTTTATTCTTTTAAAATAAAAGGGAAAAGACTGCTTGTTTGAAGGCAGGCAATCGTAAGGGGGGAGGGCTGACTGGAAGGGCTGTGGATGAAACTAAATGATTGCAATGGGAAATGTTAAAAAGTTAAAGTTTTGCATTACTTAGCAATTTTTGCTTTCTATGAAAATGTTGGCTTAATTTACTAATGCATGGAATAAATATATTTTTTCCTGTATCAGCTCTCTTTGTCACTGTGCCATGTGCTTTCGTGGCTCTTCATTCTTAAAAAATTATCCCATTCGGGTCCTTGTGAAGTTAATTAATTTTACAATGACATACAAATTTTGAGTCATCAGCCTAATTGTTGATTCAATTCCAACTTTATAAATTAGGCTGCTTTTTTTTTTCTTTATCCCTCCCCCCCAGGGAATTTCAAATTTTTCCTGAAGAAAGAAAAAGAAATTGCATGTGGGTCTCACAATTTATTTCAGTAAAAAATAAATAAATAAAAATAATCAGTTCTAGCTCATATACTTCTATAATCCCAAATCATCTTACCTCATAAAACTTTCTCTAAAATTTACACAAATGTATCTGTGAAGTGGCATAATTACCCAAAAGCAGTGACTTCATGTCTTACGTTATTTAGCTCTTCCAAATACAATGTATTACAATTAATATTCTAAATTGGCACTTTATTGCCTCTGTTCTGAGTCCAGTGTCTCACCTAGACACAGACAAGTTCCTGCAGTGCCTCTCCTTGTACCCAGAGTCTCTTCCCTTTCTTAGAAGACCCCGCAGCACAACTGTGTAGCACAAACATCCAGCCTCAGCTAAAGCAGCTGCTCCCTTGACATTTCTTGGCGAACCTCCCGAGCCTACATGTCCCTTGGGCAAGATAAAATTTCAGTGTGACGGGATATCAATTTCTCTGACAATTAAATCCTGTCCTAGGCATGCAGGTATATAGTAGCAACCTCTTTGTCGCTCAACAGCTAGCCGCTTTGGGGAGATGGCTGTTGTTGGGTGATTTCCTCAGAAACAAGAAGCAGGGATTGACAGATGGATCATGCATGGACATTGCCCTACTACGCTCAGAAACAGGGTGAGGGGCTGAAATGGAAAGAAGCAACAGTATTTGTGCCTTTGCTACATCAAGTATAAACAGCAAAATTCAGTCAAAAATGACAAAAATAACCAACCTTCTGCTTAGGCAATAGAAACCATTCCAAATTAAATGGAAGGAGGCTACTTATGCAATCTATTCCAAGTACATGTTAAAACATTTGGAGGTACTTACACTTCCATAGAAATCTACAAAGTGTGTGTGTGTCCATGTGTATGTAGGTTTGCAAGTGTTTGCAGGTGTGCATAAATACATGCGTGCATGTGTGTAGAGGCCAGACATCAACCTTGGGTCTTTTTCATCAGATACTGCCCATCTAATTTTTTGAGATAGCGTCTCTTACAGCACTTAGCCATTCAGCTAGGCTGGGAAGCCAGCAAGACCCACCTGTCTCTGACCTCCATGTTAAGCAAGCACCAAAGTACCCAGTTTTTTTCATGTGCTTCCTTGGGATGAACCCCAAGTACTCATGCCTGCTAGGTAAGCGGTTTACTAACTGAACTGTCTCCCAGCCCCCATAAAGTTTATTTATAATGTACATTACAGCAATCTTATGACAAAAGGATAAGCAGATGGCAATTGTGACATATTGTTATTTAGGCAACAGTAAAACTGGAAACTCGGCAGGCATATAAAGTTTTCCTCTTGTCATTACAAAATTACTCACCCAATGTTATGCAAAATTCTCCCCAAAAAAATTCCTTTGCGATAGTCTCCCTATTGTGTCTCTCCTGAAGTATTAATGTCAAATAATTATAAGGTTCTTTTGTACTGTAGAAACACAAATTATAGGCAAAGACTTCAAAACACTATGAAGAATTACTTCTCCAATGTAATGCGCACGCAGTTCACCCGGGGATCGGGGATCTCGTATAAATGCTGACTCTAATTCACTCAGTCTGAGGTGGGGCCTGAGAAACTTAAGAGCTCATGTTTTTAACAAGACCCCACTTTTGAAGAGCAAGAATCCAAAAGGAATGTTCAAGGTTGGTTACAGTGCACTCCAAAGAACCAGAAATGTGTTGTTTTTATGTATCAGCACCAGTGGCAGGGAGACTCCATCCAGCACAGACTACGTAGGCTAAGCAACAGGAAGATTTGCCATCCAGCACAGACTACGTAGGCTAAGCAACAGGAAGATTTGCCATGAGCAAGCTGTAGTTCCAGTTCAAAAAGTGGTACGATGGAGACCCAGGAGAAGATATCCAGGCAGAAGAAGAAGAAGAGTGTCCTAGTTCAAGCAGGAGTTTCTCTTGCTTACAAGGGCCTCCACTCCTTGCTTCTATTTGAGTTTTCAAATGCTTGCAAAGGAACTGCAAACATTATTGAGAAAAAAAAAAATCAGCTTTACTTGCTCTACTAATTTAAATGTTAATCTCATTCAAAAACACTCTTTTAATCCTACAAAATTAGTGTTTGACTAAACATCTGGGTATCAGTGGCCCAGTCACGTTGACACATAAAACTAACCATCAAAAGTGCTATTGTGACTCTGGCACATTAAAATAACAAACTCTCAGCAAGCCTCCATAATCACAAACAAATCTGTCAAAGCTGGAATTTATTTAGAGCCTGACCTACAATAAGTTAAGGGCACAAGTAGTGTTACTTGATTACAATGTTTACTATTGGAGGTAATAAAAATCGTACTTAAGGGAACCAGATATATACATCAGAAACAGCATTTTAGATGCCGAGAAGCCTTGGAAGATGGCAGACAACAAACCACACAAGAATCTCTTGAGAATAGAGAAGAGAGAGTGGGGGGATCAGCTATCCTAAAAACTGAGTGACAGCAGAAAACACTCTAGTTGGTAACAGAGGGAAAATGGGATAACACAACAGAAGGAGAGTTCAGAGTCCCATTCAGAACTTCACACACACACACACACACACAGAGAGAGAGAGAGAGAGAGAGAGAGAGAGAGAGAGAGAGAGAGAGAGAGAGAGAGAGAGAAGAGCCCTACATGGATGGCAGCTGCATCCACAGACATAGGGGAGGGCCCAACAAACTCTTGCTGGCACTTGCCAAATCAGCCCAGCCATTCTTAGGAGTCCTGCTGCGTAGAAAGGTTTTTGGCCTAGAATCAAATATCTATTCCTGAACCTCACACTCTAGGAACCCAGAGCAAGTGTCCCAGGACTGTACTCTGACTTCCTGCCAGCAGCACACTTCTCTAGTTAGGGACATATGTTGAGTCAGAGAGGTAGAAGGCTGGTCTAGGCTGTAGCCTACAGGGAGGCACACAAGCTCTGAGTGCTGTGAGGGACTTCCTAGAGGCTAGACTAGCAACCGCGCCCGGTGAGAGACAGTTTGCCAATGCTGTGCTCTCACACACCTGTCTTTCCTTCACTCCCATCCTTGCCTCATTGTTAGAGGAGCAGCCTCATTTTTTCCTAGTTATTTTTCTTTCTCTCTTTTTTCCTTATTCTTTTACAGGCTTTCCCAAGGAGCATAGGCTGACCTAGAGTTACGGGGGTCTCCCTGCCTCAGCTTGCCAAGTGCTGGGATGGTTCAAGTTATCTGACTATATTTCTTTAATTTTTTCTCTCTCTTTTTGTTCCACCTTTAGGAAGAGCCATCTCCTCTCCTCCCTTTATCTTTGTTGTTCAATGTTTTCTTTACTTTTCTCTATTTTTCTCTATCACTCTAAAACTATTCTTTAGTCTTACTTTTCTTATTTCCTTTGCATTCAGAGCTTCAGTTACAAATATCTTAATACATACAATACTCCCATGTTCATTTACTTTCTTGAAAGTATTGGAGTTGAAAGTGTAGTTTGCTTTTAAAAGACTATTACTGTTTCCCACACTGAGCTTATTCATCAGCTGTGATTGTTTCTGTTGCTACAATGACTGCTTTCAGACCACTACTGATGACTGAGCCCAGAGTTCTGAGCATATGGGCTAAAAGTCAAACTGCAGAGCTGTATTTTCAGCTATTAAGCCTACTTCTCCTACATGGACACTGAAAGTACATTCACTGAAAGGAAATAAGCACATGAATAAAATAGTACAACCACTGACATAATTCCAGACACAAAATACCCTTGAAAACATGAAAAAGTTAAGCAATATGTCTCCTCTGAATATTACTAATTCTACAATAATGGCCCCCAATAAAATGAATGAAATAAAATCCCAGACAAAGAATTCAAAAGCATGGTTATAAAGATGTGGGATGAGGTCAAATAAGACATGAATAAACTCTTGAATAAGTTCCAAGAGAATACAAACAAATAGCAAGATGGAGTCCAGAAGAGGTATTCAAGAAAGATAATTATTGAAAAAATCAATTTGAACTATTAAAAATGATTCAATAAATTAAATAAAAAGCAGTGGAAAGCTTCATCAATATAATAGATCAGATGGAAAACAGATTATCAGGGCTTGAGTAGAATGAAAGTATATTAGAATACTCAGACAGTGTTAGATAATAAGAATGTTATAAGCATGACATACAAGATCTACAGGCACTCTTAAAAGACAAGATCAGTAAATCATGGCCATAGATGTATTTCAGGTTAAAGCCAAAGAAGACACATCCAATAAAATCACAGCAGAAATACCCCAAATACAAGGAAGCATTCTGAATGCCAGAAGACAAGACCAGAAAATGATCTCAAATTTATTTAAGAAACTGTTAAATATGTCATACAAGGAAAGTATTTGGAAAGCTGCAAGAGAGAAGCACTGAGTTACATGCATCAGAATATAAGCAGACTTACCCAGAGAAACTTTAAAAATCCAGGAAAGCACAGAACAACGTATTTAAAGCTGTGAAAGGCAACACTAAACCAGATTCCAATACACATCAAAGTTATTCTTCATAATTGAAGAGGAAAAAAAATTGAAGGAAAACCTCCACAAGCTAAAGAATTCATGGCCATTAACCCAGAAGAATAGAAAGTGCTTGCAGGAACACTTCACCCAGAAGAGAAAGAGAAGTACACTAATACAAACAAAGAATTCACAAGGGTAATAAATAAGTGTGGATTAAGAAAGGTTATGGTTACTAAGAGATTAAAATGAAGAAGGAGAGGAGGGTGGAGGCTGGGATCAGGATATAAAGTGATTAAATAAATAAATATGAAAAAATAATAATTCTATTAGACTAAGCTTTCCAGGGCTTGAAAGGAATTTAGCTTTAAATGAGTTGTTAACATTTTCTTCCTTTTTTTCTTTCTTTCTTTCTTTCTTTCTTTTCTTCTTCTTCTTCTTCTTTTTTTTTTTTTTTTTAACATTTTCAAAGTAAGGGGAGCAGTCAAAGTTTCCAACTAATAGCAGGGTTTGTAGCTCTAAGTAGTTTAACAGATCTCTTCTACTTTGCATCTGTGTCACTGAACCAGACACAGGAAGAGGTCTGAGAGATGCTTTAAGTAATGGCAATTACAGTTGAGCATATCATCATAAATCTGTTTGTTCCTCCCTAATATTGGTGTCACTGTTGAACCGTGGGTTCACAATGAGACAAGATTATTGGTGATTGCTTTTCCTATCAGCAGTCTGCATATAACACTTTTTCAGAACCACTACAACTAATATTCAGGGAAGAAGCTTAAAACTTGACTTTTTCCTTTTCAAAGTTGGTCATCATACCAAACTTGTTCATGTCCTATGACCAGATTTTGGTGTGTTTTCAGCAATAGCTCTTAAACCTTTTATTATAAAATATTTATTAGGTTATCTACAACTGATTATTTAATTATAACAGCTGATTTTTGAAGTTGAGAAAATATCTCCATACTAATCCAAATTTTTCATTTTGATTTCTTTTAAAGAAAATTAGTCTAATGAACAAAATTTCATGTAACTAGAAATGTTTTAAAAGTAACATATACTAAGCTACATGCAAAATAAATGTGTAGCATACTTTAAAAAACAGCCCTACCCAGTTCCTAGCACTCAGGAAGTATGTGGATCACTGTGAGGTCAAGGTCAGTCTGGTCTACAAAACGAGTCCAGGACAGCCAAGGCTACACATAGGAACCCCATATCAAAAAAAAAAACAAAAACAAAAACAAAAAAAACAAAGCAAAACAAAATAAAACTTAAAAATATCCCTAACAAGCAGGACAGAATTACAATGATATTGTAGTGGACTGCCCCAAAACAAGAACCTGTGGGAACTTTAGAACATATTCTGGTGGTGAAATTTAAATTAATCAAAAAAATCTTAGGAACTTCAGAAAGTATTCTAGTATCATATTGCTTTCAAATTATGTAAACTGTATATTCCTAAAGTAAATAAATATAATAAATGTTTGATTAAAAAAGAGAAAGTTCATGGTTACTAAAAGAAGAAAAGGAAATGACAGGAATGAGGACATAACTTTCGAGAATTTCTCTGGATAGTAATGACCTCAAGTCTCCAAGAAAAGGATACAGACTAGCAGATTGTATTTTTTTTAAAAACTGAACCCATCTATTTACTGTCTGCAAGAAACCCAGCACACTAGTCAATACAATGCAGCATTAGGTTAAAAAATGACAGAAAAAAAAGTTCCAAGATAACAGAACTGGAAATCAAGTAATGCAGCAATTCTAAATTCTGACAATGGATTCCAAGCCAAATCTGTCAGAGGAGATAAAACAGTGACTACATATTGATTTAAAAAAAATCCTTCTACACCATATTAAAATTTAAACACATGTACACTGAACATTAGTGCACCCAACTTCATAAAAATAAATAGTACTTGATGCTAATGTATGGATTGATCTCAATAGATGAAAGTAGGTGTCTTCAACATCATATTCTCACCAATAGGTCATGAAGGCAATAAAAAGCATCAACAAAGAAATATCAAAGTTTAATGACATTGTAGATCAAATGGATTTAATAGACATTTACAGAATAGCCTATATGCACAATGTACAATGCATAATCTTCTCAGCAACTCATGAAACTCTCTAAAAGTCAACCACATTTTAAGAAACAAACTTTTATCAGAAACAGAAAATTAAAATAACTTATTGTATTCTATCTGATTATAACTAAAAAGTAACAACCAAAGAAAACTATGGCGCATACAAAGACTCATGAAGAAGTAAGGAACACACTATAAAACTGTGAATGAGTCATTGAAGAAATGAGAAATTTGAGGATTCACAGAAATAAAGGAAAATGAAAGCATAACATGCCAGAACCAGTGGAATAGAAGCAGTACTAGTTTATGGCTGTAAACACCTAAATTACTGTATTTTATGCATCAGTTGTGATTGTCTCTGAGGATACGAGGCTACTCTCAGAGTAGCCATAGGGATTGAGTTGAGTGCTCCTAGCACATGGGCCAATAGTCTAACTACTGAGGTATATTTTGAGTACAGTGGACAGAATGGCACATTCTTGCATATACTATGATTTTGTACACAAGAGACCTTTAGAGGCTTCACCAAAAGTTTCTAGAGATAAAAATATTTAGCAGAGTAGCAGGATGCAAAATTAATCTATATATAATCCATATATCAATAATGAACATGCTGGAAAATAAATCAAGAAAACAATACCATTCACAGTGGTTTCAAGAACACCTAATAATAAGCTTACTGAGGCAAGAAAAGACTTATACAGTGAAAATTCTAACACATTAAAGAAATTAAACATTAAAGGATGGAACTAGTGCCCATGCTCATGAATCAACAAAATTAATATAGTAAAACTGGGTATGTTACCTAAAGTGATCTATAAAGTCAAGGAAATTCCATCAAACTTTCAGTGACATTCTTGACAGAAATGGGAGGGGGTTTGTCTTGAAATGTATATGTGGGAAAAAGAATATGTTGGATAACTAAAGCAATTCCCAGAAGAAAAGAAAGAAGAAAAAATAGTACAAGTATCACAATAGCAGACTTTAAGCCCCACTACAGGGCTGTAATCATAAAAACCAGCATACTTAATGACTCATAAAACAAACATGTAAATCAATGGAATGGAATAGATGACCTAGAAGTAAATCCACAGTGACAGCCACCCAACTTTTCACAAAGATGTCCATTTGCTGGTAAGTTCTTTTGTGGTTCTGCACAATAATACCTTCCTAAGGGAAATGGAGACCACCCCTAAGGTTCCCTTAGCTTCACATGGTGGCCTCAAACGCCAATAAAAATGAATACATATGATAAATTTATTCTAAACCTTGCATTCTGCCCACTCTGCTGCTATTATTGCATTACTTTGAAAATTCCAACTCTTAATTTGAGACTGGTTTTGTTATTTATCTGACCTAAACTATAAGGCCTCTAGAGAAACTTTATTATTGCTTCCTGGGCATCTTTGTGACTGAAGAACACCATTAAACAGTAATCATCATGAAGTCCTGAGAACTGTTTTATTTGAGATAGTAACCATAAACGTATAAAAGCAGGCCCCTTGTGGCTCAGTAAATGCATTCTTTGTGGACTCTCTACAATATTAATTAAAAATCAAAGGGTTGCTTTTGTTTGCACTGAGGATAATAATCATGAAATCCTGCTACTATTAAAGAATTCTTATGAAAGTGTGAAGATGAGCATTATTTCACTGGAACTTTGTAAGGTCCTGGCAGGGAGGCACATCACTGTCTTCTAGAGGTTTAGTGCCTGGGATAAACTGTCTGGCTCACACAATCACAGCGTGGCTGAGGTTTTCATCTTGCAATGTCAGGCTTTGTTAGGATTCAACCTTAACGTGTTGGGATTCAACCTCAGCACCGTTAACTGTAGATGGGATGCAGTTTGAGTTGGGTAGGGACGTCACTGAGCACTGAAGAAACCTTAGCAGTCTTCAGCCCACTTACTAGGTGTCAGTGGCACTCTGCCCCAACTCAGCTCAGTAAAAATGCCTCTAAGCATTTCCAGACACCTCTTAAACAAGGGCTGGGAATGGGGAAGGCAAAGACTGTCTCCAGTTGAGAATCTGTCAGATCCATCCATCTTTATGCTAGTATATGTATAATGTTTCAAATCCATGCTTCTCAATCTTCCTAATACTTCAACCCTTTAATACAGTTCTTTGTGTTGTGGTGACCCCCAACCATAAATGTATTTTTGTTGCTACTTCATAACAGTAATTTTTCTACTGCTATGAATCCATATTTTTCCGATGGTTTTAGTCAACTCCTGTAAAAAGGTCACTGAAATCCCAACCCACAGATTGATAACCACTGTTCTTGACTATGCTAGCAGAGAAGCCTTCTTGGTCTCTCCCAGGTTCTGGCGTTCAGATGCTCCTTGGCTTGCAGTTGCATAACACTGGTCCCTGCCTTGTGATTCCAGTGATCCTCCTGTCTGTGTGATCCCCTATATCTGTCCTGTCAGGGTTAGGGCACACCAAGGAATCCAGGATGATTTCAGCTCACAAACCAGATTTCACTCCCAGTTCCAGATGGTCCATGTAATCTAGATTACGGTGGACCATAAATGTTTTCTAAGAAGTCAAAGCGATCTCTGCATAATCTATCAGTCTCACACCTCCTTAACTTTGTAAATGCTCCAGAAAGCAAGAAGGAATAACAGGGCAATGATGGGCAAACAGATTAAAGGCAAACTTGCTAAGAACAATGTATTACAGTCACTAAAATGATCCTCTAGTCTATGACCAGGTTTTCCGCATGGAGGTATCACAGGACGGGTGAGGGGACCAGTTGAATTCTCTCATGGTTAAGGAGCCGTAAGTTGTACTGTAAGTTCTGTGGGAAGCTGCAAAGCAAAATATAACATAGGCAAATCTTCAAATACTTACAGGAAAATGAAATCAGGTCTCTAAGATCAACAAGACTTTTAAGACCCTAGCAAAAGAAACCAAGCGCAGAGCACCACCAGACCATTTAACAAAGCTGCTTCTAAGTGTAGAAACTTTCTCTAACATCGTTTTCATGAGTGGTGCATCTTAGTTTTTCAATGATCTGTGGTTATGTATGGAGCCATGAACAGAAACAGACATTCGTTTCATAAAGCATAGTGCTCATCCTGTCTATAAAGAGAAACTGTGAGATCATGCTACCCCAAGAGGACTTAGTCACAAAGGGATGGTCTGCTGATTTTCCCAAAATGCCGCGTTTACTTTTTTGATACCTCTAAGCACTGTTGACACTTTAACCAGAGTATCCAGAGAGTGATGAATCAGCAGACGGCAAATAACTCACTTATAGAATTACAACCATCGTTTGTACAGAAAGGCCTTTTCAAACACAAGTCATCATGACTGGGCCACTCTCCTGATTTCTCTCAGAGAAGCCTCTCCCTGCCTCCTGTAGATGACTGTGCGCATGCCCAGTCGCTCGTTTTCTTTATCTGTTTACACTTGTAAGTTATCATTCAGCAGGGTCGACTCTGCAGCTACATTCACTATTGTGTGTGCTATATTTGGGGGGACTATTTATTAAAAAGTCATAAATTCATGTGGTTTAACATGCTCTTTTTTAATAGAAAGCAGGGAGACAGAATGCCAAGTGACTTTCATTCTTGGCCATGCATGTCTATGCCCCAGTACAGACAGCCAATAGATTTAAGTGTGCCTTTTCAGAAATATTTTTATGGAAATTCATAAATACCAATCGTTTTTATTTAATCACTGAATTGCCACATTTTTCAAGGCACAGTCTACTAGAAACTTAATCCCAATTCTTCTGAGATTTCAACTCTTTAGTCTCAGTTGGCACCATCTCACAACTTAAAAACCTTAGCGTCTTTTTAAAGCATTTTCCTTTTATCAAAAATAGATTTTTTTCTCTCATATAATGTATCCTGATTCCTGTTCCCCCTCCTGATACTCTCCACAGTTCTCAGCACATCTCTTCCCATCCACATCTACCCCCTCTTTCTGTCTCTCACTAGAAAACAAACAGGCTTCTAAGGGATAGTGATAAAATATAAAATAAAGATAAGAAAAAAAAACTAATGCATCTGAATAGGACAAAGCAAACAGAATAAAAAGAGCCCAAGAACAGGAACTTGAAACAGATATAATCAAAGGCCCACTTGTTCACACACTCACAGATATCATAAAAACATTAAACTGGAAGGAGAGATTTGATGGAGACACCCCCCTTTAGGGCTGGGTGTTCTAAGGTCTCTCACACTCTGAATTTTGTCTGGCTGTGGGAATCTGTATTTTTTTCCATCTGCTACAGGAGGAAGCTTCTCTGATGATAGCTGAGCAAGGCACTGATCTACGGGAAAAGCAGAATGTCATTAAGAGTCATTTTATGAGCTCGATATATTGGCACACACTTTTAACCCCGACACTTGGCAGACAGAAGCAGGCAGATTCCTGTGAGTTCCAGGCAAGCTTGGTCTATGTAGTGAGTTCCAGGCTAACTAGAACCATATACTGAGACCTTGTCTCAAAGAGAAAAATAGTAATTTTATGGCTTCTGTGGTTCAGTGACAGTGGTGGCAGTGGGTTTTATTGTTTGGGTTTTTTAGTTTCTTTCTTTCTTTTTTTTTTAAGTAGTAAAGTACTGTATTTACAGTAGTAAAAAACAATAATTGTTGGTGTTTGGAGGGCTTGGGGTGAGTAATTTTTATTTTACTCTAGGTCTATGGGCTGTTTAGTCTTAGGTTCTTGATCACCCAAGCACTATCAAATATGGGCACATCCAGGTTCCATCACATTAAGTGGGCCTTAAGTCAAATCACATATTGGTTGGTTACTCCCATAAGCTAATATTGCAGAGGAGGATACAACTGTAGATCAAAGAGTTGCTTATCTGATCTTGCATTAACTTTGGTAAGTGGTATTAATCAAGAAAATTATCCATTTCTTTTAGATTTTCCAATTTGATAGAGTATGGTTTTTTTTTTTAATGTGTCTTCATGATTGTTTGGTTTTACTCAGTTTCCATTGTTATGTTCCCGTTTCATCCCTAATTTTGTTCATTTATATATTCTTTCTCCACTTTCCAGTTAATTTCACTAAGGGTTTGTCAATGTTATTGATTTTTTTTCCCAAAGAACCAACTCTTTGTTTACTTGATTCTTTGTACTTTCTTGTTTTCAGCCCTGAGTTTGATTATTTCTTGCTGACTGCTCCTTTTGGGTGTAATTTACCCTTTTGTTCTAAAGCTTTCAAGTGCACTATTAAGTTACTAGTATGAGGTCTCTCCAAGTTTTATGTAGGCACTTAATGCTACTTGCCTCTAAGAACTGCCTTCATTGCTTCCCATAAGCTTGGGTATATTGTGTATTCATTTTTACCGACTTTTAAGAAGTCTTTCACAGTTTCTTAATTTCTGTCTTGACCCATTTTTCATATCAGGAGAAAGTTGTTCAGTTTTCATGAGTCTGTAAGTTTCCTGTTATTGCTGCTATCCACTTTTAATCCATGATAGTGAGAAAGGATAGAGCGTGTTATTTCAATTTTCTTGTGTCTGTTGAACTTGCTTTATGGTTGAATATGTAGTCAATTTTGGAGAAAGGTCATGAGGTGCTGTGTGTGTGTGTGTGTGTGTGTGTGTGTGTGTGTGTGTGTGTGTGTGTGTGTGTGTGTGTTGCTGGTCTGGGTTTATTTATTCCTTGTGTTTTCTTCAGTGTGGTTAACCTCTTTAAGTTGTAATTTTTCTTCTAGCACCTTCTGGTGGGCTAGATTTGTAGATAGATCTTGCTCAAATTTGTTTTTTTTTTTTTACCTTAGAATTTATTTTCTTCATAATTGTGACTGAAAGTTTTCCTTGGTATTGTAGTTTAAGCTGGCACCTGTGATTTGTAGAACATCTGTCCAGGCCTTCTGGCTTTCAGAGTCTTGATTGAGAAGTAAGGCGCTATTCTAATAGATATGCCTTTGTATGTTACTTGGTCTTTTTCTCTTTCAACTTTCAATATTCTTTCTTTGTTCTGGACATTTAGTGTTTTCACTGTGCTGAGGAGAACTTTTCTGGTCCGGTCTATTTAATGTTATCTATGCTTCTTCTACCTTGATTGGCGTCTTGTTCTTTAGGTTAGGGACCATTTCTTCTCTGACTTTGTTGAAAATATTTTGCCTTTGACCTGGGTTTCTTTTCCTTCTTCTATTCCCATTATTCTTAGATTTGGTCTTTTCATAGTGTGCCAGATTTCCTGAGTGCTTTTTGCCGGGATATTTTTAGATTTAACATTTTCTTTAGTACCAAGGCACAGAGGAAATTTAAGCCAGCAGCATGACTGCTCTGATCACATCTGTGTGATCCATCTGAAATGCAGACACACCCTTTAATTTACCATGAAGGTAAAGTTAGTTTGTAGAAGAAAGCACCCATCTTTTAAAGTGATGTCTAATTGAGAGGCAGACAAATTGACAAATCAGAGAAAGATTTGACAGACTAGGATAAACCCAACTCTCAGGAAAACAGAGAGGAAAGGGAGATGACTTAAGAGAGAACAGCACAGAGGGAGAGGAGGCAGTTTTACCAGGAGAGGTTTACAGAGACAGGTTGAAGAGAGAACAAGCTAGACACAACTAAAGACAGAATGAGCCAGAGAATGAAAAGGAGCCAGAAGATTAGAACAGATTACTAGAGTTAGTCTGAAGCCAGGCTGAACAATTCAATGAGAAACCAAGAGAAGCCAGATGGAATCAATCAGCTTGGAGAGAAGTTTGAGCCGGGACAGCTGAGTTCAACCTGCCAGCCAGAGTTCAGAAAGAGCTAGAAAGAGTGAGCTTATTTAGAAGTAAGTTTCAGGGCTTGAAAACATTCTAGGCCCAGATTAGCTTGTATGGAGGCTAGACGCTTCCAGGAGTAGGCCTAGGTTAGTAGGAGGAGGTGATAATGCACCCAGACAACAATTGCATAGACTAAAGGATACTTTTCCAGTGCAGGAGCCAGCACATGAGGCCCAGCACACTGACACACCTCTCCCCGAAGACACTATCATTTCCTTAGTGTGAATGTACATTAAGGTGCTGTTGTATGATTATAGTTGCCAGTTTCCCAGGCCTAGGCTTCTGAGCCTGCTCCCTCAGTCTTGTGTGCCTTAGCAGTGGGAGTCTTTAGAATATGGATCTCATCTTACCCATTGGTCCAATCAGTAATTCTCATGATTATAGTCACTCTGAGAGGCAAGTGTTCCTCTATGCTGTTCATAGCATGTCACGTATGATCAACAACTTCGTATTTCTGCTCTTTCTTTGTTAGTTTTAAGCTCTAAGCCTAAGAGGACCTAGGATCATAATAAGTCTTAGTCATGTTTTTGTTCTGTCCATTGATTTATGTTGCCCTCTGTGGTTCTTAGGAGAGTATAATAGCTGTGTGCTACCGGTAGGGAATTCCCCCAGGATTCTGCTAGATGTGGCTACTGAGGGTTCCTGGTAAAATATATCTATGTACTGGGGGGATTGCACTTATGATAGGTAATGGGCTATGTATGGGGGCTGAGAGGACAGAGGGGACTGAGAGGGCCCACAGATGGGAAGAAAGCAGAGGTTTCCACCAGGACTTCTTTAGTCCTCTGGGAATGGTGGCAGAGACTGAAGAGAAGCCACACCAGGTAGTCTGCTACAAAACTGGGCATGAAACTGGGGGGCCGGATATGAAGGAGAAGAGGCAGGGTAAAGATCTGGCTGGTCTACTTGCTTCTCTGGCAGGCTTGGCTGGTGGGTTCCCATGGAATGCCTGCTGGAGCTGGGGACTGGGATAAATAGTGGGAGGAAGGTTGTAGGACAGGATCTGCATGGCCTGGTAAAGATGGGCCAGACAAGAGGAGGAGGAGGAGGTCACAACAGAAGATCTGCTACAATTATGGGGGTGAGGATGGGGATTGGGTGCAGAGGTGATTCAGGGTTGGGCTACCTGCTTCCCCAGGAATCCCTGCTGGAGTTCAAGGCTGGGATAAAGTGGTGAGCTAGAGGAAGAAGGCTTAGAAGGGAAGATCTGTGTGATCCACTGAAGAAGTGGGTGGGTGGGGAGAGGAGCTGAACGGGGAGGTCTGTTACAAAGCTGAGGTTGAGACTGGAGGATCCGATTTGGATGGGAGAAGAGGGAGGTGAAGAGTTGCTGTTAGCCTGGTTCCCTGGCTGGAGGGCTGCCCTGCAGTGCCCTGGGAAATGCCTGCTGGAGTTGGGGTCTGGGATAGTTGGATGAGTCTGGGGTAGGAAGTTTGGAGGGGAAGGTCTGTATGATCCACTGGAGGTGGGGATAGAGCGCTTCTAAGTATCTTTTAATTCTCTCACACATTATCCTTAACGCTCTTCGTATCATAATCTGCTCACTCTACCTTTATCCTATAAGTATCTTTTTAATTTAGTTCACACAGAGAAATAATACCATCTCCCTAAAATTAGATTAAAAGTCACAAATAGTTTACTTAAAAAAAATAAAATAAAATATCCCCAGGGTTGTCTATTGCATATTGCTGAGAACCACTCATCCCTTATCTTTACTTTGATTTCCTTAAGGGGTAGGATTGTTAATGAGCTTATCCACTACAGCAGAAATGCAGAGGGAGGAAGGTGTAAATCACTGTCTAATAGATAGACATTAGAACTTCAAATGACAGCATCTGGCTGAAAGAGGTGAAGCAAGATTTAAACAGCTCATGCTTAGTTCCGATCATGTCCTGACATCTAGCAGCGTCATAACAATCAAAATGGCTTAGATCTGTTTTTAGGCTACAGATGGCTCTTTGTCATCTGCTACATGTCTCCTGTCAAGACGGTGCATGAGAGGGCCTAGTACATGTAATCATGACAAAGTGTCTGAATGCTAAAGATACTGCAGACCTATGGAGGAGCCGGCGGGGAAATCAAGGTGGCCAGGTAGGGTTAGAAGCCAGTGTCTGAGTGTGACCCCCTACTCTCTACCCACATGTGCACACAGTACACAGGCTTTCAAACCAAATCCCCCAAGAAGCAGAATGATACAGGAAAAGCATTTGGGGGATTCTCTTGTGAGAGAAAGTGGGGTAAGGCAGAAGGAGTGAGCAGTCAGGCAGAGGCAGGTCTACCCAAGGGCATGTAAGTAAGAAAACAGAGGAAAGGGAACTTGAATGGGTGTGTCTTCACTGTGATGTGCTCTGACTCATTCAGGGGGAATGGGCTAACGCTGACCAGGAGGGGAAGCATCTTCAAACCAAAAGTTGCTTCCCCAAGGACTCCCTCATCTCCCCGGGACAAGCCAGCGTGTCACGGTATCCCAGCTGCACCCATGATTCTATTCTTAATTCCTAGGCATCCTATCTGTCTTATAAATAGTCACCGTTCTGACTTCTACCAAGAGAAGTTAACTTTGCCTGTCTTGAAAGCTCAGATAGATGCTATTGGATAGCATATACATATTTATATATGGATTTTTTTCCATTTAGTATTTTGAGACTTATCTAGAATGTTTCAAAAGCGGTCAGTTTTCCATTATTTTTTATGGTTGTGTCTATTCTGTTGTATGGATATATCATGGTTCGTTTCATTTAATTCATACAGAGAAAGAATACCATCACCTTAAAATTAGATTAAAAGTCACAAATATTTTACTTAAAAAATAAAATATCCTCAGGGTTCTCTATTACATATTGCCGAGAACCACTCATCCCTTATCTTTACTTTGATTTCTTTACGGGGTAGGATTGTTAATGAGCTTATCCATTAGAGCAGAAATGCAGAGAGAGGAAGGTGTAAATCACTGTCTGATTTAAACTGGGGAATAATAAAGATATATGATGATATCTATCCACATGTTGGTAGCCATTTGGGTTGATGCCAGATTGGGGCTATTGCGTGTTTGCCTGTATTTTCTTGGGTGAATTCTCAGCCCTAAGATATGTATAGCGTGACAACTTTATAATAAAATGGTTCTCTAAAGTTTTTTAATTTTGTTCTCCAGAACTGGTAGAGTTTTAGGAAAGATTATATGACATTTAAGCCGTATTTAAATCTCTGACAGGGATAAAAGAAAGAATCCATGCATCTCTCCTAGCCAAAGCCTGCAGGTGACCATCACCCCCGTTCTATTGATACAAAGAGTTCAGGAAATGTAGTATTTAAATGAGCAAAGTCAAATACCTGATGAGGGCCACCAAGCCCTCAAACTCCAAACTCAAACTTCACTCACACCACACAATGAAAGAAAGCAACAAGCTTCCCCTTGAACAAAACTCCAAACTCATAGCACCAAAGAGCTATGAGCTCCAGACATTTGCCAGAGGCAGGAAGCTGACACAGACATGGACACTAAGTAGTGGGAACCTCTTCTCAGATGAATCCAAGCTCAGAGGCGATAGACCACCAACTCTCTCCCTCACAGAGCCTGCCCACAACTGTAGTTCAGCTCTGTCCACCGGGTTAGAATCATCAGGAGTTGCTTAAAAATCTGCTTCTTGGCTGCCGATTTCGGAAACTCTAAGGTGGCTTATAATCCACTTTGTTTCTCTCACCTCACGCTGATGACCCTAAGAGAGTCTTGTTATTATTCTAGTTACTGACAAATAAAAAGACAACACAAAGAATAACTATTTATACGATATGGTTGAATTTCATAGATCAGTGCCTTCGGCTTCTAATCAGATGCTATTATGCATTTTTTGCATTGTTTAAAATTTATTCACTTTACGCCCCGATTGTAGCCCCCTCCCATGTCACCTCCTGGTCTCACCCTCCCTCCCTCCCTCCCTCTTCTCTCTTCCCAGCCCTCCTCTTTCACCTAGTCCTCAGAAAAGGAAAGCCCTCCTCCCCTTCCATTTGCCCCTAGCCTATCAAGTTTCATCAGGACTTCTTGAATCTCCTCTTCCTCTGGGGGCTGGCATGGCCACCCCACCGGGGGAAGTGATCAATGAGCGGGCAACAGGCTCCATGTCAGAGGCACACCCCTACTCCCCATATTATGCTGCTCACATAGAAACCGTGCTCCCTCTCTGAGCAACTGTGCTACCATATCCGAGCAGAGGGCCTAGGTCCTCTCCATGCATGGACCTTGGTTGGTGCATCAGTCTCTGTAGGTCCTCCTGGGACCAGATTTATTTGCTCTGTTGTTCTCCTTGTGGAGAATGGATAAATTCTGGTACATCTACACAAGGAATGCTACTCAGCTATTAGAAACAAAAACAGCTTGAAATCTGCAGGCAAATGGATGGAACTAGAAATGATCATCCTGAGTGAGGTAACCCAGACCCAGAAAGACACACACGGTATGTACTCACTTATAAGTGGATATTACCCATATAATACAGAATAACTACACTTCAGTCCACAGACCTAAAAAAGCTAAATAGCAAGGAGGGCCCTTAGGCAGGGGATGCTTAATGCTCAGTCAGAAGGGCCAACTAGAATAGACACTGCCAAGTTCATGAAGAGAGGGAACAGGACGGGAGCCTACTACAGAGGTCCTCTGCAAGACTCCCCCTAGCAGGAGATCCAAGCAGACCCTGAGACTCACAGCCAAACTTTGGGCCAGAGAGCAGAGTGACTTAGACAAGAGTTGGGGAGGGGGTGGAGATGGATAGCATTATTCTAATATCATCCCTGCATTGCAGGTAAAAGACAATGTAGGTTACTGAGTCCTCATTGGATGCAGACCAATCGAGTCTTCTGGTTTCAAGTTCAGAGGTCTTTTCATCAGGTAACATGTAGTTGATCCTTGCATTCCTTTTCTTCGTGTGTGTGTGTGTGTGTGTGTGTGTGTGTGTGTGTGTGTGT
>OU015756.1:72903410-72918324 GCA_907169655.1 Acomys percivali
TGTGTGTGTGTGTGTGTGTGTGTGTGTGTGTGTGTGTTGGAGAAGCATATTTGTATGGGCGGGTACATACAGATAGGTATGTAAATGAGTGTGTGGGAACCAGAGATCAGCCTTTGGTGTCCTTCTTAAGAAGCTGTCTACCTTGTGTTTTTAGACAGGGTCTCTCCCTGAGACCTGGGAGTAACAGAGTAGGCTAGGCTGGCTTGCCTGGGGCTCTCCCTGTCTCTACCTGTCCAACACTAGTATTACAAGTGATTGCCACTATATCTGCTCGCCCCCCCCCCAAAGGTTCATGGATCAAATTAACCTTCATGCCTGCAACACAGCATGTTCTTCTCTGGGCTAGCTCAGCAGCCTCTGCTCCTTGGTTTTAAAACCCTGAGACTCAACAAGATGATCACTAACACTCCGTTCAGTTCAGAAAGTCTAGGTCTCCATGAGTCTGCATTCAGGACAAGATTTTAAAGAGAGAGAATAGAATTTTCCCTGACAGCACTTTCTGTTACTGAAGAGAGAGATCTGAAACCTTGAGTGCATCAGGGACGCCTTCTGTAACTAATGAGTAAGAGGTCCCATGGGATAAGGTCTGTCAAGACATTAAGAGCTAATCCAAAGGTGACTTTGAACACATTCTTTCTCTCAAATGGCACAGGGTTGAAAACCAGATTTCCATTTCTGGAGAGGTAACAGAAGTTTCTGAAAAGTCATTTTCATGGAAAAAATATAAGTACTCTATTTGCATATATGATAATAGCACTCTAGGGAAAAATCAGAATATAGAAATATAAGTTATTTTAGGTAACAAGAGGAGTGGAAAAATCACTGCACTGCACGGCACTGCACATAAAAACAGTTACTTTGCTGTCATGTGTACAACCCCAGACCATCTTTAGCACTGTCTGCCTCCCTGTGGTTGTTGGCTAGCCTCAGTGCTGTGGTGCCTCAGCACTTGCCTTGTATCAGATTAAATGTTAGAGCTAAAACCTTTCACTTTGCCGGGTGGCTGTCTCTGATGTCAGCTGAGGGAAAAAATTCCCAGACAGTCACTCTCAAATCAATTAAACCTACTTTCCTCTTTGGAGTTAGAAGTCATGCCAATCCCAAAGTCACAGTCCAAGTTTATACTTTCAGTCCAGATGCCCAGGCAACTGGTAAAGTGCTCTTGTTTGTGAAATATCAAGAGATAATTCACTATGGGGTCCCTCCACTCTATTGCACTTCTATCAACAAAATTTAATCTATGGGTAGAAATCACCCTGAACAGTAAGATGATCTGTTATTTTACTTAATTTTTGTTTTAAAAAAATGTTTTAATAGCCACACAGTAATTGCCCATGCTTCTGGGGTACAGATGGGGTACATGTGCACATGCATAATGATCACACCTGGGTAACTGGCTTATCACTCCAGACATTTATCATTTTCATATAATTTGATGGAACTCCAGCTTTCAATCCACTGGGGATACAATATCACAACCATCAAAGCATTTTCTTAGACATAACACTAAGTCTTCCATGAAGCCAAAATGATAGTGAAAACACACAGTGGTACAATTAATGGTTATAAAATCATCTGCTTTACTTCTAGTGAGTATCTGTTCTTCAATTCAGAATATTGTTCCTTTTGAAAAGAGGACATACTTTCTCCTATAGAGAGAAAATATGACCTTATTTTTATGTCTGGGGAGCTTCAATTTGGGTTCTTAACTATGCCTCATTGTACATAAGATCGGAAATACTATAATTAACTTTCTAACAAGTATTAACTTGAACTGAGAAAATAAGCGAAGACAAATTGTATCTTTCTAAATGGATCTTTTACCTCCAATTCCATTCTTACTTATAATTGTCGATAGATTTTCATTATTTTTGGAGGGAAGAACAAGCCACTGTCTCCATGTCACCCTGAACCAGCAGAGCAGGACCAGCCAACCCCTCCTTCACAGAGCCTCCCTGTAGGCTTTGGCATTTTTAAACCTACTTTATTTGGGGTTCTTTAACGCTTCCACCTTGCTTCCAAGCCACTTATCCTAGGTAGGAGAGAAAGGAGGTTAATAGGGACAGAAGAGATAGACCTTTTTAGTTCCTTGAGGGCAATTCCACTCATCTTCATCATCAGGATTCCAGCAGACCTGTTAAATAGCAAACCAGAAATTCAGCAAAAAAAAAAAAAAAAAAGAAAAAAAAAATCAACCACAACCACAGCAGCCTGGACTGCAAAGCGTTCTCTGGGGCTTTTCTCTCTAGGAGCATCTGGAAGTGAAGTAATGAGCAGCCAAGTGATGTGAAGTGATGCAAAAGCTATTAATCTTTGTTTTTTGGTGGGGGGGGGGCTATTTATACTCTCCCATAGTCTATACAGGATGCTTCTCAGCTGGCATGCATGCCCTCCTCATGAGGTAGTTCCCTTTCTAGTGGACAAATATCACTGTGCCCTCTCATGCCCAGTTTCCAATGGACAAACGTCACACACCCTCATACAAGGCAGGTTCACATGCCACACTTGGGATCAAAACAAAAACACATTTACATCCAGAACACCTCCCACCTCCTTTGCTGGCTGAATGAATTTTTATAGTGTCATGGCATGTGTGCTTGATGTGTTTTCACTTACAGTATATGATTGTTGCTAAGTGACATGTCTTCATGTGGAAGACATGGACAAATGTCTAGTCATCGTAGCACAAATGATGGACCCAATAAATGATTCTACCCAAGTTTGGTTAAATAATGAAGCATATGGGGCACTTACAGCAACACAAATCCCACCTCAGCATAGGCGCTTGCTCCGAAGTGCATTCCTGGGCCTTCCTACACTGCTTGGAAACAGCTCCTGCCTCTCAGAAATCATTTTTGCTGCTTCTATAACCTCTGGAAGGGTCCTTGAGAATCTTGTAACTTCCTGATCTTAGGATGTTCCTTCTTCTCCCTGGAAGGGAATGTTTCCATTTGGAGGAAATAGCTACACACAAATTTGATCATTTAATAAAACTATGATGAAATCTTTACCTTGGAACACTGTATAAACACTTAAAAGGTCAAGCGAGAAAAAGTAAATATAAGTTATAAAACTGATTGAGACTTTGAGTAGAAATGAACAAATTTGGCAGTTGAAAACTATGACCACTATCTACTATTGTTTTAATAGCTGTTCTACAAGGTCCCCCAGAAAATGAAGGCTTGGTCCCCAGAACAATAGTCAGGGAAATTCTATAAATGTATAAGTCGCATAATATGAAGTTGGTACAGACATGTTGGGGGAAACTTGGGGGGTTAGGAGGAGGGAAATGGGATTAGATATGATCATATTACAATGTATGATGTATAAAATTTACAATAAGAACAAATTATGAAAAATGAAATGGGGCCTAGTGGGAGGTGCTTGTAAGTATTGAAAGTGTGTTCTGGAAGACTGAAGGCTCTAATCTCTCTGCCCCCCACCCCTTACTCACTCACTCTTTCCTGGCTCTAGCTGTGAGTTCCTCCTCAGATATATGCTTCAGACGTAGTGTGCCTCACTTTCTAGTGGCCCAAGCAGTTATACTCCCCAATATAAACTTGAACTCAAGCAGAGTAGAAACCTTGAGGCAGGAGCTGACTGATGCACCTCATGACCTGTTCATCCTACTTCCTTGTAGAATCTTGAACCACCAGCCCATAGATAATGCCACCCACAATAGCCTGGGTTCTCCCATCCTTAGTCACTAATTATGAAAATGTCCTACAGGCTTGCCTACAGCCTGATCTTATGGGAATATTGTCTTAATTAAGGTTCCCTTCTCTCAGATGACTTAACTTCTGTCAAGTGACATAAAACTACCCAGAATGCAGACATTACTGCGATTCTGCATACTTCTGGTTCTGCAATGAGGAGAATACCTGAAATATTCTCTTAGGCAAAAGAAAGGGAAAAAATGAAGCCCTTATCCCCAACTGAGTAACGGAGTTGGAAAACAGAACAAAGCATTAACTGAACAAGTATTTGTGAAGGATTTCAAGTTCCTTGGGCATATGCCAAGAAGTGGTATAGCTGGGTCATATGGTGCTTTGCTTTTGTGGTTTTGCTATTGTTGTTGGCTTTGTCTGTCTGTCTTCTTTTGGTTTGTTTTCTTTTAGGAGTCTCCACACTGCTTTCCAGAGTGGCTGCACTAGTATGCATCCCCACCAGCCATGAATGAGACTTCCTCTGAGGTGGAAACAACCTTCGATCTATCCTTCAACAGATGAACGGGTAATGAAATGGAATGGAATGCTATACACAATGGAATAGCATAAAGAAAAATGAAGTAGTAAAATTTGCAGGTAAATAGAGGGACCTAGAAAAGAGTAAGGGAGGTAAAAAGCACCACGTGTTCTCTCTTGCTTGCAGTTCCTACCTCCAAATCCTCAGGTGTGAACATACCGGTGTGAGTATACAGGTGTGGGTAGACAGGTGTGGGTAGACAGGTGTGGATATATAGGTGTGGGTATACAGGTGTGAGTAGACAGGTGTGGGTAGACAGGTGTGCGTATACAGGTGTGAGTTTACAGGTGTAGAGTAATCACAGAAACCAGGAAGGTATAAAGGGGCTGTGGTGATTTGAATGGGAAAGGTCCACATAGGCTCATATATTTGAATAGTTGATCTCCAGTTGGCAGAATTATTTGGAGAGGATGACAAGATATGGCTTTGTTGGGGTGGCTATGGCCTTGTTCAAGAAGGTGTGTCACTCAGGTGGGCTTCGAGGCTTAAAAGGCCTAAATCAGACCTAGTCTTATCCTCTCTCTGCCTAAATCTTATGGATCAGATGTGAACTCTCAGCTACTGCTCCAATGTGATGCCTACCTGTCCATCGAGCACTGCTCCCCACCTTGATGGGCATGAGCCAACCCTCTGAAACTGCACTCAGGCTACAGATGAAACATTCTATTTTATAGCTTGCCTTGGTCACGGTGCCCCAAAAGAGTAATAGAACATTAACTAAACAGAAAGGGAGCAATTCAAGAGTCCTACCTAGCTGCAACACTATGAACCACAATGACCAACCAGCACAGCAAAGACATCTGTAGAGGTGTAATAGGTGGAACCTCTAACTGCCCTTCAAACCCACTCAACAGGAGGGAAATTATGCCTGGTACTGAAAACCTAGTCATCTTCCAGGGTTGTTGTTGTTGTTGTTGTTGTTTTTTCAGCAATGTTGTAATATATAAATATAGAGGCCATGCAACAGATCTGGTACAAAGAGTGTATCTGGTGAAGGGAGAAGGAAACCGTGAGAGAGAGAGAGAGAGAGAGAGAGAGAGACAGAGAGAGAGAGAGACAGAGACAGAGACAGAGACAGAGACAGAGACAGAGACACAGAGAGACAGAGTGACAGAGAGAGAGAGCGACAGTGAGAGAGCAACTGGGAGATGGGGGAGGGGGAGAGAATGAGGAAATGGAGGCACCCCAGACACAGGGAGAAGAAGAGAAACCTAGGCACAAATAGTGTGCCGTAGCCCGGGGCTGGTCCTTTATATGTGATGCACAGCTGGCAGCTGCAGGTAATCATGTCAGGTTGCTAGGCAGCCTAGGAGTAGGCTAGTGGATTGGCTTGCAAACACTAGTGGATTCAAAGACATTAGAGAAGACTGACTCCACTACTACCACTTTGCTAGACCAGCATGGTTCATTACTACATTCCAAACCCTACTTTAGATCCACAGCCAAGTGTAGCCACCACCCCTCATCAAAGAAAACTCTCTTTACAGCAGACGGAGTCTATCATAGAACACCACAACTGCAGACAACGAAAGACCTCAAGGGCTCATGGTGTTCCCACCCCGACAAATGCATCTGTATCAAGGCTCCACATCACGGAAGAGAGGGTGGAAAGATTGTGAGACCCAGAATACCAGGAAGTCAGCTGTGAGACAGGCTCTCCTAGAAATGACTTCAGAAATAAGACCAGAACAAGAACTGCAGACAAGTAATACTTCCTGAAAAGGAAGATTAGCCCCCTCCCAGGGAAGAGCCCCTAATTGGTTGAGCAAGGCAGAGCTCTGAAATCATATACATGCAAACCAAAGAAAGGAGTTAGCAGGTTGTATTTCAATATCTGTGCATGCATACATATACAAATGAAACAATAATAAAGAAAAAGAGGCTACAGACTTAAGAGACATGGGAGTGGCCTAGCACAGGGGTTGGATGGGGGGGGGGGCTAAGGGAAGGGAAAAAGTGATGCAATTCTATTTCAATTAAATTCAGTTTTTAAAGAAGCTGGTAAAAACAAATAAATGACCTTTTCTCCTTTTAGAGAAAAAAAAATCCCCTCAGCTGCACAGTCACAGAGTATTGCTCAAGACTTTTTCTGTCATCTTACAAAAAGTTACCAGAATTTGCTTGTGTGTTTGTTTGTTTGTTTGTTTGTTTGCTTGCTTGCTTGCTTGTTTTTGTCTGAAACAGCTGGAACCTTTATTCCTAGATCCATTTTTTTCTTCATCACACTACTTCTCTATGCTCACAAAATGCTAATAACAAACGACTCCCAATAAATCTATGTAAATTGTGCTAATCTTGAGAAGCTTCACTGTGTCCATGTATACTGAGCTCAGTATGGTGGTTAGCCCAACCCTTTGCACTGTTTTTTTTTTCAAATAGAAAATGAGAAAAGAATTGCACTTTAATTTTATTTTAGTGATAAGAAAATTAAATTTATATTAAAAACTTTAATATGCTTTGAAAATCTCAACCATTTTTTTTCATCGTCTGAAATGATTTTAATGGATTTTTTTCCTCTAGTACGCCATTATTACAAATCCATTTTGCTTTATTGAGGTCAAACTACATTCCCTCATATTTTCCTTGGAGGAGGAAATTGGGTAAAAATTAGCTCTCTGTGGTTGTATTCCCTTTTTATTGCTGCATAAAAGAAAGGGCTAACTAGAGGGCAAGCTGATACCTTGCAAAGATCAAACATTTTATACTAAAGTAGAGTTGCCATGATATGAGAAAGTGGAAATAGCAATCAATAAATAAGAGTCAAAGAACAGTAGAAAGTAGACATGGCTGGCTTTGAATAACTGCTCTTAAAAATAGTATGTGCTTTATATATAAATGCATAAGTTATTAATCCACCATGACAGTCACTCAGAGGCACATAGATACCTACATCTTCCTTAGCTGCAATTATAAATAACAGCACACACACACACACACACACACACACACACACACACACACACACACTGAGAGAGAGAGAGAGAGAGGGAGGGAGGGAGGGAGGGAGGGAAAACTGGAAGTCATGGAGTGGTTTTGCTCTGACACCAAACACTGGTGGATTCCAGATAGTCTTGTGTAGTTTCTTCAGCATAGTCATCTCTTCTCTGGGGAGTCCCCTTGCCACATCTGTGCTGGCTATTTGAGGTGAGTCCTTGCAGATGAAGCCATCTACTGAAATATTCTAAAAACCAGCTTACAGTGTTCCTCTCAATAATTGGCTCTCATCCAAAGCTCCTGCAACTACGGTTCTTTTATTGTTTAAAGTATTCTAAGGATGTTTGCTTAAAGAATTTTTCTCCCAAATCTGACTAACTTTATGTCTCATGGCATTTGTTCTTTCCCTCTTTAAATTTCTTTATTCCAATCTTGATAGCACTTTTATGCTCAAAATATTTAAAGGTCACTATTTTGTTGTCTCTGGTGCAGTCATTATTCTTCCCTCTTTTCTCTTGGGTAAGACAAGTTTTACAGAAAATCATTCTGCTTTGGGTTTTGTTTTTAAGCCATAACAACTCATCAAAAATCATCCCCTCAGGTTCTTATGCCTTCTGTGGGGACAATTAACCAAAGAAAAGGATCATCGATAATTAAGAAATAACTTTTGTAAAAGGTCTGCATTTCTCTCCTCTATTTGGATTGCTAGGGAATTTTCTGCCCCTATATGCTTCTTGTCTGTTCCTAGAAGGTCTTAAAGGGGCAAAGCCCGTTAACATCATGGGCCACGACTCCCACAAGAGACCATAGGAAAGAAAGTCCAACACTTTCTTCACTCCCAGCCCTAACTCATGACCACAGAATGGAAGTCCATGCCTAGCTTATCACCTCCTCAGCCCAGTCAGTGAAACTTCTCCAAAGAGCAGTTTGGAGCATAAACCCAGACTGTTGTCTAAAACCCTTGTGAAGTATCACTGACAATAATGTATCATGTCCTATCTACAAGGTGGGTTTGCTTCTGGATGGGTGGTCATATCCATCCATCCATCCATCCATCCATCCATCAAACCATTTATTCATTCATTCATTTATTCTCTCCCTGTCTCGCCTTCTCTGTATGTCTCTGTCTCTCTGTCTATTTGGTCTCTGTCTCTGTCTCTGTCTCTGTCTCTGTCTCTCTCTCTCTCTCTTTCTCTCTCTCTCTCTCTCTCTCCCTGAACACATCAACACTGGTCATATTTTGTGGGTACTTTCCATCTGTACTCCCTGCCTTCCTTCTCATTCCCTGGTGTTTCTGAGATTTTGAGTTCTTTCATGTATGTTTATTCTATCCCCTCTTGTTTGTGTTTTGGGGGCTGGAATTTTGTTTCCTTTCAGCCAGAGGACCCTAACAAAGGGTCCTTTAGTCTAATGCTCCCTCCCTGCCCTGTTTTGCCCAAGTTGAATCAATTCCACAAGAAGTACATTGAATTGGGCAATGCTGGGTGTGAGCTTCCACATTCTTCCATGAAACACAGACTGAGATTGTCCTAACTGATTTCAGCAGCTCAGACTCTAGTGTTATCTACAAGAGAGAACAAAGTGCACAGTGATGTTTAAGGAAAGAATTATGAGAGAACACCAGAATCCTACTGAAAGGAGTGTGGGCATCCTATCAAGGGGATTAAAGAAGAGTGGGCACTTCCGGCTAAGAGAGGAACCTATCTAAAGCAGCTTTGCCTTGCAAACTGGTAGGGCTATGATAAACTAGAATCCAGATGAAAACTAGGAAGGGAGGAAAGAGTAGACTGGAGTGAGGAAACAAAGCAGATCAACAGAACAAGCATGAATCTCACTCAGAAGGGGAAATAATAGCTAAGTAGTATTCCATTGAAATTTGCAGGAGAATGCACAGAACTAGAAAAGATCATCCTGAGTGGGGTGGCCCAGACCTAGAAAGATACACATAGTATATACTCACTCAAATGCAGATATTATCCACGTAATACAGGATAACCACACTACCAATCCACACACCCTAAGAAGCTGGATAACGGGAAGGATGCTTAATGCTCATTCACAAGGCCAACTAGAATAGACACCGGAAGCAGTTGAAGAGAGAGAACAGGACAGGAGCCTACCATAAAAGTCCTCTGAAATACTCCACCCAGCAGAGGATTAAAGCTGGTGCTGAGATTCACAGCCAAACTTTGAGGCAGAAACACAGGGTGACTTAGGGAAGAGTTGGGCGATAGGAGGACATAAGGGAACAGGAGCTCCACAAGGAGAACAACAGAGCCAATAAATCTGGGTCCAGGAGGACCTACAGATACTGATACCAACCAAGGACCATGAATGGAGAGAGCCTAGGCCCCCTGCTAGGATGTAGTCTAGTGGATAGGCAGCACAGTCTCCATGTGAGCCCCATAACATGAGGAGTAGGGGCCTGCCTCCGACATGGACCCTGTTGCCCACTCATTAGTGACTTTCCCCTGGCAGGGCGGCCATGCCAGCCCACAGAGAACTAGGATGCAGGCTATCCTCTGGAGACCTGATAGGCTGGTAGGTAGGTGAGGAGGGATCCCCCTTTCTGAGGAGGGAGAGGAGGGAGGGAAGGTAGGATCAGGAGGAGACAAGGGAGGGATCTATAATCGGGATGTAAAGTGAATAAATTAAAAATAAACAAAGTTAATATAAAAAGAAAAAACAAAAAAGAAGGAGAAATAAAACAGACATCTGAAGTAGATGGAGGGAGGGAACTCGATGGGAGAGGGATAGAGAAGGGAACATGGGTGGATATCAGGAGTGGGGAGGGGGAAGGCTGGGAGAGAGAATTGATCTCCAGAATGAGGGAGTCTATGGGGGTGACCCTAGCTGAGACTTCTAACAGCAGGGGATATGAAGCCTAAAGAGGCTGCTCCTGTAACCAGGCAAGACTTCCAGTGAAGTTAGGGGACACCAACCTACCCACAAAACCTTTGACCCTAAACTTGTCCTGTCTACAAGTAGTTCAGGGATAAAGATGGAGCAGAGATCGAGGGAATGACAAACCAAGGACTGCCCCAACTTGAGACCCACCCCATGGGAGAGAGCCAATCCCTGACACTATTAAAGATATTCTGCTATGATTGCAGACAGGAGACTAGCACAACTGTCTTCTGAGAGGCTTCATCCATCAGCTGATGGAAACAGATCCAGAGCCCCACAGCCAAACACTAGGCAGAGCTCTGGGAGTCTTGTGGAAGAGTAGAGGGAAGGACTAGGGGAGCTGGAGGGGTCAAGGACACCACAAGAAGACCTACAGAGTAAATTAACCTGGGCCCATGGGGGCTCACAGAGACTGAACCACCGACCAAAGAGCAAGCGTGGGACTGACCTAGGCCACCTATACATATGTAGCAGATGGGCAACTTGGTCATCATGTGGGTCCCCTAACATTTGGAGGGCAGACTGTCTCTGGCTCTGTTGCCTACCTATGGATCTCTTTCCCCTGGCTGGGCTGCTTTGTCTGGCCTCCATGGGAGAGGATGCACCTAGAACTGCTGTAACTCGATGTTCCAGGGTGGGTTGGTACCCATGAGGGCGCCTCCCTTCTCTGAGAATAAGGGGATGGGGGAGGGGGTATGAGGGTAGGACTGGGAGTAGAGGAGGGAGGGCCTGCGATCAGGCTGTAAAGTGAATTATGAACAGGAGGAGGGCAGATACTGTTAGAAGGTACTTTTTCTGTTCAACCATTGTTTCTAGTTTGCTAATTTACTTTGTAAAGAGAACAATAACAAAGCCCACTTCTCTGATAGGCACACATGTGTAATAAAAGCTTAGGAACATTAAAGAAAATAAAATATTGTAATAGTTACCTTCTCCCAGTCCCCTACTTCATTCTCAAAGTATTTTCATTTTAATTAAGGTGGAAACACCAGTGTAAAACCCAAGCAATATATGTGCTAGCTTTCCTTTTTTTTTTAATTATTTCTTTTAGATATTATAATGTAATTATATCATTAACCCTTTTCCCTTTCATCCTTCCAAACTCTTCCATATACCAGTCCTCACTCTCTTTCAAATTCATGGCCTAGCTTTTTTTAAAAAAAAAAAGTTGTTATTACACACGCGCGTGCACACACACACACATGTATGTATGTATGTATTTGCTTATTTTCAGGACTGATAATTTGGTATTGAATAACTAGTCAACTTTATGTAGTTTAAGCCTTAAGTAGTCATAGCAGGTGTATAACCCAAGTGTAGCTAGAAGTGACGGACAAATCCATCCTTAGAACAAACTCTTACTTGTAGTCAAAATCATTTCCTATGAAACTGCGTAGTTATTAACTGGCACCATCATGTGTGTGCCTTCTCTTCTTTTTTTTTTTTAATATAAGAATTAAGCTCAGATCATATGTGCGGATATTTTTAGTCAGTCTACAAAGAATAATCTTGACAGCCACATTTGAAGGCCTCACGGTCAATACTCAAACCCAAAAGAAAAGTCACAAACCCTGCCTTGGAATTTCGGCTCTGATGTTTCAAGTAGCTGTGACTTCCAAACTGGACAGAACTGTACTCTGAATGCACTGACATGGTATAAACATTACTGAATCTATCCAATTAAGAGTGTCTTTACATCATTATTATAATCCAGGAGGTCTGTCTGGCACCAGGAAATCCAGACAGATAAGGCTCCTTTTCTTGAAGGAACCAGGTTATTCTAACATATATAGTGATGGATGGGACAATAGATGCCTAAAAACAAAGATCCAACACAGATGGAAGGGTGTGGGGGGAAGATTCCTGATAGACTGTCTAAACTGAGAACAGCCTGAGTTGAAAAAGAAGAGGAGGAGGGAGAAAAAAAACATAAGGAATGGCAGGAAGAGAGGTGTCGGGGTGAGAACGGCCTCTGAGCCTTCCATGAAGTGAAGTGAAAGTTTTCTCCTTCCCACCTACTTCCAAAAAAGACACTGCCTTGGGACAGCTTCTGTTAATTGTGCCCTCCCCAACAGCACCGCCACCTACCTTCTTACAGCTTCCAGACAGCCAAATGAAATTGTAGCAAAGGAGATTCCACGTGGATGTAAACACTGGGGTTGGGCTCCCACCCACCCAGCCACCATCAGCTGATCTGTGTTTTGTATCTGGTGTTGTTTTCTGTGATGGTCTTTGTTTGCTGTAAAGACAGGCTTCTTTGGTGAGGGGTGATAACTACACCTATCTGTGGGGATAAGGGTAGGGTTTAGAATGTAGTAAGTAATTACGCTAGCCTAGCAAAATGGAGGTAAAATATCCTTTACTAGATAGAGTCTATGGCCTCAGTAGCCTTGGGAAGCTGGAGAGGTTCCCGGTACCAAGCATGATTTCCCTCCTCTTGAGTGGGCTTTAATTTCAATTAGATAGCTGTTGGTTGCTGCTGTCAGGTAGGAGCGCCACGTACTGTACCACAGGGGCTGTAGCTGGATGGGTCAGATCCAGCTTGAGTTATCAGAGTCCTGTGTGCTCAATGTGCAGTGTTTTCAGCAACAGGGGCCCACCCTCCACAACTAAGAGGCAACCAAGAGCTACATTAATAATCTATATTGTTAAGGAAGTCATTTCCACTACCCTGGCCAACCATTGACAAGTTCCTCATGTCTGGTACGTGGGTCTTGTTAGTCTATGTTTCTTGTAGGGAGCACTGTCTCTCTCTCTCTCTCTCTCTCTCTCTCTCTCTCTCTCTCTGTGTGTGTGTGTGTGTGTGTGTGTGTGTGTACGCACACACATATGCTTATATCTTTTGTGTATAATTGAGGTAGAAGGAGGTAAAACTAGTGTAAGAGCAAGAATATCAGGACATTTGCTGTGAAACAGTCTCTCCTAGAAATGGCTACGTAAATAAGACCAGAATGCTGGCAATAGACATATTAACATGAAAGACAGTAAATTCCATGGAGTCCTCACACCTAGACAGAGAACTAAGGTCAACAAGAAATTGCCTTTACTAAGGATGAGCCTCTTATCCAAAGAAAAGTGATCACAAACAACAACAACAAATGGACTTAGCAAGGTGTGTGTGTGTGTGTGTGTGTGTGTGTGTGTGTGTGTGTTATATACACATACATAAGTAAGAAATATAACCAAAGAAAATGAAGCTATCACCTTGCAAGGAAGGGTGAATGTGGGAGGGGTTTGAGAGAAGGCAGCTGGGAAAAGTTGGAAGGAGGAAAGGGAGGGGGCAAGTTATATAAGTCTATTCCAATTAAAAACATTTAGGGAAAAAAAGATGAGGGAAAAAAAGAAATTCCATATGGCTGAAAATCAAAGTGAGCATGGGATGCAGTGACAAGGATTGAGTCTGATAGTCTGGGATTTACGTCGCTTTGGCTTTGACAGCATCTATTCTCCTGCCACCCACCCTTGGCCTCTGCTGGTCAACAGTACTGGTCTGCCACTAACTGAAAAGAATGACACACAGCAAGGCCATGCCTGCCTATGCAGAGGGTGACAGAAAATGGGTTTCCCAGCCTTTGTGCCCTTATGTGTGCTCCAGCACAAGGCAGGTGGGGGTGGGCAGAGAACAGGGAGTAGAGTTATTCTATGATCACCTGTCAGTAATCATACTGTAAAGATGAGGGGCTTGTCCTCGGTTTTTGATAAACATTAAGTTCAGAGTTTTCTATGTGAAGGTATGTACACACACTGTGCTTTTTTTCTGGGCACCACACAAAGTCTTGGTGTCTGCAGCCTTCTGAAAAATGGATAGATATAAGAGAGAATTCAAAGCATTGTGAGTTTGGAAACAGGAGGCAACATAAACAGGAAACTAACCTAGTTTACTTAATTGTATTTCCTACTTTATATCCAGAGTGGGGAAAACTGCATCATTGTTACCAACACTGTACCTGACGTGTTCCCACCTATTATACACAGCGCTTTAATATCCTGCTTACCCCACTCCAGCCCATGGCTCCATGATTTGTATTGTCACTGAGGGATGTTTTCCATAACATAAGTAGAGGGGGGAAAACATAAACTGAGAATTCTCACAGCAAGAATTGTTAAAGAACAGAATATGCACTGAAGATTAGGTCATGTTTGTTGGTTTCCTGGCAAGCTGCATTTAGAAATTTCCTATAGCAGGCAGGGCTGGTGACGTCTTGTTGGGCTTTCTCTGCAGCCATCAGTGAAATGGCTTACTCCTTGATGAATAGATGGCTCCAGACTTCAGCCAGTTAATATGGAAAAGAACACAATTTCCTCCCGTAGTAGTTAGATGTAAACTAGATGTAAGTAATGAAAACAAATAGCCAGACAGCCCTGAAGCACCATCCACCAGAAAAGCCTGCAGAACACACACTACCCAGCAAAAACTCAGGGCTCCTTTTTCAGGCTCACGGCTCACTAGGACCTCACTGAGCCACCACAGGATTTGAACAGGATTTGAGGGGCCTGAATACAGGAACTGGAAGTCGTCAAAAACGCTGACTGATCAGATTATAAATATGTGAGATTTGTCCTTGTTCCTTAATATAAACAAAAAAATCATATCTTCCATTTATTTCCTTCTACCTACACTACATAATACTAGGTTTGGGGTCACCACAAGTTTTCAAATAAATAAATTAATTAATTAATTAATTAATTAAATGGAAAAGAAAAGAAAACAAAAAAAAAGAGGGAGGAGGAAAATATTACAAAATATCTTGTGTGATTTTAGTAAGCCAACTGGATTAATCTGTGTGTGTGTGTGTGTGTGTGTGTGTGTGTGTGTGTGTGTGTGTGT
>OU015756.1:72932858-72982446 GCA_907169655.1 Acomys percivali
GTGTGTGTGTGTGTGTGTGTGTGTGTGTGTGTGTGTGTGTGTGTGTGTATGAATAGAACATTCAAAATCTCTAGGACCCTATACAGAGGCAAAATTCATGAATTATGGAAACAATAATTTCATGCCAAAGGAATAAGAAATATTTTCAATAAAATGACAGAAGAAAATTTACCAAATATAGGGAATGAAATGCCCACTCAGATCACAGAGGCTCACAGATCACCAAACAGGACCAGAAAAGAAATTCTCCAAGTCACATCACAGGCAAAACATCAGATACATAAGACAAAGAAGGCATATTTTATATTGAAGACTGCAAGAGAGAAGCACTAAGGAGCATATAAAGGCAGGCTCATCAGAGTAACTCCTGACTTCACAGTGAAAACCTGAAAAGCAAGAAGAACTTAGAGCAACGCACTTTAAAGTCTGAAAGGTCATAATGGCCAACCCAACCTGATACACCAGTCATAATAGAAGACTATCAATCATAATTGAAGAACAAAGAAAAAGTTTTCACAGCAAAAGCAGACTAAAAGAATGCATGACCACCAAGCGCACCCACAGAGGATGCTGGGAGGAATACTTTTGACTGAAGAGAAAGATAAACACACCCAAGAGAGTACAGGGAATCACATAAACTGAGACAATTGTGAAACAAAGTAGTACTAAGAAAACACACACACACACACACACACACACACACACACACACACACACACACCTATGAAACTATAGAAATCAGTAGCTTTCAACAGTAGCTCCGAACTGAATGCGATGATCTCAAAATGCCTGCACCAAAGGACTCAGACGAATGGATTGAATTAGAAAAGAAGGTAATTCCTTTGCTGCCTCCAAGAAACATCTCCTGTCATCAAAGATAGGCATTATTTTCGTGTGAAGTAGTGAAAAGGGGGTCTCCTAAGAAAATGGTACTTTAAAAAAGTAAATAAGCATTCCTATTCTACAATCTGAAAAAAAAAATACACTACAAACTGAATATAGTCAGGAGAGAAAAAAAAAAAACCAAAACAACCAATAGTCACTTCATACTGATCAAAGAAACAATCCATCAAGGGAGAACTACAGTTCTAAAAATATACGTGCAAAACACAGGTTCACCCAACTTAATAAAACAAATACTGCTAAGATATAAAGACAAAGATTAATGTCAACACATTAATAGTCGGTGCTTTCAATACTCCAGTCTCTCCACTAGACAGATTACCCAGACTTCCATGCCGCCCTACAAAATAAACAAACACTGTAATTAAATGATAGCATCAGCCAAATGGAGCCACTGTTGCACCAGTAGCACACAGTGCTTGGAAGGTCAGCATTACAGCATTCCAGGCCCCACACTGGGTGAGGCCATAGTTGTCTTATCTTCCCTGGCAGCCTGCATAGCATTTCCTGGTGCTATGAAGTCTAGCTAGAGGAAGAACGTTTTCTACCTGGTTTGAGATTGCCTTCTCTACATCCTGCCGCCAAAGTACATGGTATCTTAAGAATTGGGATCTTAGCACGTAGTTATGGTAGGTAACCGAGAGCATTGCCAATGGCTGTGTTGTTATGAGGACTTCTGGAGTCTCTGTGACTTATACCTGATAGCGAAGTATCCCGTATCTTGTGCTGTAATTTAACCAGTGTCTTCTGGGAGTGACTTCATCCATCCATGCCTACACAGTAATTCCATTCTATTTTTTCAGGCTTGTACTTTGAGCCCAGGATGAGGAAGAGTGCGGTCAATACTGTCTTTTGGACAAGACATGTTATCAAACTCATGAATTCATAGATGCTGTGCCTACCTTTACAAGACCTATACAAGATTAAACCACTGAAATCTCACCAAAGATGGGGCAGACGCTCTCCAGACTCCTCCTTTGCTGAGAAGCTATTGTTGATGGATGGTTGCTAGGAGAGGGACACTCCTTCTGTTTTGAGGATGTGGCCACTTTTAGGTTTCCCATGTGCCAGTAGATAATTCATCAATATATAGGGGGCACTTGCTGGACTTAAGGCATTGTTTATTTGTAAAGATATGAAATTGAGAGAGACTATTAAAGGGCATATGGGAGACCTGGACGTGAGAAATGGAGGAGGAGATAATGATATTTTATTGTATGTTATATGAAATTCTCAAAATCAAGAAAAATGTCTAAAATATAATTTAAAAAATTAGCTATCAAAGAAACTCAAATTAAACTACTTTGAGATTTCATCTTACAGGCTTCTAGAATGGCTATTACCAAGAAAAGAAATTAGTATAAATCCTGGCAAGAATGCAGTAATTAACAAAACCAAGAATACGTTGAAAGCTGCATGGAAACCTATTATTTTTACGTTACGAGCTTATTTAAAATGTAATCAGGAATGAAAGAGTTTGCGCAGAGAATTACCTTCCAAGGATAGATACTGTTTCTAACAGAAGCCATTGGCTGTTAAAAGAAAATTCCAGTGCCAAGTATGAGACGCCTTCCAATGAGCTGTCCACCAAAGAGGTCCTATAGTTTCCCAAACCAGAACCTGGAGGCCAGGTTGTCAGGGAGGAAATTCATGAATCCTTTCAACTTGCCTAAGCTCTACAAGAAGCTGGAGAATGATCACAGGCTCTTCACTGCTGCCCTCAATTCCGAATGTCCTTCCCTGCCCCTCCCCCCAAGCCCTGTCACTGTCTCAGCTGCTCCCTTACAGTTGGTTATTTTTTATTTGGGACAGTGGTACATATGGGGAGGGGACAGCACTCTTCCCAATTGAGGGTCCCAGCTGTCTTCACTTGTTGCCCCATGTCCCTCCTCAATAAAACAAGCCAGTCAGGCACGGTTATATGCTGAAAAAAATAAAATAAAAATAAACTCAGTTTACACAAAAGGAGAAGGCTTGAAAGTAGGAAAAAACCTACCAGGAGAAAGAGGCTTCACCAGAAGGAGACAGGAACTTAGGTGTGAAAGCATCTAAAATTCGTTGACAAAATTGGTCAGACAATAAAAATATGTAAGAATTCTGTTTTAATTTCTTACAATGTCTGAAAGGGGGACATAAAGATACTTAAAAATTATACTTGCAGTTTTACAATTAGGCTTAGTTGTTTAGGGATTAAGATGTTTTTAGGTCTAGATAGATGTTTTAAGTTGATAATGATGAGATATGATAGATATTGATTTACATTCAGAATTTTAGATGCACCAAGATAGGAAACATATTTTCTTAAAGGCTGTCAAATACAAATAGCCAAAACACTAAGAATGTAACATTTATATAATTTCTGATTGTGTCATGGTTCTTCTTGCTATAGGTAGTTTATTGTATATATGTGTAATAATATAAATGTATATGTAAAAATTAAAAAATATTTAATTAAAAAAAAGATACAACTATGAAAACTCCTGAAAATAAATTCTCCTTCAGGAAAATGTATTTTTAATGTCAAAGTGAACAGTAAAATTACATTACATATTAACTAAAAAAAAATTGTACTTGCATTTTCAATATTCCTCAACCAAGAAATCATTGCAAAGAATGTCTTAAACCTTAAAACACCTCCAATCTATCTATGAACACACTGTTCTTACCAAGAAAGAACCACTATAATAAATGAATAAGTAAATGGTTGCCGTAATTCCCTCTTGCTCTGCTTGTACCCTGAATGGGGGCTATTTGCAAAGGTCACAAAATATTTGTTACTTCCATAGATATTACAATACTTTGTTGGTTAAAGTTGGTATTGAAGTAGTTCGTTGCAGGAGCTGAGCAATGGCTCGGTAGTTGAGACCGCTTGCTAAGGACTCAAGTTTGGTTCCCATACCCACTTGGCAGCTCACAACCATCTGGAACTCCAGTGCCAGGAATTCATCACCCTCCTCTGGCCTCCTAGGCACTGCACAAATGCGGTGCACAGGCATACATGAGGGCAGAGTGTTCATAACCATAACAGGGTTTTAAAACTTTGGTGTACCTGTACGAATGTTCTAACCTTATTGAGTTTACATGATATTAAAATAACAACCACTAAGATCAAAAATTCAAGTGACACCACATGCTAGCGAGGATGTGGAAAGAGAGGAACACTCCTTCATTGCTGGTGGGAATGCAAACTAGTACAGCCACTTTGGAAATCTATCTGGTGCTATCTCAGAAAATTGGGAATAGGGCTTCCTCAAGACCCAGCTATTCCACTCCTTGGAATATACCAGAAGATGCTCCAGCATACAACAAGAAAATTTGCTCAACCATGTTCATAGCAGCCTTATTCATAATAGCCAGATCATGGAAGCAGCCTAAGTGTCTCTCAGTAGAAGAATGGATAAAGAAACTGTGGTACATTTACACTATGGAATACTACTCAGCTGTTAAAAACAAGGAATTCCTGAAATTTGTGGACAAATGGATTGAACTAGAAATGATCATAATGAGTGAGTTAACCCAGAAGCAGAAAGACTCAAATGGTATATACTCATTTATATCTGCATACTAGCCCAAGGGGCTTGTCCCATGAAAGCCTTCACTTACCAGGAAACTGAGACAGAGGGGAGGACATCCTATTGGGACTCTAGATGAGAGAAGCATGGGAGAATAGCAAAGTAGAAGGATCCAGAGGGTCCTAGAAACCTACAAGTAGAACATTATGATAGGCAGATTTGGGCCCAGGGGTCCCACTCAAACTAAGGCACCAGCCAAGGACAATACAGGCAGTAAACTTTAAACCCCTACCCAGATCTACCCAATGGACAGAACATTCTCCACAGTTGAGTGGAGAGTGAGGTATGACTTTCACACGAACTCTGGTGCCTCATATTTGACCATGTCCCCTGGAGGAGGAGACCTGGTGGCACTCAGAGGAAGGATAGCAGGTTACCAAGAAGAGACTTGATACCCTATGAGCATATACAGAGGGAGGAAATCCCCCTCAGGAACAGTCATAGGGGAGGGGAATAAGGGGAAAATGGGAGGGAGGGAAGAATGGGAGGATACAAGGGATGGGATACCCATTGAGATGTAACAAGAATAAATTTTTTAAAAATTAAAAAAAAATAACAACCAAAGAACACTGGAAACCAAAAAAAAAAAACCACCTTGAAAAAAATTTTTTTGCGTTGCAGAATCACAGAGACACAATTAAACAGAACTTAGCATACAAACTGGCTTTTGTTTTTATTGTTCATTGAAGCAAAGCTCATAAATGATGATAATATCCTAAGGAAAATTCCTTTCAGTGAAGCCGCTTCTGTTTCAGTTGGTGTCACTTGTGTCCATCTGTGACAGATGGCTAGGCTGCAGGCCTTCCTGGTGGGCTGGCACTGGTCTATTCCAATATTTAAAATGAGACAATATTATTTTGACTATAAAGACTCACACCAGAATACTTACTTTTCCTATATGTAAGTATAAAAATACACACACATATATGAGCTGGCTACTCCTATATATGGAACTATATTCTTAGAGCTGCTATTCTAGGGAACCCACAGAGCCTGTGCCACTTGCTGTTTAACTCAAGTGCAGAGTAGCTTAGACACAGTTTCCTCAAATGTCCCCCATGTGGTCGTGCATCGAGCCCCTGTAGCAAAACCCAGTATTGCGTATACATCCCAGAATCACACAGATCAAAGGACTCATCTTAATTTTCTGATCAGGCTTCTTAGCCTTCCAGATCTACACAAAAGCAATATTCCTCATCAGGACATGAAATGTGATCTTGCACACGTAGCAGACTTTGCTTTCCAAAGCTCTCAAGAAAAACATAAATTAGATGCTTAGGAGAAAGGAGAAGGGTGTTATGTGCGATGTTATACAGGCCATAATTTCCCACAAATGCTCCATGTAATGATTATCTGTGAAAGTAATCATACAATTTTGAAATGTTATACATTTTGGAACTCCAGAGAAGATGAATTTCCTTTACAAGTTAACTTATTCTTGGGTAGTCTCTGCCCAATGGAAATAATTCATTATTGTATGAAAACTTTAATGGGTGATACATTGGGTTAAATAAAATAGCATTTTAAAAGACACTTCTAACTCATATTGCACTATGGTCCTACTAAAATATAAGGAAGTTTGAGATCAAGAGGACACACACACACACATACACACACACAAACACACACACACAAACACACACCAAAACCAGATCCTGCTAATTATTCTTCTTTCAGGGCCTAATATTCACAATAGACAATGCAACCAAACTAATACACATTAGTGGGGTAGAGAGGGCAGCCTGCCATCCTGCAAGTAGGCAGGTAACATTTTCCCACTTTCTATTTTCCTCTGGTTCATAAACACAAAATTTAAATAGGTCAGAAAACCCAGTGGCCATCTTTATACCTGTAGAAAAATAGAGTAAATTAAGGTGTGACAGTTCTTGCCACAGACACTTTTATCTAATGACGTAAATGGAAATTTCAAATACTGAAATACAGAATAAAAAAAAAGCTGTGGACAGGGGTCAAATTTGATCATAGCCCTGGGAATCAAAAAAGGCCTCAAAATCCAGGGCCCAAAATTAAAATGAAGCAAAAACTAAAAGTCATTTAACTTAAGAGATATGCCAGCATCATAATTTTGTCACAGAACTAAATATAAATATCAATGAGAGTACTTTTTTAAAAAATGAGATGAAAAGTTAATTGTATAAGGATAAGTTAGGTTTAGGGCCTGAGACTGTATACGCAAACAGAGAGTCAGTGCAATGGTTCCTTGTCCTCTCACACCCCTGGTGTAATTCATCTGCAGGTGCGCTGGTCCTGCACACCTTCACACTGTGCCCAGTGCACAGACCATAGCTGCCTCTCAGCCTCTACACCAAGGTACTCTCATCTTACATTCAGATTGTTGCCAGCAGCCTGGTAGCTCATGTTCTGTTTTATCGCCTCTTTGCAGCACCGTACTCTGGACAGGGGTCCTTTGGGAAATAGGGAGTTGATTTGCCTTTTCCCATCTTTAACACGCTCCCATTTGTAGAGCAAATACTGAGGCCCTTTCATGGCAACAGCATCTGCTAAAAGATGGCCACTGCTTTCTTCTCTAACCTCAGCTACTACCCTTCCCCATACTCACTCTCTGTTTTGAACATGCTCTCTAACAGTCCAGACTCACATGCTTATACATCCACACTGGTCTCTCCTGTGGCTATTGGATATTCTGCTGTAAGACCAGCGCATTATCAGTAGGTCTGATAATCTGTCAATCTAAGAAGCATACGGCCTAGTGCATCCTCCCACTGCCTCCCTCTTAGCCTCGCTCTCTGTTTAAGAGTCGCCTTTTCAGAAAGGCAGCTCTTTGCTATCCCATTTAAAATGTAACATGCCCCTAGAAATCGCCAAATCCCCCTTCTCTGATTTACTTTTTAGCAAAGCATTCATCACCACTTGACAAAAGCCAGTATTTCACTTAACATAAGATACTATTAATTTAAAGGCTCATCATTTTAAAAACATTCTACTGGAAAAAGACACAGCCAATTAAACTATGGTGCATCATCAGCTGTAAGCGGCATCTTGACTTTGAAGATGCTAAATTGTGAAGAAATTGTATTTTATAATTCAACAAAATATCTTCATTGACTTATTGTTTACAATCCACATTACCACTAGAATTAAGCTCCAAGAAGACGGGGCTTTTTATAATCTTGTTTTGGTTTGGTTTTGTGTGTTTAAACTGAACAATGGAGAGACTCGTATTTCAAGAAATTTTTCTGAATGAATGAATGAATGAATGAAATCATATCAAAGGACTTTAAAATTCTTCATTTCACATAGGGAAGATTTAAACGTGGTAGTTCTGTATTTTAAAACTGGTCCTGTCAATTGTCAGACATAGATGAAAGAAGCTTTGTAAGCCCCTCCCCTCACTGCTGAACTACTGGTAGATTCAGGAAGGGGGAAGTCATCATTTTCAGTTGAATACCCACTGCTGGTCCCACCAGGCTCCAACAGATAGCTCCAAACCTGCATACAGATGGCTCTGGTAAAAAAAAAATCTGTGGGTCACAAAAAAAAACACACAGACAGGAATGTGTGGGTAAACAGGGTAGAAGCTAATTAAAGGAGGGGGTGGATCCAGTAATAATTATGCACTGTATACATGTATGAACTGTCAAAAACAATTTAACTAAATTTTTAAAGTTTAGAAACATTTTTAAGTTGGTATTTCATCCTTAAAATTTATAATTCAATATAAGTTGATTTTTAACTAAAATACTATGTAATTCAAGGTTAAAAGGCATATTCAATAAAGACCTAATTGGTTATCTTAAAGACTACAAAGTTTGGTCCTAAATACACACACACACACAAACACACACACACACACACACACATATTGAAATATAAAATGAAAAAGACCAAAAAAAATTAACCAAACTTCTTTTTGTCTTTTACTTATTTTAAAAGACCTAAAAATACTGACTGAAAATAAATAATAGGTTGGACAAATAGTTGCATATTCATGAAGTAGTAAACTAGACGAACACATTCACATGTTAAGAAATATCATCATTGGGTAGATCTGGGCCTAGGGGTCCTGCTCAAACTATGGCACCAGCCAAGGACAATACATGCAGTAAACTTCGAACCCCTACACAGATCTAGCCAATGAACAGGACATTCTCCACAACTGAGTGGAGAGTGGGGTCTGACTTTCACACAAACTCTGGTGTCCCATATTTGACCACGTCCCCTGGATGGGGAGACCTGGTGGCACTCAGAGGAAGGATAGCAGGCTACCAAGAAGAGACTTGATACCCTATGAGCATATACAGGGGGAGGAGGTACCCCTCAGTCACAGTCATACGGGAAGGGAGTAAGGGGAAAATGGGAGGGAGGGAGGGAGGAATGGGAGGATACAAGGGATGGGATAACAATTGAGATGTAATATGAATAAATTAATAAAATATATTTTAAAAAGAGAAATATCATTATTGGTGCTCATATTCTTGCCTTACGCATAAAAACATCTAAGAAAGGCAAATAAAGTAGCCCCCTAACTGAAAAAAAAGGATTATACATAGAGAACATTTGCCTGGTGCTTTGAGAACAATTTCTTGCATTATGTGTCTCAGCACTTTCAGTTTACACAAACAAAACAAAACAAAAACAAAAACAAAAGGCTGCCTAACATAGGCAAGTGTAAATCTTGACTGGAACATGGCTCCCTGGCATGGGTCCCATATAAAATGTCTAGTAACCATGGCATTATGGTCCAAGCATTCAAAGACCATAAAAGAACAAAATTCACATGAAACAAGGTTGCCAGAAACAATAGTATCATTGTACAGAAACAGAGTAACAAGACTTCCAGGTATCAGAAAATTTGGCTATAAACTGAGAAATAATTATGTTAATAATTAGTGAGGTGTTTTCTTTTTTTTGGTTGGTTTAGCTTGGTTTGGTTTGGGTTTTAGGTTTTTGGGGGGTTGTTTTTCTGTTGTTTTTTGTTTTGTTTTGGGGTTTTGGGGGCTTGGGGTTTTTTGTTGTTGTTGTTGTTGTTTGTTTAGTTGTTTGGTTGGCTGGTTGGTTTTTGTTGCTGTTTGAGACAGGATTTCCTGTCCTGGAACTCACTATATAGACCAGGCTGCCCTCGAACTCTCAGAGATCTGTGTGCTTCTGTTTCCCTAGTGCTGGGATTACAGGTGTGAGCCACCATGCCTGCTGAGAATTTTAAAAATGGAAATGAAAACACAACGGAGGAAAAAGTCTCCTTTGCTTTCTAATAAAACAATGGATATAGTCGATCTACTGATTGCAAAACTAAGATGCTGTACAAAACATTACCAAAACATTTTAGCAGGCCTTCTCACTGACACAAAAGCAAAGACTCTCCAGGTACTCAAAGCTCTTTATAAAGCTGTAATCCTAAAAGAAAAATGAGCTTTGGTGAGATGCCTCAGCGTGTCAAGGCACTTGCTGCCAAACCTGATGAACTGAGTTTGGTTTCGAGGACTCACATGGAAAGAACCAGTTTCTGCAGTCTCCACACATGAACTATGACATGTTAGTGAATGTGCACACGTGTGCATGCATAAGCACACGCACATGCACACATACACACACACACACACACACACACACACACACACTATATGTAATATTTAAAAGACTCTAAAAGGAAAGTGGCACCACAACTGCTTTGCCCTGATGGTTTCTGATGTTCCTATGGAGGTCTCTCAACTTCCTTTCAATTCTGCATGAGACTCTATGGAAACAGAGTCTTGGGTATATCTCAGGAAGATGGAAAAAAAAAAAGACATCTAGGTAAACACCCCACCAGCTATCCCTCAATATAATAATAAATAAGAAAAAAAAAGCCTATAATTCTAGTTCTTGCATGCTGCTTTATCCTTTAAACTTTCTAAATAAAATACACGTGTGTTAACATTTGGACAAGATTTAAAGTGTAAGCTTTTATGAGGATTTGAAGGAAAGAGAAATAACACAGAGCGGGCACTGATGGCCTGTCACTGGGCGCCCTTTCCTTGTCTTACTTTAGCTTCCGGCCCTGGCTTGCTGCAAGGGACCTTTCCTCCTAGTCTGATGGTTTGGGTGGAGCTCCTGCTGTGCCCAGCACTGATGACATTACATCTGACCTCAAGGATGCATGTCAGCCACGGATCCAGGAAGGGGTGCCAATCAGAGTTCACCTTAGTCAATATATCTGACCTCAAGGATGCATGTCAGCCATGGCTCCAGGAAGGGGTGCCAATCAGAGTTCACCTCAGTCAATAAATAGAGACAGACTCTGTCACGTGAATAGAATGGAAGTCTGCTGTCATGGGCGGAAGTCAGCTTGTACTCCAAGAAGCCAGCCCTCCTGAAAATGGAGCCAATCTAATGTAAGAATTCACTATGATGGAGACAGAGAAGACACTGCCTTCTGAGCCCCCAGAACCTATACAGACTACACCAGGGCCTCTCTGGATGGACCAGAAATGTGCACTAAAAAAACATTCTCCTGAATTCCTTAAAACAATGGTTCTCAACCTTCCTAATCTTGCGACCCTTTTATATAGTTCCTCATGTTGTGGTGACCCCCCCAACCATAAAATTATTGCATTGCTATGTAATAACTGTAATTCGGCTACTGTTATAAATTGTACTGTAAATATCTGACTTTCAGGACATCTGATACGCATGCCCTGTGAAAGGGTCATTTGACTCCCCTTCCCCCAAAAGTTCACAACCCACAGGTTGAGAACCAGTGCCTTAAAACATGGCAAGCTGGATTTTGTGTGGTGGTGTAGATGCACAGTTGACACATGTGTGTGTGGCCAAGTCACTCACCTGTTTCTGGGATGGCTGAGTCAATTGCTGGCAACTATTCTGATTGGTGCCCACATTGTGCTCATCGTTAAATACTTAAACTATTCCATTTGCTCTTAGTTGAAATAATTTTCATAATACATTAGGTATAATTTAGAATCATGACTATATCAAGAGTAAAGATAACATTTGGAAGGTAGAGGAGACGGAAGCAGAATGTGCTGCCCTGTTAACGCCAGTGTTCGTTTGGAAGGTTGACATGGGAAGACAGAAAGGGCAAATGTAGCCTGATCAGAGCACCCCTCTTGTCTACTTTATTATCAAGTTCAGCCCAGGCAAATGATTTGCTCCCTTGCAATAAGTTTGGTTCTAAATTAGATGGAAATTTTTGAAATTTCCCTGTCTATTTTTTTAATATTACAAGTTATTAAACAAGATTCTACCTACAAAAACAGTTTTGTTTTAAAACATTTTGTGTCAGGGAATAATAATAATGCTTCAAGGATGCATCATAAATATAAAGGATTATTACTGCAAATGGTTCTTATACCCCATGTTTAGGTTAGTTCTATTTCCTGTTTAACATAAAATACCAAAGGAATTGTCATGTTAGGGAAGATGTACTTTGTCATTATACATGATAATAACATCTAACACTTAATGTCTTTTAAAATCATTTCCACTGTATTTTTTTATGTTTCCTGTTGTGGTTCTCTCTCTTTATTTTTCTCTGTGTCACTAGCTGGAAAACTATAAAGTATAGTTTCCATAATCTCCCATTTAAAACCATCCATATCCTCTGAGGTCCAAAGTAGTTGAATTTTATTTGCTATATCACACGATCTCAGTATCCAGGAAAAATAACCAGTAACTTCTCAAGTGTTAACTACTGTGCTATTTCTTAGGATCTCCATCTTATGTAATACTTTTACCTTATAAGAATACCATTAACATGTTTTAATATTATTTTAATATGCTTTATCCATTCTTTGAAAAATTCATACAGTGTATTTTGGTCTTAGTCACTCCCACTACTCCTCTTAACTTCTGCCAAATGCACCCCTACCACCACTCAAATTTGTGTCTGCTTTAGTCTTATTCATAACCTACTGGGTTCAATTTGTGCTGCCAATGTACTCATGGGGCCATCAGTGGAAGCATGGTCAACCTACTGGGGGCCACCCCCTTAAGAATATCTGACTCTCTCTCCCCTAGAAGCCATCAACTAGCAGTAAGGATGACTGAAAGCCTTATGAAATCCTACTACCTTCTAAGGTTTATATATGTATATTATATATACACATATGTGTACTATTCAGTATGTGTGTTTGTATATATACATATAAAGAGCACAGTTGATTGAAGTCATTCTACACGGGAGATAATGCTCCTTGCAGAAGCCACAAGTTTCCAATGCCAGGTACGGATACTTCCTTCACTCTAGTTGTTGTTCAGGGCGTCCTGAAGAGCCCCAAAACAATCAAGGCTATTGCAATGCTCTAGACTTCCTACCAGAACCTGATGGTAACACTCTGTTGCTGAAAACTATACACACTGTGGCCACAGAACATAAGGAAATCAAGTTGGTAATATCCAGGAAGCCTCTTTCCTGATCACAAGCTTTCACAGTACTAGCAGGTGCCATGGAGCCAGCTCTGGGCATAAAACTGTTAATATTATAACCCAGCTGGGAATCCATTCCATATTAATAATTGTTATTTTAAAGGAGTCTCTGATTCATATATTAAAGTAGCATTGATTTCCATCACTGTGTTACTCAATGCAATCCAGGGCATAAATCATTTTAGGAAATAGACTAGGCCACATGCCAAAAGCTCAGTTATACTAGACAATATGAGAATGAATGGATCAATAATTCTTTAATCTACTTTACTTTAAAAATAATTTATTATTACATTTGCCTCATCTAGTGGTACCATGAACTATAATCTTAACAGTAGCAGTCCTGTTGTGTTTGATTATTAACAAGAAAAGGCCAGAATAGCGGTAGTGGCAGTCACTGATGCAAAAGTTCTACTTGCTCAAACCCATGCTGCAGAGCCACCATGTCTTTCAAATGCAGTGTTCATCATTTTAATACATGCTCTGTTTACCAACCGGGGAATGACTAAAAGACATTCCACAAATGTGGCATAATTTACTTATGCTTTGAGTCAAAAGCCATTAATGACTATTTTAGAGAACTCCTAGATTTTAAATGTAAGCTGATATCTGTACTATTCAGTATGTGTGTTGACTCGTTTTCTTGAGCAATATGGTCAAATAAATCACTTGTCAGTTCTAGATCAGATTGAAAATATCTCCAGGGACATCATCAGATGGTAACAACTGCACAAAAGACTTTTGTGCGAGCTACAATTCATTCGATGTAATAGTTCTCAGGCAAACTGATCTTGAATGATTTTTAGTTTATGAAGAATTACCGACATTAGTTTTTAAAAGTTACTATGTGGGGCCTAGGGATATGTAGATTATCCCTACGGAAAAAAAAGTAGTTCATCTAACAACCTCTCAGAGCTTTCGGTTTCCTATTGTTTAGACAGGAGGGCTGGTGCTACCTCTTGAACGATATGAGAGTCAAAGGAGGGCAGTGGATGAGTCGCACTGAGCAGCACTGCAGTTACGCACGTGCCATTGGCAGTGTCTGGTGACCCAAACCACATGCTGAAACTTCTAAGTCGGTGTTGTATTTCTTCAAGCTTTTCCTAGGAAAACGTTTTTCTGGAGAGCTGAACTCAGAGAGGTGTCATAGTAAACCTTTCTAGGGACTAATCGATCAATACAGAGGCAAATATTAAAAGTAAAGGGAGCATGTCTATTGTTTCGTTGGATGGATGGATGGATGGATGGATGGATGTGTTGCAGTTTTTCACATTTTCTGTTTTCTCTTAATTCTGATAAGACTTGACTCCATAGTCCAAGAAATATTTTATCATGTTTAAAAGATGTCTTGAACAAACACTGGGATCTTTTCTGATGCAATAAAAACAAAAGAGAAAAGAATGGAACTCATGTAAAAAATAAGAATTGGATTACTTCAAAGTTTGCTATGCATTGAAATGTTTGATCTTATTTTTAAAAAATACTCTTTATCTGGTATAGAAGTTAGAATTACTGTGGCATTCACTATGTGGGCTCAGGACTCTTATCAGCTTGTTAACTTCTCCTAATGTGTCATTTGAGGATGATGGATAAGCCAATCCCTGGCAGTTCTAGGTGAACACCACTGGATTCCACGTGTGATGAGCACAGCTGAACACTCACACTCCATCATCAAGTGACTTCTTGTGACCCAGCAATCCTTCTATGTCCATCTTGGCATGTTCATAGTAATTCCTCAAGTCCTGGTCCTACTTACTATCTATATCAGGTCAATGTGAATTCAAACTCTGCGCATAGGCACAGGCCTGCCCCTAGCGGTTGGTTTGTAAAAAGCCAGCGGGACCATGGGGAGACCTCTCAAAACTGTCTTGGCGGAGTTAACTCCTACACAGTCCTGGTGAACAAAGACTGTGGGAAACAAGGCTTTTTTTTTCTACATGTCGATTCAACTGGCATTTTCCCCACAGGCATCTGTTAAAAGATCAAAGTTGGAGGCATGGGAGGGGTTAGGTTAAAGACAGGATATTTGAGGGGCTGGAAGGAGAAAAGAGAGAAAGAAAGTGATATAATGCTCTTGGTACCCACAGAGCCAGGAGAAGGTGTCACATCTCCAGGAACTGAAGTTAGGACTGTCACAACCTGCCATGTGGGTGCTGGGAACTGGATATGGGTCTTCTAAAAGAACAGCAAATGCTCTTAACTGCTGAGCCATCTGTACAGCACTGCCCAAAAGAGTTTTAAATGGAGTTTTATATAACAGTTTTTTTCCAGACACAAGAAAGGAGTGGAGTTTTTTCTTTTTTTAATTATTTTATTTTTATACACATACATTTATATGATTACACACATATACAATAGATTAACTATGACAAGAAGAACCGTGACACAATCAGGAATTATATAACTGTTACATTCTTAGTGTTTTGGCTATTTGTATTTGACAGCCTTGAAGAAGACATCTTTCCTATCTTGGTGGATCTAAATTTCTGAATGTAAATTAATCTCCATCACATATTGTCATTATCAACTTAGGACACCTATCTAGACCCAAAAACATTTTAACCAGAGTGGGGTTTTTTAAAGTGATATTTTTAATTATTCATTTATCAGTAGACATGAAGGTATCTGTTTAGTCTTTTTTTACATACTTAACCATTGATGCTTTGAAACATTGAAGACATGAATAAACTAGCAAGTTATTCATTTCAGGGCATCAAGTGATATTTATAGGCCAGTATTTTACCACCACCATAATTTATCTACTTTATCCCATAGCCTTAAATATTTGGACAATGCAAAAGGAAAAATGAAATTGAAATGAAAATACTTGTGTTGAAATTAGACAACTCATTTTTCACATTATGGGTTTTTTTCCCCTTTGGGGATTTTAATCGTTCTTTTTTATGCCACTGACAAATTTTTCGTATTGAAGAGAAATATATGGCTCTAGTACAACTTGCCCTTTATGAAAAAACTTAGTATTGAAAATGAAGACTATTGATATGAGGAGTCTGTTTGTATCTTTTACTCCACTTTGAGCAAAAACAGTATAAAAGCCTTTTTTTTTTTTTTTTTTTTGACAGGGTTTCTCTGTGTAGCCATGGTGGTCCTGGAACTCACTCTATAGACCAGGCTGGATGAACGCACAGAGATCCTCCTGCCTCTGCATCCTGAGTGCTTGGATTAAAGGTGTGTAAAACCACTGCCCAGTTTACAAAAGTCCATTGTTGTTGTTGTTGTTGTTGTTGTTGTTGTTGTTGTTGTTGTTGTTGTTTTATATCCTGACCACAGTTTCCCCTCCCTCACTCCTCCCAGTCCCTCCTCCTCACCTCCCCCTCTGTCCCCCACCCAAATCCACGTCTCCTCCTTTTCTCTTCAGTAAAGGGCAGGTCTCCTCCCATGTATATGAACTAAACATGGCATGTCAAGTTGCAGTAAGAGTAGGCAAGCCCCTCTCTGTATTAAGGCTGGAGGAGGCACTCCAGGAGGAAGAAAAGGGTCAAAGAAGCTGTCAGAAGAGTCCGAGACAGCCCCCGTTCCCACCGGTAGGCGTTCCACAAGAAGACCAAGCTACACAACTGTAACATTCAAAAAAAAACTTGCTTTAAAAAAGAATATGCTTTGAATCCTGTGTGTTGGGTGTTTATGACATGGAAATAAAGATGGAGTTACTACCTTACATTCACACACACATACACATACACATACACAGAGAGAGAGAGAGAGAGAGAGAGAGAGAGAGAGAGAGAGAGAGTTTTGCTTAATTTTCTTGAAAGCCCCGTACCCTCAGATGACCATGGAGCTTAGTAAAGTTGGGCTCCTGATTGAGAAGGCAGACTCAAAGTCTAGAAGCGCAAAATAACAGCCCATATGCCAAACCACATGTATTGTAAGACTCAATACTTCTGAAAGCAGCTTTCAAAGGCAAGAGAGAATTCCAAATCTGGAGCCCACAGAGACATCTGGTGTCTTAGAACTTCCCATTTTCCTTTGGCAGATACTTTAGCTAATTTTACCACCTTGGTCAGAATGTGTAATTCCTTCTAAAGCGTATTCTAATTTTAATATATTCTCCCATTTTCACTATTACTGTGAAGTGTCTCTACTGTCAGGATCAACCATTTAATGTTACCAGTTAGGTCATTTAGTGATTTTTTAGAAGGGCAAAAAATAAAACAGATAATGTACTTACTATTATGGGTACACAATCATGTTTTCATGTTTGCCACTATGCCTTATAAAGTTGGGGAGAGAGGGACCATACTACCTCATTCTTGCCAACAAGTCTCAAAGAAAACTTGAAGCCTTTGCCGGGAGAGCTTTGTCTTCCTGACCTAGAAAAGTCCTTTTCTCCAGTCCATCCCCTGAATCAAGCACTATGGCACCAGGCCACTGTGTTTCCTTGGCAGCCATCCTGTGGCTCAGAGTCTTGCACACTGATAAACTGAAGATGTCAGAGCAGAGCATAGAAAACTTCTGGATCCCTGATAAGCTCCAAACCCAGATTCCCAGACTGGCCACTTCAGTCTGGGAAAAGCAGTTTAAAAAAAAAAAAATGCCTTTTCCTTTTCTTGTATAGAATATTTTATTAATTCTTTGAAAAATATCATGTAATACATTTTGATCATATTCATCTCCTTCCTCCAGCCCCTCCCAGGTCATCCCCTCCATCCTTATTTCCTTATGCACCCAATTTTAAGTTTTGAATCTCCTCCTCCTCCTTCTTCTTCTTCTTCTTTTGAAACTTATTAAGTTCAATTTGGATTACCTAACTACTCTTGGAAAAGGAGCATATATGTGTGTGTGTGTGTGTGTGTGTGTGTGTGTGTGTGTGTGCGCGCGCACGCGTGTGTATTTAAACATATATATACATATATTATATATGCATATTACATAATATTTATTTAAGCAATATATGTATATTATATAATATTTATTTTAATCAATTTTTATTGGACTCCTCCCCTAACTCTTCTGCATCACAGTTTCACACCCTTGTTTGATTTTTTTATGGTCCACTGGATCCAACTTTTGCCAACCAAACATACTCATGGATTTAGAGCCATATTCTGGAACTTGGTCGACCCGGGACCATACCTTTAGAGAAAATTGACCTTTCTTATCTTTGCAGCCATCAACCATCAGCAGCAGCTCCTCAGCAAGGGGTGTTCTCTTGTGAGCCACCTCTCCCTCCTTGCTGAGGCATAAACTGCCTTGATCTTGTGCAGGTCTTGCACCAGCCTGTGAGGTCCTGAGTGCAGTGCTCTTAATATGTCCAGAAGACACTATTTCACACCAGTCCTCCCAACCTCTGGCTCTCACAACTCTCCCCTCCCCTTTTCTACAAAGTTCCTTAACCCTTGAAGGCCGGGGGGTCTAATACAGCTATCCCACTCATGGCTGAGCACTCTGCAGACATTTATTCTCTGCCCCTGAGCCAGCTGTGAGCTTCTGCATCAACTATTGTATACTACACCAACCAGCTTCTTTGGCAAAGGCTGAGAGGTGCACTGTCCACGCATCTTGTGATAGTTTACCTCTCAATATGCGCACAGATAAATTCTAAACATATCAAAGACCTCAGTGCTAGACCTGAAAATCCTCTTCTAGAGAAAAGAGTAAGGATTATATGTGAGACTATAGGACCAAAGGACCAAATTGAAAAGGATTCGTGGGCAGTTATATCCTGCTTTACTCTGGCTATCTTAGAAAAGAGTAGGGTAGGAGGATAAAGACAATATTTGTCCAGTAAACAGAGGCCAGGGAATTCATATTCAGGATATATGTCTATACTATTTCTCCCTCTGGTAATGAATTTCCCCATAGTCTTGTATGACATGACATGTTCTTCTTTAATAGAAGCAATACCAAAGAAGCTTTTTTTAAAAAACTAGCAAAAGCAGTCAACAGACTCTTCAATCGATTCTGTATCTTGCCTGTGACATTTTGTTTTGTTTGGCCTCTAAGTCAGTGAATTTATTAAAAGCAAACATTTTGCTTCTAAGAGACATCAGGGAATTCAGTAATGCCTACAACTCTCTCAAATGCTGGTTTATATGTGTAGAGCTTTACAGTTTCATTTAAGTGTGTGTGTGTGTGTGTGTGTGTGTGTGTGTGTGTGTGTGTAGATGAGGTGGAGAGATAGAGGAGATAAATTTTATTTAAAGATGGAAGCTATATTTTATATTTACCTTCCATTTTAAATTGCTCAAGCTCAGTGAACATTTGCAAGTCAATGTGTTACATTTACGGGACAAAATAAAATCTCGATAAATATTCACTTTATACTATAGACATATCATATTACTCAAGTGTTATATAATATCACTGCTGTCCTCAGCATAATTTTTTGTTTCATAAATGTCTGAATAAGCAAGGAAAATGATAATAAGAATGTATATTTAAACAACAAAAACTCAAAGCTTCATTTTGTCAGTCCTGGCTAGGATTGAGTGATTGACTTGAAATCTGAATTTTCCTAACATTTCCTGTCTCTTCAAAGTCTATACCAACACCCAACTCTGCTTTTTTACCCTTTGCCTTTATTATGATCACCAAAAATAGACAGGAGCATCTGTTTTTAGAGTTGGGGGAAAAACATTTTCACACTTGCATAACTGAGTTGAAATAGCTTGAAATCAACAGTCTCCACAAGAGCATCCTTGGAAAGAGAAAATGCCTCTTTAAAAAAACAATCAGTGGCTGCAGAGAAGGGCTGGGAAGGAATCAGGGGGGGGTGAGTACCTGTGACTCAGTGCACAGGAGGTGATCAGTCCTTAGACTGGGAAGTCTTCATTCTGGAAACACAGTGGTTTAAAAAGTTTCACGTGCGCGAGCTGGGGGTGGAGGCAGTTATCAGTACAATTTTCCAGAGTTTACAGATGTTTGAACCTCCCACATTAGCTAAACAACTATTAGGAGAATACAGTTTTCAGAATAGCCTTATGCTGACTATAATATTGAGAGAAAACTGGTTTGTAGGGGGGAAATAAGAAAGATTGAGTGTGGCTACATCCACACAAAAGGAAAGAGAGAAAATGGCGGAAGCAAATAAGCAGCAGAAAAGGGTTCCTAGGGTGGGTTTGGAGGTGTAGGGAGAATACAACAGCAGGAGCAGCTGATAGGAAGGGCATGAGTGGGGGAGGCTGAGTGAGAAACTCCTGAAGGGGTTTTACTCAGAAAGAGACGTCTGAACAACAAATCGAGTCCTCTGTGTTTCTCCATGTGACTTAGACAGTCGGGCACGCAAACAGGCGAGCATGCAGCTCCCTGTAGGGGAAGAAGGCAGATGTCCAATGTCTGCATGGGCAGATAAAGTGAGCCAGAGTTGCTACAGGCTAACATTCCCAGGGAAGAGAGATTAGGCACTTAGGTCCCAAGGACAAGGCCTTGTGCATATCACTATCTGCTAGTACTTATCTACTCACATCCTCACACAACCTTCCCAAGACGTGGGAAGCTTGTTTTTCATCCTTCACTCCACTGGAAAAACAACAGTATGTCTGTGTTCACTTCCTATTCTTAGTCTGGATCTGAGGTTTGCTGCTATTGCCTTTGCCTGGGGGGAGGGGGCGTGGCGAGGTGTGGCGGGGCATGGCGGGGTGTGGTGGGGGCGTGATGGAGGCATGGCGGAGGGGGCTCTCCCTTCTTCCTTGCCTGGGTGACACAGAACGCTCTCATGAACTCTGGGCCTTTTCTGAATTTTGGCACGGCAACGTGATGTCAATGAAACATATTAATACTCTGAATCCTTGCCAAATCTAGTGTAATTGAGTATCCTCAGATATGAGTGAAACCAGGTGATCCTCAGTTGCCTGAATTAACGTAAACAGTACTTTGTGGAGTTATTGGATTGTTGGGAGTCATCAGTGGGTCTAGGCTAGGTGCAGAATATTGTGAATCTTTATCGGTATGTTTAATCTTGCCACTATAATGTAATAAACTAGAATTTTAAAAGCACATTCCTATCCGTGCCCTACTGCTTTCCGTTGTTATATTAAACTGTTGTTATATGAAAATATGCATGTACATATGTATTTCTAAATATAAGCTGCTCGGTTTACGTAATGTTACTCGTATGTACGTTTCCAGGGCTGGCCATTTAGTACTTGGTAACCAGTGGGTTAGCCCTTCCCTAAAGAAAACTGTTCACCCCGCTCTCGTATTCCTTAGCTGCCCGCAGTTTTTTGTGTAGGGTTGAGTCCCCGTGGCTTCTTCCCAATCCTATTTGTTGTGTCTTCTGATGCTATCCTTGTCGAGCTCATGTTTAAACAGCCACGTTGGTGACACCGTGAGTGTAGCTTCAGACATTACTAAGGTACACAGTCTCACAGCCAGCTACCTCATCCTCTGGATCTGACAGTCTTCCCGGCCCTTCCTCTGCAATGTCTCCTTAAGCCTTAGACTCAAAAGTGTTTTATAGTTGTGTGCACTGGCACTGGGTTTCACAACTCTGCATTTTGATTGGTTGTGGAGCTTTTTTTTAATGGTCTCCATTTGATGCAAAGTGTGTTTTCATAGATTCTCCTTCCCTCGTGTCGACATCTACCTGTTCTTTCAGAAAGAGCAACCCTAAGACTCCTTTTCTCTTTTGAGTCTCATAGCATTTTGTCAACACGCCCCACCCCCATATCCTTCATCACCTGTTTTTGCCCTCTCTTGCTCACCTTTCTAGTTTTTTAACTTTACTCATATTTATAACCATATGTACATATGCATATGCATACATATATACATGTATGTGATGTATTATAATCTACATGTGTTATATTATATATTACATATATACGTATACATTACAGGCTAGAATCCCTTTATAATACCTTCCAGATCAAATATACATATTTATCATATTTTCACTATATACTCACAGCTAGACTAGTTCCATCATCTTTTTATAATGAGTAAGGCAAAATAAACACAGATGTGCAAGTGTCTCTGTGGTGGCATATGGATTCTTTGGGCATAATCCCAGGAGTAGTTTAGCTGGGTCATAAGTAATTGTATTTTTAACCTTTTAAGGGCCCTTCATATTGATACCCATAGCAGCTGCACTAGTTTGCACTCTCATTAGTACTAAATACATAGTCTTCTCACATCCTCCTCAGCATTTGCTTCCAGATTGCTTATATTAAAAAAAAAAAAAAAAAAAAAAATTGGCCACTCTGACTGGGGTGAGGTAGTATCTCAAAGGAGTTTTAATTTGCATTTCCCTGATGACTAGGGATTATGAACAGTTTTCAAAACACTTATTGTGGGTCTGGAGAGATGGATTAGCAATTAAAAGTACTTGTTGCTCTCACAGAGGATGCAAGCTTAGTTCCCAGCACCCACATGATGGCTTATAACCATCTGTAACTCCAGTCCCAGGAGATCAGACACTCTCTTCTGAACTTCCTGTGCTTCAAGAGAGCACACATGGTATATAGGTACACACACACACACACACACACACACACACACGTATGTATATGTGTGTATATATATGTGTGTGTGTGTGCTTTCAGAGATAACACTCATACACATAAATTAAATAAGCAAAGACCTAATAAAAAAATAAATCAGTCAGTTACTATTTGTGTTTCTTTCTTTCTTTCTTTTTTTTTTTTTTTTTTTTTTTCTTTCCGAGAACTCTTTCCTTGATTGGTTGGTTGGTTAGTTGGTTAGTTTTGTGTCATTATCCCATTTATTGACTGTAAATTTAAGTTTGGTTGATGTCTCAGTTTTGAACTTCTTTGCAAATTCTAGATATTATTTCCACATCTGAAGACTAGCTGGTAAAGAATTTTCTTCCATTCTGTGTTGCCAAGCAAAGCTGGAAGTAGAATTTAGTTTAGAAAGATGATGTTGCCACTCTTCTCCAGTGTGCAAACTAACAGAAAGAAGAAGAGGAAGGAAAACAAAGATCATTCAATAAATCAGTTAGTTTTTTCAACAGTCCTACTAACCAGAAAACAGGTGTGTGTCTTTAAGACATGCTCGCAGTCTTCCCAGGAGTACTGTGCTTCATGTCTCTTCAGAACCTAGATACTTTGCCTGGCGTGGTGATTCTTGGAGGAAATAGTACTTTGTTTCTAGAAGATTTTTATCTAATGTTTCGTAAGAAATCACTGCTTGAAACTCTTTGGAAAACAAAAATCATTCAATGGATCATGCCTGTACATGGGGTAATGATGCAAAAGCCAAACTTGAACTTTCAAAAAAACCAACATGCATTGGAGAGGGCTCTCCCCTCTTACTTCTTTGTTCGTTTTAAGTCCCCCCTCTCTCTCCCTGCCTCTTTGTGTGGGTGTATACATGCAGTACACGTGTGTGTGTGTGTGTGTGTGTGTGTGTGTGTGTGCTAAAACATCATGAAGAAGAGAAATTACTTTTTTTAAAAAAAATTAAAGAAAATGGAGATGTGAAAAAAGTTGAAATGATGATGAGAGGCACCTTGGCAGCAGCCTTACATCAGACTCTTTTGGGTCACCACACCAGCCACAGTGCTTGAGCACCAAAGATCACACTGTTTGACTTGTCCACTTGAGCCAGTGGGGACTTTCTACCTGGCCAAGCTCCTGCGTGTCTTTTCCAGACCCTCTGCCCATCGAGCTCCACAGTAGGAAACACAAACCTGGATGTCCCTGCCCTACACATCTGCATACAGAGAACGGGGAGGACTACATCAAACAAAAGTGTGTTGTTGTTGAAAGCTATAGCTTCTAAACCAAAGGCTGGGCCGTCAAAATTAAGCTCCTGAGCAGCACGATCACCTTCTACATGGAAGGTTCACAGCAAATGTTTGGTGAATAACGAATGTGTAAACTCCTCCCCAACCCACTCCCCAGCCTCTAGTGAAAGGTCATCTTGAATCAGATTGCTTAAACAGTTTTTAATTTTCAAGGTCAGTTCTGCTATGGTTTCTTTCTGGAGCAAAGCCAAGTGAATCTCCAAAGGCAAGGAACTGTGAGGTCAGATGCAGATTAAAGGGAAGATTGGAGAGACTGCGGCCAAAGCCATAAAACATCCAGTCTCATTGTCTTCCTCTTCCTCCATCTCATCCACACGTCTCTCTAGCTCTGTCACCATCTCTCTCTCTCCCTCCCCCCCCCAACTGTTTGTTATACCCTGCTTGTATTACCTGCTTACAAGGCATAGAGTCTGTTATTTATTGTCATATCATAGGAATTTTAAATGTCCATGGCACAGTTAGCACTGTCATGTTAGTTCTAAACATCTGTTGTTTAATTAATTAGTTTGGCCAATACAGTGCATTTTCTTTGGTATTCTTCACAATCAATATTATTTTATATTCACTAATCAGAACCCAGAACAACCCTGGGTAAAGAACATGGCTTGATGCTGAGCTCTAGTAGGCCTGCACTTAGTGAAAACTATGTAGCCTTCATGTCTTCTTTGATACTCTCTCATTAGCTCGTGGACTTTCATTTAAATAGTTTTAGGGATGTAAGTTTTATTTGTTTGTTTGTTTTTTGAGACGGGGTTTCTCTGTGTAGCCCTGGCTATCCTGGACTCTCTTTGTAGACCAGGCTGGCCTACAATTCATAGAGATCTATCTGCCTCTGCCTCCCCAGTGCTGGGATTAAAAGTGTGCACCACCATGCCCAGATATAATGTAATGTTTTATGTAATCGCTTTCAATAAAGAAAATCTTCATTAGTCATATGGCTTGCCTTGGCCATATAACAAAAGACAGCTTTTTGATTCCTTATGGAAACTGATCATGACTGTTAGTACACACTGTTTTCACAGTTCCTTTTTCCCACCACCATGTCTATGGCTAGTAAAACCAACAGTTGGTAGGAAATTTATCAACTTGCCGTTTTTGACTCCTGAAAGAGTTAGTGTTATCATCAGCATGACCAAATGCCTGACATAAACAATCTGAAGGAAAGAGGACTTCTTTTGGTAATGGCTTCATAGAGTTGGGTGTACAGTTCCTTGGTCATTTGTGCTTGAGCGGAGCATCAAGGTGGCAGGATTACATAGGAAAGGTGTCTCCTCATTTCTGTTCATATTGACTGGGATGCAGATAGAGTTTCCAAGGACATGCTCCCTGCTAGGTTCCACCACTTCCCAATACAACGCCCCCAACCAAGGACCAAACTTCCTACAAACAAACCTTCATTTTTTCAACTGCTACAATAAACAGCACTTGTAATCACCATTAATGATAGAAAGACAAAACAAAGATGAAAAATGTCATCCCAATTATTACATTCCAGTTACTTTCAATGGCAGGTCTAATACAATTTGGATAAATATTTCAACAAAAAAATATGATAAAAAAATAAAATTAAAATTAAAAAAATATGATAAAGTAGATTTACATATTCTATAATCAAGGACAAAAATGAAAACCTAACAATATGAACTCATGACTCCAGCAACTAGAAGGCTACTCTGTGAACATTTACACCGCCCATCTCCTCAGAGCCAAATAGCACTGTCCACTGGCCCTGACTTCTTATTTCAGTTCAACAAGGCTTACTGGGTGGAAATCTAGAGCAGCACCTACAGCAGAAAAGGACATAAAATCCAGGAAAAGAAGCTCATGTTCATATTGGGTGGATTAGGCCTAATATGATGCCAAGCATCCAACTCTGTCTTCAAGAAGGCACACATGTGGGAAAGGACAAAATATATGCTCTCAAATCTGCCAGTCTGCTACAGCCTACACAACACTACCACTGACAAGTCGTCTGGAAACTATGGGTACATAAAAGACATGCTGTCATTGCCCCTGGGAGAGCTCTTATTCCATCTCTGCAGACATGAGGAAATATACTGATAGTGTTTTTACTTTACAGCCTTCCATGGGCTGCATTTGGGATATTTATAAAGGATTGATTTCCTCAAAAGACACTGTAACATGAAATTTTAACTTCTTAAGCTAACTAACACTGTTGGATACATAAAAAATGGTATAAGGGTTGCTATAAATTTCCTTGTATTAAAAAAAGATTGTCATAAAATAGAGAATACCACTTTAGGCAAAAGGATGCTGGGGACTAAACTATGGAAAAAGTTTTGACTTGCAGAAGAAGCTTCTATCTATTAGAACTTAACAAAGTGATACCGGGAGATCCCAGACAGGAATAGTCCTCCATCATCAGCGTGGACTAATTGAAACCGACCAGTCTCATCATCACAGTCACCCATTTGATGAGCTCCCTGCCATATGTCAGGCCCTACAATAAGTGCTGTGTCTATAGTATTTCATGCAGCCTTCATCCCCAAACCCATACAGTATATTCTTATTTTTCTGCTTTTCAGAGTATGGAGGACACAAAATATATACTTGTTTCAAATCTGGAAATAGTGTCTTAGTTACATTTTTATTGGCTGTGACCAAACACCATAACCAAAGCAACTTATAAAATAAAGTATTAAATTGTGGGCTCATAGTTCCAGAGGGTGGTGGAATCTGTGGCCATCATAGTGCAGAGCATGGCACTGGAGCAGTAGCTGACAGCCTGCATCCTATTCTCAAGTTGGAGGCAGGGAGAAAACTGACTGGAAACGGCATTGCCCTCCCCCAGGGACACGCCTCCCCTAACAAGACCACACCTCCCAATCCTTACCAAACAGTTCTACCAACTGGGGACCAAGTATTCAAACACATGAACCTTAGGATACGAGTTGGGGGGGGGGACGTTTTCATCCCAAGAACCACAAATAGCCAAGCAGTTGAGTGAGGTTTTAGGTTTAATTCTGACCCAAGTCTGTAACATAACATTCTTTCACTGGTATTGTTATGTAAAAGACTTAAATGGGGCTTTTCCCTCTGAAGGGACAGCTAAAATCAATGGTTTTATTTATATTCAGTCGCATATTGTGTTTTCAAACCTATAGACTTTACAGCTCTACGAACATGAAAGTTGGGTAATTAATGGGTGAATACTTCAGTACTAGTCATGGTAAAATTGTTATAGAACTTACTCCATTGGTCTCAATCATTACTGTGCTCTTTGCATATTGTTCCTCTGACCTAAGATACATCTGGGTACAGGGAACAGAGAAGAACAAATACGCAGCATGGAATAATCTAGCTGACTCATGCTGAGAAATGAAACAGGAGAGAAGGCATTTGCATCTCAGACAGTGGAAAATGGATAAAGAAAGAAAGCGTAGCCAGGAACTTCACACTTCACAAGTAGACGAGAAAAGTCCTTAGAGTTGGAAGGACAGCTGAGCTGAAGTGAACGCATGCATGTACATCAGCTTCCACACCCATGAAGCTCTTCTTCAAACAACAGAAAGCTTCCACGATGACAGTCACATACTGATGCGCCTCTGGGCTTATTAACCTCTTCACTATCATCCATCCCATGATACCATGTATTTCCTTCTATATTCTTTTTGAGGCTAATCTACTTTTCTATCATTTTTCTTGCCAAACCCTCATTAATAATCCTTCATGTCAACAGGAAATACTATTAGCCTGTTTTTATAATGAGCCTCATTTTATAATGAGGAAAGGGCGGGCCATGAAGGTGATTAAAATGACATAGTTTGCATGTGGCCAGGTAGAATAGTAAGGCTGTGCTGACTTGCAGAACAATGTTCTTATACTACATAGACTCTGTTTTCAGACTACAGGACACAGGGGATCTAAGATGTAGGGGACCTAAGAACCACCAGGCTCTCACTAATGTGTGTTGTTAACTTTCTTCCATTACTGTTTATCTTTATAAACCTGAAGACTGTCCACTCTGCAGAACTAAGGTACAGACAAATCCTTCATGAAGGACAGTTGTATATATCCATTATTTACTCCTTAGGTTTCAAGACTTAGATGTGTGTGTGTGTGTGTGTGTGTGTGTGTGTGTGTGTGTGTTGAACACTATATTTTGGAGGCTAAAGAAAGGGCTCTAGGTAAAAGACTCATTGTACAAATTTGAGAACCCAAGTTTGGTTGCCAATCCATATGTACCAAGCTGGGTGTTGGGGTTATACACTCATAACCCAAGAGCTAGAGAAGCAGAGATAGGAGGATCAGTGAGTTCAAGTCACAACGAGAGACTTTGTCTTAAAAAAAATAGCTGGACTGTTCTAGGAAATGACACCCAAAGTTAACCTCTGGTCCCTACATGCACACAGATATGCATGCCCCTCCACATACATGTGCATATGAACACACAAATCTGCATGTGTATACACAAATAAATAATAACTGAATACTATATATTAACACATCCAATGACATCTTTAGACCATATATATAAAATGTAGTTTTCATATATATATGATGTGTATATATATATATATATATATGAAAACTACATGATAAAAACAAAAGGACATATTTCCAAACTAGTATATGGGTTATTTAAAACATATGCTCATTTGGCTACACAGAAGATTTCTAGGGGAAAAATAGCAATCAGGAATACACATATTAATAATCTGTACATTAGCCAGGTGTGGTGGCGCACGCCTTTAATCCCAGCACCTGGGAGGCAGAAGCAGGAGGATCTCTGCAAGCTTGAGGCCAGCCTGGTCTACATAGTAAGACCCTGTCTCAAAAATATATATCCATATACATGATTAAAATATATATCCCAGATAAACATTATTTTTAATTTGGTATTATGTTTTAATTCTCTATATCCATTTTTTTCATAAAAATAATTAAGAAAAATTTTCAAGAATAACAAGCTAGGGATTAAATCCACCAAATCATCCTGTTTGTGGAGCATAGAGCTAGAAAAGACAAGATTCATAACATCAGCAAGACTAATATTGAGGACTCCCAAGGCTTTTACGGAGATCAAGGAGTCCTCAGTGGACAGAGTAGTAAAGAAAGGGAACAATTGGCTTGCATCAGCTGGAGATGCCAAGCTATAATTCTGTTTCCAGACTATGTCATTGTTTGAGAATCGCACTCCTTCCACAGAGAATCCCCTACTTACCTGGACTTGCAAGTAACAATGCTAAAAGGAGGGAGCACAATTATTTCATTATTTAATTATTTTTCAGAAGGAAATCCACTTCATGATAGCTCAAAGCAACACCATAGAAGGGAAAATCTGTATCCCTGCACCTTCTCCAAAATGTCTACAAAGTAGTTCATGTATTTAAATTGTTTGAATGTGGACAACAGATTGCTAAGGGTTAACAGCTAATTCTAACATGTTAGGCACTTGTAGTCTTGAGGGTAAGAAAGTACCAGAATATAATGGACAGCCTTGAAACACCCTAATCAATGCTCCAACGGCTGTGTTACCAAGGTAACAGTAAAATGTATGCTCTAGAAAGCTGGATTAAACCAGTAAGAAAGAGGTAATTCAAAGTGAAATACTGACAAGGAATGATACCTAACTCGGCATCATCAAGACTGTATATGTGGAACCTTCTCCCTTTTTAAGTAAAATTTACCAAAAAGAAAATTTATGAAATCTAACATCGAACATGTGTGCATCCTGGAATCACACACTGTGCCTACAGGCAAGCTATTTGTAAAGAGTGCCCATTATCCTTCTTTTAAAGATGGGAGCTCAACCTTCGGAGTTGTATGCCATTCTCAAAGTCGCACAGCTAGCAACTGACAGAAATCGTATGGCCTAGCTCAGCCCAATGCTGGGTCTCCTTCAGCAAGGTAACCTCACCTGTGTAAGGTTCTACATAATGCCTGAGAGCATGTGGACCCCTGTGAGAAACGAAGCACCCCAACTGGTTTTGATGGCTATAGCTCAGTCCCCATTCTGTTTTCAAGGCATCTTTATAGATCCCTTCAGAGTTACTTGTGGATAGATCTCAAAACATGTCTCCTGTTCTGTAAACACCCAAAGACTTGAAGTCCTTTGCCTGTCAATGGCGCATTAGCTCTAGACTTTTAGATGTACTAAGACAAGGAGCATGAGAATAGCAGAGAGCCAGTCAATTCAAAAAAAAAAAAAAAAAAAAAAAGGTGGATAATTAATGGGGTCAACAAAAGTACAAATGCAAGAGATCAGAAGAACATCACTTCCTCCTTATGAAAGTAAGATCTGAATAGTTAAGGAAAACCTCCCCAAAGAATAAGGCCAGAGATTTCTTCAAGAATAGTGAACTCTGTAAACATCCCAGAAAGGTCAAGTATGGTGACATAGTTTTACGAAGTCCAAGCTCAGAAACCATTCCTGACTGCCATAAGAGACTAGAGAGAGTACAAGACCTTGTCCTAATGAGTCCAGGGGTAGATGACCCTATGCAGAGATTCTTCTTCTGTGCTAATGCTTCCAAGGAAGATGCTACTTCAAGGAGCCAGGCCACAACTCCCAAAGCTGGGAAATGAGACTGGCTTAGCTCACATCAGCTCTCTGTACATCAGACAGTACAGGAATTCAAGCCCCATCCACAAGACCCCTCTCCTTAATTCACTTACAAAGCCCCAAATACACCTCACTGAAGCCTTCCAAAGCCATGTCTTCATCTCCTCCCTCCTGCCCTCACTCCCATGGTGGTGTCTAATTATAATGATAGGAATGCTAACTCTCATTGACCATTTCCTTATTATGTGTATTATGTGCCAAGTGCTTCCTATACCCTTTATTTGAATGTTTCGGATCTGATCTCAGACAAATTACCAAGAATCAGAACCAGTATTCTGACCCAGTCTGTCTGTTGCCCCAAGCTGACCTCTTCACCATTGCATCATATTTCGGAGGTTCAGAAAATGCACATCCCACCAACTCAGTGCCAGTAATGGAGACGACACAGTAATTGTGAACAGCGTGCTGTGCATTATTTTTAGTGCTCTTTTAGGGGTCCACAGGCAGGCTAAGCATTGCCATCATAAAACCATAGCTTCCTTCATTAGCACTTACTGAAGATATTCTCACACTCTAACAAAGGTGTTAGGACAGGTAAGGCTCTTCAAGATTTTTACATCGGCTTATGATCTATGGTGTTGGTGAGTCAGTCCCAAAAGGGCCATGAAATTATGTAGGCAGATGTAAGTTCAAAATAGAATGCATTTTTAGACCCTATTAAAATTTCTACTACCCAATTCTGCTTCAACTGTAGTTTGATGGGGTCTTTTACAGTTTTTTTTTTTTTTTGAGAAGTATAGCTTTGAAAAAATACAAACAAGGGTACAAAGCACATTACAACCTCAAAAAAACTTAAGAAGTATTTAAAAATTAAAATACAACTATACAACCAACGGGAGAACTAGTGACCACTGCATACAATACAGATTATGAGCTTGACCCCGTTGGCTGGGAAACACTGGGAAAAAAATCTTTCCTTTACAAAAAAAAAAAAAAAAAGTTAATATTAAATGGTCAGAAGAGAGTTACCAAGTGAAAAGGGTTAGTGTAAGGTCAGTTATTACTGGAAATTAGTGAAGCTGTGGCAAGCCAAGGCTCCAGCAAATCAAAGTTACGGTGTGAAAGATGCCCCGATTTTTCTCATGAGAAAGGCAAAGAATTCCGGCTTATTTTTACTTTAGCTACCCAAATGTTTGGTACTAAATTTGAAGCTTAATTATAATAAGCATTGTTAGCAATTGGAGTCTTTATAAATGATGTTTTTCCTTCTAGAAAATTATACTTAACTCAATTCCTAAATTTTACCTATACTTAATTTAACCAACTCGCTATATGCAAACTTTTGAGGACAAGCTCCTATTATGTATAAATAATTAGGAATGATAAAAATGACAGACGATGGCTAGATCATTAACATGTCATTGACATACAGGAAACAAGAAGAAACTTAGCAGGCACTTGTGACTCGTTAAATATGAGACTTAAGCCAAACACGGCCCTACTGGTTCTGTAGCTCTTCGCTTGCTCAGAAAGTATCTCACAAGTAGGCTTAATCAGCTCAGTTTGTTCTGTTGAACAGCAAGAACTAACAGTAAAGTATTTGACATGAGAATGAAAGCAGTGAGAAACTGCGATGAGAAAAGGTCTGGTTTTCCTGAGCTTCGCAATAATAAGATCGAAAACAATTCAAGGACAGAATTCCCATAAACACCAGAACTGATGGGGAAAACAATGCAGGAAAGCAGGCAAAAGGTCCCGCGTGGAAGCAGGAAAACACGGCGTTCACAAAACAAAAAGGCCAAGTGTCCAGGGAAGTAGAGAGGCCCAATAAGGAAATGTGAAAAGGGCTGAAAGTTGGGACAGTTAGAAAACCATGCCAAGTCTTATCAGCCTCAGTCTTCAGGCCCTGGTGGAAGAAGTAGCCCTAAGAAGTGGATCAGGACAGATACTGGGACTCTCAACCGGACTCTGGCCAAAGCGCTGCTGGGTGTATAGAAGAGTTTGGAGATGGAAGGACTCGGGTGGGGATGGGGTGTCAGGAACTCCACAAGGAGACTATGGAGGCTGGCGGATCTGGACCCAGCAGGGCGCTGCACAAACTGATGCACCAACCAAGGACATTGCAAGCAGAGAACCTAGGCCCCAAGTTCAGATGTAGCCGATGGACAGCTCATTCTCCACGTGGGGAAGGTGGGGCGGGGGGAGGGGGGACAGAGCGGAGGGGTGGGGGGGGACTACCTCTGTCATGAACTCTGTTGCTGGCGATTTGATCACTTCCCCTTGGCAGAGAGGCCCTGTGGGTACACAGTCTATCCTGATGAGACCTGATAGGCTGTGGTCAGATAATCGGAAAGGGTGGTTGGAGAGGGGGTGAGGGGTGGAGGGGAAGTGGGGGTGAGAGGGGTGGGGGGCGGAGGCGGGGGAGGACCCCACCTTTCAGAGGTCTAGGGGAGGGGAATAGGGTAGAAGAGGAAGGAAGGGTGGGAACAGGAAGATAAGAGCGAGGGGATTACAATCGGGTCGTTAAAAATGAATAAATTATAATAAAAGAAAAGAAGCAAAGAGGAGAACAGGAAGTACAGAAAGTGGGAACTTCCGCTGATGTCATAGAAGATTTGATGGAAAAGCAAAACCAAAAGGGATCTGAGTTTATGTCTACTGGGAAGCTTGAGTGCAGGTCTGCTAGACAGGTAATGAACGGGTAGAAAAAATAGGTAACTCAGTGCTTATCCAGAGCACAACCCTCATGGAGAACCACATATTTCAGACTGGTAACCAGTAACATACTGACAGTTTCTTCTCCATGACCACCAAGGGCACATGGAGGTTCCCTGCTAAAAGACTCAAGAAAGCAAGACAACACTTGGCCATCTCTGAGAAAGCCATAGACCACAGGGTCCATAGGGAATAAACCTGTAGTGTCTCTAATGCTTGTTAATACTGGGACATATAGTCCCAAAGATAGATTTTAAACATCTATAACACTGCATGTTTTCTGATGATAAACTCAAGTTTTGAGGTGTGTGTGTGTGTGTGTGTGTGTGTGTGTGTGTGTGTGTGTGTTATCTTTCCCACTATGAGGTAAATAAAGGCAAAAAGTCAATATGAGATTAATTATAAAAAATAAAACCATACTATTTTTATATATCAAATGCAATATATAAATAGTGATCCTTCTGTACTTTTGAACAAAATATCATAGCCAGTAGAGCTAGTAGACTGGTCTGTTGTACTGTAGAGAATGATGATAAAATAGTTGATTGCAGTTTTATTTAATGTGAGGGACTTACTTATAGGAAAATAGATGACAGAGACATAAGGGGATAAGATGTCTTCCCAGATGCCAGAATCTTTAGTGAGTGGTAGAACTTTTACCCAGGAAGATCAAAGACAGATGGAAATTTAAAATCTGATTTGTATAGAATACGGCCACCATCTTTCATACGGTTCTCTGCATTTGAGAGGGGCTGATGGAAATCATGTTTATACTCGGAAAATCCTTTTTTTTTTTCTTTCTTTCTTTCTTGCGGGAACATAGCAAGTGTGTTCTATAAAGTGCTGGCCTATTTGGGGAACAAGGTTTGTGTGTGTGGTTGGTGGGGGAGGGTAGTGAGCTTCAGTCCTCACCATACCTGGAGGCACAAACAGTCAAGAGACCAGGCTAGAAACCCAAAGCAGAGAATATACACAGGCCATGGATAAACTGATGCTACTAAAAGAATATTAATGCAGACGGCTTCAGTAGAAACTGTGGCTATATGTGGAGACCCTGTGAGTCTTCATTGTAAGTCACCAAGGACAGGGCCAACTAGTCGCACTCAGAAAAAGGGACCCGATCAGTAGGTTTGGAGGTCAGCTCTGACAAAGGCTCTGTTTAGGATTGATATGAACTCTGATCAGAAATCTAAAAAAGAAGTCTGCTAACCGAGCAGTGAAGCCAAGCTATCTCTAATTCTATTTGGTGAATGTAATCACCAAACCAAGGGACAGACATCTCCCAAATCACCACACCTCTCACCACCCAAGTTCTTTGATGTACCAATCCCCTTTCAATGAGCTAGGGCCCACTACTGAGGCAGACATCACTCAGAGGGCACAGCTTAGTTCAGTGATGGAGAGGACATCAAAGCATTAAGCGGCAAGCCAGAGCTCTATTAGATCACGCAGAACTTGTGGAGAGAAAGCAATACTGGGAAAACAGATTTCCAGTATTATGGAGTGGTTTGAACCTTTTGACCTTCAAAGTGAAGGCTGGCTGACAGGTGCACAGTTTTACCAAGAAGAGGCAAAAGTCTTGTCCAAAGGGGTGACATCGATCCACTCCTGATTCCCCCCACCTTAGACAACGTTTCTGTTGTTCGTGTTGCCTTGTACTCCAGGCTGTACACTGCACTCATCCCAGAGACGTGTAGAAGTGCCAGTTTTCATGAGCCCTCAGACTTTTAAACTACTACTCTTTGGGATTATCCAGTGCAGGATTCATACCAGAGACCAGGAAGGGAGAAAGGAGAATTACATGTGAGTCTCACTTGCTCAGGTCAGACTTTCTGAGTCCCGTGTGTGAACTTTTCATTCTTTGCCCTTACAGTTACTTGTAACACTGTTCTCGTCGCGTATGCGCAGAGGCATCAGACCGAAGGGGACCTGGAAAAGCCTGGAATGGGAATTGATGGGGATTCGTCCGCTCAGCATCTGGGCATAGAGAAGGTTGGCTTCTCTCCCTGCCAATCTCATGTCTTCAGAGGACCAGGCCTACCCCAAGCTGGGGCTATAATGTTAGGAGGGTTCACTAAACTGAGTGAAGTTTCAGGGGACAGACATGATAACATGGCGGAGTGTAGGGGGAGATGGCTCAGTGGGTAAGAGTGCTGTACAAGCACGAAGGTCTGAGTTCAGGCCCCAGCATCCACATAAAAGGCCAGATTAGGCTCTGCCCATGCCTCAGACCTCAAGGTGGAGGGTGAAGCTTGCCCCAGGTGTTGGGAGAGACCTGGTTGAAAAAAAAAAAAAAGGAATAATGAACAAATAGTGAAAGAAAGTGATCCAGCAGGACACACTGTGTATACCTCTGACCTCCACACATGCACCTACCCACACACATACACACAGGTATCACATTCATGTACATTCACACACACACACACACACACACACACACAGACACACACACAATGTGCTGCTACAGCTGGAAAGGAAACTTAAGGCAGAAACAATAATTGTACTTCACAGGTTTAGCTCTGGCCCAGATTCGGGGAATTTAACATTTTGAAAGTAAATTTGTAGCCCCTTTCATTCATTTGAAGATCCTAAAAACACAGCCCAGAGAGGAAGCACCTAGTCTCAAAGGAGGTTGTCTGAAGCCAGACTGGGCCTCTTCCGGGGAATAATGCTTGGCTCTTGCGTTTTATGACTTGGTTTCTTATTGTTTGTCTATAGCTTGCAGTCTATTCTCTCCCTGGCAGTGTGGCCTGCTGTATTATGTCAGACGTGACCTTCTCTGCATGAGAGACGAAAATTAGCTGTGAAGATGTCCCTTGGCACCTCCTCTACATCACACGGGATATTCAGATATTCCAGATGAGACTGTTAAGCAAATATTGCATACAGGGGATTTGAGGGATTTAGTTATAAAAAATAGTGGCCATTTCTGTGAACTTCTGCCTTTTTGAGGTGGCAACGTAATCCTTATGCAAAAAAAAAAAAAGAAAAAGCTGATGTATGTTCAGTTGAGCAGCCTGCTGCTTGGTGGAGAGCTGACACTCAGTCATGTTAATTAAATCCGAGTCTGAGTCTTATTCTTAGGAGAAATCCATGGACATTCTTTGAACCGACAGATTTGATAAAGAGAGCACTCAGAGGGAAATAGTCATAATTCGGAATTAGAAAAGCCAACAAAATATATCTGCGGATCCAGTTTCAGATCTGGGATGCTGTAGCAAATAACTCAGGAGATCTTTCTTGAAGCATCTTCAACCCGCCAGGCCACACCGAGGCGACTTCATTTCTGAATATGTATGGGTTGCCTTCTTTGTCTGGCTTCCTGCCTATTTTACATTTTCACTTTAGTGGGACCCTCGGTTCTAGATGCCACAGCCTCATTTAGAAATTACAGTTCCCATTCCCCTCCTCCTGTTCGCTGCTACCTTGGCAGTCGGTATTCAATCATTGGCCTTACTAGACCCAGACTAGGCGAGCCGTTGCCTAGGAACAGCTTTACAACCCACCGATTGCCATCAAAGCACCAGACGTGCCACTGACACCTAGACACCAGAGAGTAAGGTTTTAGAAGCCCTAGAAAAAGATAACCATGTGCTATACCAATGCCAAAATAAAGAATGGTCCCCTTAAAATAAAAGTTAACACATTAAAGTGGTTTCCCACATACCCCCTCCCTTTTCTCTTGTTTTGCCTCAGAACACTACAATTCTCTGATTTTCATTCCCAGCCATTTTGTCTTCATTACCTGCACTCCTTTTTAAGTGATTTCATCAAATTTCATAGTCATAAATATATTCATTTACTGTTGACTTTCAAAATGCTATCTACAGCCTAATCCCTCATTCGGGACTCCTGTCTCGCACACTCTGACACCTATAAAGTTTTCAAACATTAAATTTCCATGTCTGTGCTGAATGTTTGAATTCCTCTTCTGTAGCCCTTACTGCCCACCATGCTCAAAGGGAGGGAAGGAGGTGTGATGAGGGGACAAGAAAGAGAGTCTCAGAGGTAACTGGGTAACTAAGAGGATAATGTGCTACTGAAAAGAATGTGAGGAGAAACAACCACTTTTAAATACAATCTTGGTGGACAAACCTTTTAAAGCTGCCCTCAAGGATTAGTTCTATTTCATTTGTGGATCCGGATTTCAAATGATGAACTTTTAGGAATGAGAGACGGGATTCCCCGAGCTCCGTCTAATGTTTGGGTGTGGGTCTCTGCATCTGTTTCGAACTGCTGCTGGATGGAGCCTCTCAGAGGAGAGTTCTGATAGGCTCCTGCCTGCAAGCATAGCAGAGTATCATTGATAGTGTCAGGGGTTGGCTCTCTCCCACGGGGTGGGTCTCAAGTTGGGCCAGTCATTGTTTGGCCTTTCCCTCAATCTCTGTTCCATTTTTATCCCTGCACACACCTTGTAGGCAGAGTAAATCTGGTGTTGAAGGTTTTGTGAGTGGGTTGGTGTCCCCCTTCCTCCACTGGAAGTCCTGCCTGGCTATGAGGTGGCCATTTCAGTTCCATATCCCCTTCCGCTAAGAGTCTCAGCTAGAGTCACGCACATATCCTTCCAGGAGCCTACCCCATCACGGGTCTCCAGCTTGTACCAGAGATTACTCGCCTCTATCGGTTTTCTTTCCCACTCCCAGCCTTCTCACCTCCCACCCCCACTTACCCCCCACCTGATCCCTACTATCATTCCCCTCCCCACCCAGTTCTCTCTCTTCATCCATTTCCAATGTCTATTTTTCTCCCTTCTGAGGGAGATTCAAGCATCCTCCCTTGGGCCCTCCTTGTTACTGAGTTTCTTTGGGTCTGTAGATCGTAGAATGATTATCCTGTACTGTATGGCTAATATGGCAGAGGAAGAGATCGGGGAAGGATAGAGAAAGCCAGAGAGGACAAGAGCTCCACAAGAAGACCAATAGAGTCAACTAACTGAGGACCATGAGAGCTCACAGAGACTGAACAACTGACCAAAGAGCATGCGTGGACTGGACCTAGGCCCTACACATATGTAGCTGATGGACCAAACAATGGGTAAAGCATAGGGAATCCTGTGAAAAGGGGTGGTGAGGAGGACAAAAGGACCTAGAGGTGACAGGAGCTACACAAGAGGACCAACAGAGACCACTAACTAGGACCTAGAAGGTGCTGAGACTAAAGCACCAACCAAGGACCACGAGTGGACTGGACCTAGGTCCTCTTCACAGATGTAGCCAATGGGCAACTCAGGCTTCATTCAGGCCTTCTAGTAAGGGGAGAGGGGACTGTGGGACTCTGTCGCCTGCGTGTTGATCACTTACTTGCTCCTGGAGAGATTGCCTCATCAGGCCACAGGGGAAGAGGGCGTGCTCAGTCCTGATGCAATTTGATGAGCTGGGGTGGGTGGGTACGTGAGGGCTCCCCTATCCTGAGGAATAGAGGAGGGGAAAGAGGAATGGCGGGTGGGAATGAGAGGAGAGGAGGGCGGGACTATGACTGACTGGGATGTAAAGTGAAGAAATAAAGAGAGGGTACAAGGGGGAAAGGAGTGACAGAGAGAAAGAATGAAAGAGAGAAAGAAATAATAGAAAGAAAGAGGAGGAAGAAGGAAAGAAAGAAAGAAAAGGAGGAAAGAAAGAAAGAAAGAAAGAAAGAAAGAAAGAAAGAAAGAAAGAAAGAAAAAGATTGGGGACTACATGCTATATGTTAAGGAAAGGAGGTTTAGGGCATAGCCATTTTTGCAATGCATGCCAAGATGTTATTTTCATTATTCCAAGGCAGTATTTAAACCCAAATCTGATGGATCAGAGCTTCAAACATGCGCTAAAAGGACGAAGGGCTGGGAGGAGTCCCCGGCGCTTTCTCCTTATCTTCTTTCCGAGTGTGTGTGTGTGTGTGTGTGTGTGTGTGTGTGTGTGTGTGTGCGTGCATGAGAGAGAGAGAGAGAGAGAGAGAGAGAGAGAGAGAGAGAGAGAGAGAGAGAGAGAGAGAGAGATCCTCACTGACTCCGTGTTCCCGCCCAAGAATTTGCCCTTGGAGAACAACCAACATCTGGCTGTGATTAGAGTTTCTACTCCTAGAAGTATCCGTGCAACAGTGGAGTGTGCCCAGCTCCCCCACACACCACCAAGCAAGTCCACAACCACTTATTGATTGGGTGTCCCTCTAGCATACAGCTTATGCTGTGGCCTGGAAAACACCTTTCTCACTTCATCCTTTCCTGAGAGTCAGAACTCTGTATTATTTTATTATCACTAGTTATTAAGTTTAGCTAAAAATCTACGAAGCCCTATCTGTATCAAAACAGCCTCCCACCCCCGAGAAGAGACTAAACTGTTGTAATTAAGAGCTGATTGGCTCTTGGGGTAGTTTGCCACTCTCCTCCTCTAACTCCAGACAGGTTTTCCTCTTCCTTTTTGTTCCATCATGAGGTAAAACAGCAAGCTGATTCCAGCAATTTCACCAGATACCGCTGACATTAATAGCTGTGGGGCGTCTGCCAGCTGCCCTGTGAACATGTCCTTCCCATAGGCTCCATCTTGACTCATCATCCCATTCTTTATTTCACTGTGTAAAGAATCTGAAGAATACAAAGTAATAGGGCTTTCCAACCCGTTGCTGTGTCTGGAGATGTGACCCTTTAAGGGGTCGGTGGGGGATAGTGCAATGGTGCCATTTGCATTTAATTTCAATCCAAGCCGCAAAGCTAACAGCACTAGAAATTAAAAAGCCATGTTGCTCTATTCTCTAGAGGTAGCTGAGCACAAGACCAAATAAAACCTACCCTCCACAGGGCTGGATTTATTAAAAGTGAACAGTGTGAGTGTGTGTGTTGGGAAGAGTGTCTCTGAGATAGGGGAGGCTGCTGGGAGTCTATGGGGGTGACCCTAGCTGAGACTTCTAGCAGCGAGGGATATGGAGCCTAAAGCCAACACCTCCTGTAGCCAGGCAGGACTTCCAGTGGAGGGAGAAAGATAACAGCCCACCCATAAAACATTCTATTCAAAATGTGTCCTGCCTATAAGAAGTGTAGGTGTAAAAATGGAACAAAGACTGAGGAAATGACCAACCAGTGACTGACCATGGGAAAGAGCCAACCCCTGACACTATCAATGGTACTCTGCTATGCTGGCAGACAGGAGACTGTCAGAATTGTCTTCTGAGAGGCTTCATCTAGCAGCTAATGGCAACAGATACAGAGACCCACAGCCAGTCAATAGGCAGAGTTAGCGGGAGTCTTATGGAAGACTGGGAGAAAGGAATGAGGGAGCCAGAGGGCTCAAGGACACCAGAAGAGACTTACAGCGTAAACTAACCAGGACCCATAGGGGCTCACAGAGACTAAACCATCAACCAAAGAGCATGCATGGACTGGATCTAGACCCCCTACACATACGTAGCAGATGTGCAGCTTGGTCATTATGTGGGTTTCCTAACAAGTGGAGCAGGGGCTGTCTCTGACTCTATTGCCTGCCTTTAGATCGCTTTCCTATAGCTGGATTCCCTTGTCTGGCCTCAGTGGGAGAGGATGTGTTTAGTCCTGCTTTGATTTGATATGCCAGGGTAGGTTGATACCCATGGGGGGTGGGGGACTCCCCTTCTCTGAGGAGAGGGGGAATGAGGAATAAGAAGGGGGCATATGAGGATGGGCCTGGGAGGTGAGAAGGGAGGGGGCTTCAATCTGGCTGTAAAATTGACTTAATAAATAAATTAATAAAAAAGAGAAAAACTGAACAGTGGAGCCAAGTAACGTCCTAAGCAGGGAACCAACGAGCCTTTCCTCCATTTTTAGAGCATCGAAGCCTAGGTGAAAGATTTCCACAGGTAGAGCAAAGTACCACACTGAAAAAACATTGTGTGCCAATATCGATCTTCCAGATACAAGCATAAGATTTTCTTTAATTTCCTTTAATGAGAACTTTCCTTATAAAACAAAATGCTGATGAGATTTATACAAGAAAACGTAAGGAGAAATTTTGACCTGATTCCGGTTTTTTGGCTCAGTCTCCTTTAACAATCCATGCATTATATGGGACTCTGAACAGATTATAATAAGATAAAACCATCTTTCCACTGGCCTCAAGGCCTATATAAAAAGAAAAAAACACGAGACGTTTTCTGAGGTAACTATAAAGCACACTTACGTTTATAGAGTTTTGTTGTTGTTGTTGTTTTTAATCTAAGAAGAATCCAGAGTTTTTCAATAATTAAGTTTGTTTCCATAGCTACTCACCATAGGATTGTGTGCATGGGGAGTTCAGGGTGTATAGCTATGTTTTCATGGAACTAGGCATGGGCTCAAGGCCAGAGATTGAAATCTTAAATATGAAACAGCCTTTTGCTTTGCTTTCCTTATCCTTTGCAAAGCTCATTTTGTGGCTTTAAAAATATTTACTCAAGAGACGCTATCCTCAAGGAGGAGAACCACGGAGTTGCTGACTTGATATTATTTGAGAGGTTGCCAAAGTGCATCCTTACAGAGACTTCCTCCCCCTCCCCGCTAAGACACATTCTAACTCAATGGCTGTAAATAGAGCCGCGTTCTTGGTGGGTGATATCTCCCCATGGTAACAAGGTAGGGAGAGCAGGGAGGAGATAGGACCCGCTGCTCATGGGACTCTCCGCTCCCACGGCCTCAAAAAGATGCCCGCACTGTGCAACCACAGAGCGTGGATGTCTCTGTATGATTCAGAGAGATGCTGTATTTCCTTCTGATAGTTTACTGATACCCAGGCTACGTCATCACTGGGGAAAGTGTTGGCGAACACACTGAGAGAAGGAAAGGGAGGTCTCTTGAAAAGTCCTTGGGTAAAATAAAAGGATATTGACAGCTAAGGTTGTGAGCAGAGAAGAGAAAAGAAAGCAGTATATACCCATATATACCCGTATACCCATACTCATGGGCACACACACACACACACACACACTGGACACCAAGAAGACATCAAGACTGGACATCAAGAAGAAAGTAGGCCTTGTGGTGGTCGCTCACCACCACACGGACAGAGGGAGGGAAGAAGAGAGGAAAGGAGGGAGAGAGGAGGGGTAAAGTAATATTGGCTCCAGTAACTACTGCATTTGCATCTAAACACCTAGGATCCACACTCTGGAGATCTTCTCTGGAACGTGAACGGAAATTTCCTCTTTGAAAAATTAGGACATTTATCTATTTTATATTCTCCCTCATTCTCCAGATTTTTTCAGCCATTGCTGGGAATTTCAAAGAGCTCTAAAATAACCTTAAAATGTTACTTCAGCATCCTTAAATATAAATTGGTGAAGCGTGAGCATGTGAGCTCATCTAAAGTAGGTCATTTTCTCTTTGCATCTTAAACTACAGTAAAGCCACCAGTTCCCCTATAGGTTACTTCATAGACATTTTCTTGTCCCGTGACTAACAGAGAAAAGGGAATGGGAGTAAGAGCTGACTGACTTTTTTATGCTAAGGGCCTTTTGTCTTAGTAAATCTAACAGGACTCATTGCCTAATCCAGTGTGTATGCATATATATATATTTGATTTTTTTAAGTGGCATGCAATAAGGAAACATTGGCAGCTCTGGTCTATATTATTCTAAAGGCATTGGCCACATTTTTTTTTTTTTAAGAAATGGTACGGAATCCAAAACATCTTCTAAATTTGGTCCTTGCACTTTTCATCGGGTGCTTAGCACTGAAACTTAAAAAAAAAAAAAATTGAATTCTCTAAATTGTGTTGATATCTAAACTTTACAGGTTTTATTGTCAAAAGGCCTTGTGGGTATATTTTATGTGAAAGACCATGGGGTGATTTCTTTCTGTTCCTATTTGTTCCCCAGGTAAAAATAAAGATTAAAAACTCAAAATGATGGGGATGGACAGACGCAATGAATACTGGTGCCCCACACAGAGTGAGACGATGATGGCTCAGATAACCTGTTATATATTTCATGAAGGTCAAGAGACACGTGCTCAAGGGCTCCAAATACAAAGAGATGACAAAGAGAGAGGAAGCTTATGACCCTGATTTAATCAGTAAATCCCATATGTGTGTGTCAAAAAAAATCATTATTAAAAATCTCATTAATATGCACAATTAATATACGTTAGTAAGAAAAAATAACTGATGGGTAAGTAATGAGCCATTTAGTCATAGAATAAATGTAAATGAAATGGCTTGCTCCCTTAAGTGACACCAGCTACTCGTAAATTACTTAACTGTTTCTGTGTGTTACAAAGTCTTGTTCTTGAAATACAGAACAAGACCAAGAAAAGAGAGAAAGAATGTAGCAGTGATGGCTCTTGGCCAGAAGTGACTTCTCATTTTTCCCCAGATCTGGCACATCCCTACTCTCCATAACAGGGAAATCTTAGCCACTCTCGGGGATGGGAAACCTTGACTTTAATATTTCCATGCTGAGTCTAAGGGTGTTTTGCTGACCCTGGTGACAATTAAATCTCCCCGGAGCTTCAGCAAGTGAACCTATCTGTACCCATAATTCCTTTGTCTGTGCAGGGAGCTGCTCCAGAGCTGGGACTGTGACCTTTGAGGTAGGTGTGATCCTTCTTGTTTAAAGACACTTTATATTTGTTTGCTTCCTATACTGGCAAGAAATAAAGACTGTGCCTTTATAGAACCAATGTCTCTTTAATTTCTTTTTTCATTTGAGATCTTGAAGCATTTGAATGTCAGTTTGCCAAAACCATTATCATATAGTTGGGATTTCAGAAGGCTTGCTTGGCACACCTGCTCCCCAGCCCGGGAGACGGGAAACAGAGATGCCCCATCAATGGTTTCTCATTGTCCAGCTGCTGTTGTAGCTGCTTATCTGTGACTGCAACAGATTTTTTTACTTGCAAAGTGGCTTGTACTCTAAGTTTCACAGATTGTTACAAAACTAAATAACACATAGAGTGACGTTGTCATGTATTATATATTAAGTCACAAGGAGTTGCAGCTATTATAATAAAAATTGTACAACCTTTGTTATTATTCTGCCATGTTCCCTACTTAGCAGCACCCAATCTATACCCCCCCATGTCTATGCCAATTTCATGTCCCCCCCCCCCGAGAAATCCTTTAGGGTTAATGATGGGATCAAGATGATAGAAGAACAAAATCTCCAAAAGATCCTAAGGTCGAACAATCCTGTGACTATATTAGTCCATTTTCATTGCTATAACACAATATCTAAGGCTGGGTATTTTATACATAAAAATAGTCATTTCGCTCACAGCTTAGAGGCAGCGTTAGTTATTTTTCTCATCTCTATAACAAAGTACCTGATATAATCATCTTATGAAAGAAAAGATTTCTTGGCTCCACACGGTCTCTGTTCATCAGAGCAGGGAAAGTGTAGTAGAACATGTAGCAATGGTGGTGTGTGACAGAATCTGTTCATTTGGCATCAGATAAGGGAGCAGAGAGACTAAACCAAGACTGGGACCTAGCTTTCAAAAGCCCACCCCTAATGTGCTACTGCTGCCAGCTACCTCCTAAAGGTTCTACAAATCCCATTCAAAACATGAGTGATAGTTTAGTTTCAGACCATAACAAAGGCTGGAAGTCCAAGATCAAGATCGGGTGGCCTTAAATGTTCAGTCCCCAGGGAATGTCACCCTTGACTGTGTCACAACACGGTAGAGAATCAGAACGGAAACTAGGGGTGAACAGAAAAGACCAAACACACGGGGTGGCCTCACTTTATCAGAAGCCACTTTTACAAGAAATAACGCGGTCCTACAGTAGCTACATTCATCTGATCCCTTCCAAGGGCAGAGCTCAAGTGACAGTCACTTTGCTCTGGGCGTTTCCTCTTTCGAGCTCCCACCACCTTCCAACAGGCCTACACCGAGATCCAGGCTTCTAGCACAGGGACCCTGGCGATTCATATGCAACCCTCTGAGTTGAACAAAGTGGAAGAAATCTCCTGGCCGTGTGAGTAAGACTACAGAAATGTCCGCAGAGATGCTCATCACTGGGAGACTAGTAGCTTCCTGGGATGTCTAAATCATAGGAGCAGAGGGACAGCTGGGACAAAATTATTAGAGTGGAGCTAGCCACCTCTGTCTGGATCCTCTTCAACAAAATGCAGTGAAAGGGGGGTCCTGAGGACAGACAACAGGTCAGACCAGGAAGGGCATAAACTCACTCTTAGAACTCAGTGGGACCTTTAAGAAGGTCAGACACCGGTGCCGAATTTTCTAGAAGAGGGAGAAGTGTGATTAATTCTATGTCAACCTGGCTGGGTTGTCGTCCCCAAATACACAATCAGTTGTTATCCTAGATATCTCTTTGAGGCCATTACTGGATGAAATTAGCATTTAAGTCAGCAGAGACTCTCCTCATCTGTTGAAAGCCTGAGGAGGACAAGAGCGAACACTCGGAGACAGCTCGCAGAAATTTCGTCATTTCCCACTGTGCCCGTGGGTTGCCTGTATACCATGCCTCCTTCATTCAAGGGGCATTTCTGCTGGCAGAACTGAACTTGAGTGGCAGCTAGGATCTTCTGTAGCTCCTTGCCCAGGCTCTTCCTGAGTGGCGGCCCTCAGACCAGATACAAATTTATTTTTAAATGCCATAGCTGCCACCATGTGAACTAATTACTTTTAAAAAATCTCTTAGGCAACACATACGTTTGATCTGCTTCCTGGAGAGCCCTGGAGAGCGATGTCTTCGATGATCCTACTTCCCACCAAGTGTAGAAGGAGGCTGTCGCTAGTGTCAACCTGGCTATTACCCGCGACGCGACCCTTGATCATCTGCCCTTTCTTTACCATGGGAGCAGCCTGAGGAAGGAAGGAAGCTGCAGCCACAGCTGGGAAGCAAACATCTGTGTACTTAACTTGTGCCTGTTTATTTCCATGAATTGGTACACTGGCAGTTCTTTCTTACTCTTCCCGTATGATTCAGAGGCAGCCTACTGAAAAATAAAGAACGCAAACAATAAGACTATAAAATAATAAGGAACGTGGCCTAATAATGGGAAGAGAGAAAGGAAAATACCTGAAAAACATTTAGTTGGGAAAACAAAAAGCTTATCCTAGAATTAGAATTTGAGTTTCCTGTAGTTAAAAAAAAAAAAGAGCTATAAGAGCTATAATGTTTTTACAGCATGTTGGCTAATGTGTGAAAGACATGTAAAGAGGATAGAATGGGCTCACTGCTCCCAGTCTCCTCCCCTTCCTATGCACGTGGAAACTGCATCTTTCAACTTCTTAAGGTCCAGCAGGGATAAGAAATAAGTTTTTACCAATGAATTTTGAACAGAAACAACATGAGTCTTTCTAGGGAGAAGCCGCATAGGTGGGCACCAAGGCCCTGGGGCACTCATATTGATTTGTGACTGATTGGGGGGAGGGGGTCCAGGCAGCTTGGACTACAAGCAGACAGGAATTCTGAGGCATGACATGAGGCACAGAGAACTCTGTCTAAGCAAGAAGTCAATTCTGAGCATTTGGCTGGTGAGTCTTCAGTATTTCTACTGCCCCAGCATAAGTCAGCCCATTCTGAGTCCCCTGGGGGAGGGGAGGTGAAGTCTGGATTCACGGAGCTACATGGACCCCTTAAAAGGTTAAATAAGTGTCTGCACTTTAAGACTGTAAAGGGGATTTCTAGAGCTAAGTCCTTAAAGAATTTATTTTGTGCATGGTGGGAGGGGATAACAATTATCTATAGGGGAAAGATCTTCACGTGTAGATGGGTTATGCAAGTATTGGGATGGGTTCTGTTTTGTTTTGTTTTGTTTTGTTTTGTTTTGTTTTGTTTTGTTTTGTTTTGCACACCATTGTACTATAATAATGAAGCCCAGGTCATTCCTGACATTCTGAGAGAGTGCAAACACAGTGTAGACATCACAGATGTATGCCCTGTCATTCAAGTCTAGGCAGCAAGATTATTTTAGCTGGCATAGTAGGTGCTATCTTTTTGGGTTTTTGTTTGTTTGTTTGTTTGTTTGTTTTTCTTTCTTTCTTTCTTCCCCAGTAGATGCCAACAAGGAACTACAAAGGGCACCCGCTCACATAAAGCTCTTGGTGACTTCTGGTTTCCCTTATTTGAGAAGTTAGTTCGGTCTACACTAAGTCTACATTCTCAAGTGGCAAGGCACACACACACACACACACACACACACACACACACACACACGAGTGGAATGGCTGCTACCCGTTTACTGCTGTGTGCCCTTTAAGATCTAGCGCCAGCACTCAGTGAATCTTCCTTACCTGACCTGATCTTTGGGGCATTCCCATGTATGACTCTAGGTCCCGAGAATACTAGAACCACCCAAGGGAATCAAGGACTCATGTTTGGAAATTTGGTCCAAACTGGACCCGTTCCCTCAAAGCAACCAGCTCCAATTTCACACATCATCCATGCTGGACTTCCGTATCCAGTAGATTTGGCAGTTGGCAAGAAGGCAAAGATACACTAAGGGTGAGGTACATTGAGGGCTTCATCCTGTGTGGGCACGGGGTGGGGGAAGCCACCTGGCTTAGAGCAACAGCCTGGGTGTGGATGGAAGGGAGTGGTCAAAGAGAGATATAATGTCACCCATGGAATCCAAGATGAGCTATGGCCTTTACAAAAGGGACCTGAGACTGAAACAGGCCTGGGCCTCTGCTCTGCTTCTCAATCTCTTGCTTATGTAAAAGCCAGAGGGAAATACCTGTTGATTTTCTTTTATTAATTTTCATTTTAAACTTACTTAATTTTTAAATTATACTATGGATTTAAGTTAACACACGCCGCAGTGGATTTCCTCTGGGATGCCCATTACATATATGCCTTTGTATTTTGTCCTTATCCATTCCCCTCTTTCCCCAATTCCTCTCTCCCACCTCTTGCTGGTTGGTCCCTTCCTCCCCCTACAGCTGTCTGACCATTGGCTTTGCATCTGTTACCTGTTGTACTTAAAGCAAGAAGAGGGAGGTAATGGAAGGATCAGGAAGAGTCAAAGCCAAAGCTACTTTCTGCAGAAACGCAGTCAAGAAATGGTGATATCTCTGCTAAACAGATTAAAAATGGGGGCTGAGTTCACTGATGCAGAGAAGCAGACACTCGCTGTGTGGGGTTGCTAACACAGCCTTAATAAAGCATGGACGGGCGGCAGCGGCGGCGTAAACAATGGGCGTGTACGCACAGGAGCCTTGACGTACAAGATCAGACTGTCGGCTCTCTCTGAGGACTCCAGGGGGAAATGGGCTTGTGTTTCATTCTTGGGTTCCGGTAGTCAGTGGCCACCTTTGGTGTTCTTCAGCTTGAGACCCTCATACCACCCTGTCCCTGTGCCTTCAAGAAAGCATGCCCCCTGTGTGTATGCCTGTCTCTGTATCCACAAGTCTCCTTTCTGTGTGGATGCCGGTTATAGTGGATTACCCACCCCCACCCCCATCCCCACCTCCAACCCTATCCCAGTGTGCACATGAGCTCTCTGCAAAGAGCATCTTTCCAAATAAGGTCACTTTTGCGGGTTGTCATGGCTTGAATGTGAAGTGCCTCCTCGGGTCCCCAGCTGGTGGTGCTGTTTCCTGAAATTGTAGAAACTTTAGGATTGGGGAGGGGAGGGGGGGTGTAGCTAGAAGGAGTGGACTTCTGGGAGTGTGTACATTATGACTTATGGAACAGCCCTTCTCAAACTCTGGGTCTCTACTTGACTACCAAAGTGATGGGATCTGCTGCTTCCCTCTCCTGCTGCCGAGGGAACTACCCTCCATAAGAGGCATTCTCTGCCATGACGCCTTTCAAATGATAAGTCAAAATAAGTATTTCTTCCATTGCGCTCTCTCTCTCTCTCTCTCTCTCTCTCTCTCTCTCTCTCTCTCTCTCTCTCTCTCTCTCGTATAGCATTGGGGAAAGTAACTGATACGCCAGAGTAAGGGTCTAAGACTTTAGCATCTTTTAAGAGGACGTGATTCAGTTCTCAGTGCCCACTTAGTCCTTAAGTTAGAAGTTCTCAGCCAACAGTAAGTAATCAATCAAGTAAGGTGGGATGTTCACGAGACGCAGTGAATGGTTTCCATAAAACGTATTCATGTTTTCATGCACGTTTTCTCATACTTCCACCATAACAGTAAAATGTGTGCCTGGTGTTGGCACAGCAGTCTATTGTTTTCATGTTTTCTGAGGCACCATAGCATTAATTGTGTACTCTGAAGGAATTGTTTTGATTTTAAAACACTAATGTAATTACTGCTGCAGTTGGTTTGTGCATTTAAGTTTAACAATAATTCCCAACAAGATAACAGCAACATTTATACCCTGTAAAAGGTGTGAATTATATCTATGCTAACAGTATGCCTCTAAACATAGAAGTGTACTTTGGGGGGAAAAAATGAGATTTGTTATCTGTCATGGTGAGATCTAGGTCATTAGATAGAATGGTGGTGAATTCTACTATCTGAGAGGTTATAATTAGCTTCGGCGTAATACCCGCAATAAAACTAAAAACATTTTTTTAACTGTAACTTCAAATCGATTCTAAATAACCCTCCACTTTAAATGTAATTATGTTTGAAGTCCCTTACAGCGAAAGAGACCATTACTAAAGACGTCATAAAGCGAACACCTAAAGTATCAAAACTACTTCACAGTCTCTCCAGGTGTCTGCTGAGATACTACAGGCCAGAGTTTACCTTCCTTAGAAAACACTTGCCAGTAAGGCCTGACTTGAAGAGACTGATCTACACTGATGAAAGGTGCCGCTCTATCCTGATGAAGGGCCGGACCTGAAACATTTCAGCCATTCTACTTGGCCATGCCTGCTACTGTAAGAAGCAAA
>OU015756.1:72983364-73008975 GCA_907169655.1 Acomys percivali
TGTGTGTGTGTGTGTGTGTGTGTGTGTGTGTGTGTGTGTGTGTGTGTAGGTATATGTGTATATATGTATGTATGTATTCTACACATGTATGTGTACATACGTATATACCTACATAAATACATGCATATATATATATATAATAAAATATAATTGTTGGCCTAAAAATTACATACATGAGGTTAACACTGTACAAGATAGAGAAGAGTGGTGAAGTCTGGAGGAAAATGAGAAATCCTACTGGCGATACATTAATACTGAAATATGAGACACCCACGGGAAGCTTGCACACAAGACTCGAGCAGGACAGAGGTCAGAGCTAAACCTAAATACAGTCCCCCTAATTCTTCCTGACTTTATGTTTGTTCTGACGTGTCACTCAACCTTCTATGTAGTGGATGCATTCATAAAACAGGAATCATTAAGCTGTGCAAAATAGAACTCGTTATATATGGACTCACTTTAAAATACGTCATAATAATTTTTTTTTTCACTCAAGATACCTGAAAGTGCAACAGGAGGAGAAATGTTTGGTTTGTGATGGTAAACAATTCTCAGGACTGTCAAGGGAGCTGAGAACATGAAGGCCTGGTCTCTGCAGAGTTCCTCATTTTAAAAATGAGGCAAGTATTGGGGGGGAAATGTGAGGCCTAATGTAAGGCATGTGCAGGTCGGTGCATATGGTGATTTTTACCTGAATTGGAGTCATAGTTTCATTTGAAAACACAGTATTTGTTGCTGAAGTTAGACAGCTATGGGTAGAAACCAGCATATACGCATTCTAAAACAATCTGGCATTTGCCTTTGTCCCAAATTTATAGGCACTCTGAATATTTCATGCTTCTTTATGATAAATATGTAATTCATGTCAAATCGTTCCTTCTGCACGAAGGTGCCCAGATCTGATAAAATATATATGTCCCGGGTGTAATAATGAATAGTCACACAAATGAGGCTGTAAGACAGATGACATCATTCCTTTTTCTTCTCTTCCCTCTTGAGATCACCCTGTAATTGACCACATAGTGATAAGAGAGGCCTGGCTGAGGCATTTTATACAACTGGCCAAGATTGATTTAACTCGTCTGGCTGGGAGACAGCTGCCCTCACTCTCGCTCCCTCTTGCCTGCTCACTGACCCTGTGCAGAAAGTGAGTTCAGGGCCCTCCTTGGGGGAGACCAGCTTGCACAGCCCAGATGTGGAAGACAGGTCTCCTTCCATTGGTCAATGCTTGTGAAACACAGCACTGGAGAACACTAAAAAGCCCCTCTTGCTGGGAAAGAACTTTTTTTTTTTTTTTTTTTTTTTTTTTTACAGCATTTGATTATGCCTGGGGAATCATGAAAAATGTTGGTTCTAACAAACGCCACACTGAATTACATATCAGCCATCACTGATGGCTTCCGTTATTGAACTCAGCACAGCCTTGACTTCTCGGAGATTCTCTGCTCACCTTTCGCAGATGAAGCCAATTTATCTGCATGCTAGGATTATGCACCAACTGTTATCTGCCTCCCCAAGAGAACATGGGTTTTTTTTTTCTTCTTAACTAAAATGTTTTTCTTCTTAGATGAAGATGATTTTTCTTAATAAAGAGAAAAGAGAGTACTTAACACAATATGCATTTGCTTTGTTATACAATGTGTTTCTTTGCATGTTGATTTGGACAAAAGATCATTTCTAGTGGGAAAGACTGCTCCTTCTAAAGACAATATCCAGAGAGCCCCTGCCTTTATTGCTTTCAAATTACTTAAGCAGTCATTGTTTTAGTAACAGAAAATCCTCCCAAACTCAAATTCCTATGTTATGATGCTTGTATTTTTAATTTTCCAAATTTTGAATTATAACTGCTCCCTAACTATCTGAAGAGTCGAGCATCCGACAGCGCTCTCCGTGACGTCAGGCTACTTCCTCTCTCTCTCTCCACACTGTACCTGAGCCTTCACCTGTAGCATACACACACACACACGCACACACGCACACACGCACACACGCACACACACACACACACACACACGCACATACACGCATGCACGTACACATGTACACGCACGCACACAGACTGCATACTTTCTCTCTCCTAAACTTTCCCACCTGATACACCTATCTTACTCTCATTCCCTTGCCTGCTCAGTCATCACCTCTTCCAAGAAATCCTCCCTGTTCTCCTCGTGTCTTTAACACCCATTACCATCCATATTATCCTGCATCAATTACTCTTACACTCTTCCCTGATCTTTCCACCCTGCAATGATACTCAACAGTAATTGTGCTTTTTATACAACCTCACCAGTCAATGATGAATACATATTAGCTCTCTTTTTATCGTCCTTCCAATCTGTGCTTGCCCTCGCCTGTGCGGTCAATACCTCCTTTGTCTCATAATTTTACTGTGATAGAGGGAGGGATATGTTATTTTTTTCACTATGCCTGCTTGTGTACTCCACTTATTAAGTAGCTAAAACTGCTTATTAATGCTCCCTCCCTTCCATGCACATATATTTAGCTGCATTAATTACACTGGAGATTTTATGTCTTCAAGAACAAATTACAGCTGAGATTACATTATAATGTAAACATACATGATATTGCCACCTAATCATCATTGGGATTCTACTTGGACATGGGGCTTTGAGGTTGAATTAAGCAATAAAGAATGCGTACTGAACTTCGAACCCCTACCCAGACCTAGCCAACGAACATGATATTCTCCACCGTTGAGTGGAGAGTGAGATCTGACTCTCACACGAACTCTGGTGCCCCTTTTCTGACCACGTCCCCTGGATGGGGAGGCCTGAAGGCACTCAGAGGAGGGATAGCAAGTTACCAAGAAGAGACTCGATATTCTAAGAGCATATAGAGGGGGAGGAGGTCTCCCTCAATCACAGACATAGGGGAGGGGAGAAGGGGGGAAGTGGGAGGGAGGGAACTTCTCGCGTAATAGCATCATAGACATCTAAGACTATATGGAGTCTAAATGTTATTAGAGAGTGGGAACTCTGTCTCTACACTAATAAATAAAACTACTATCCTGGGAAAGATATTAAAAAGAAAGAGAAGGAAGCGCTACAGGTTTTCCTTTCTCTGAAACAACCAAAGGCCCATGTACGTTTGTGGATTTTATGTTGTTACATGTGAGGGGGGTCATCTACATAAGGAATAGAAGATCTCTCTATGATGCCCATGGTAGCCTACGAGAAATGTTTCTCTGAGACGTAACACTGAAAGAAATATCCATATCTTTGTTAACTGTCAACTTCGTGAAATCTCCAGTCACCTGTGCGATGGGCCTCTGGGTATTCCTGAGGGGGATTATCTTGATTCTGTTCATAGAAACAGGAAGGCCTGCCAACTGTGAGTGGCACCATTCCCTAGGCAGGGGAGCCTGGACTGTGTAAGAGTAGAGAAAGTAAGCTGAGCACATATGTTCTTATGACTCTCTTTTTCTGACTGTTGATGTAATGTGACCGCCTACTTCAAGTTCCTGACACTTCAACTTCCTTGACTGGAACCTGTAACTACAGGCTAAACAAACCCTTTATCTCTTAAGGCATCTTGTCAGATATTTTCATCACAGCAGCATAAGTGAAACTAAGACAGTGTCTTCTGTGTCAATCAATCAGTTTCACTGTTGAACAGCTCAATCTTGGGATCTTGAATTTAACCAGAACATGCTTAAAGACAGAACAGAATTTTGCAAATTGCTTCTTGAAGCAAGAGAGAAGTCATAATTCTGGGTCAGATACATTTCTATAAATGCCTTTCAAATACCTTCAAATATTTACTGCGGTAACAAGCAAGCTTGGGTTAAATGTAGCCTCTTTCTTCTTTGCCCTCACAGTCTGATTCTTTAATACGCTCATTTATAATGGTAAGGTTTTCTCAGCTGTATTACAATAGGGAAAATTGCATTTACCTTATAACTTTAATAAATAAGACTACCAACACAATTAGAAGCTTTTAAGATAGTCTGAGCAGCGCTTTTAAAAACCCTTTTGTTGCCACTAGAAGCTTGCAAAGGCATGAGAAGTGCAGTGAGGAGCATAGGGGGAGTCTTGTGTTTTCCCTTGATCACTAATTACACAGTCCTCCGTAGAACAGTTAGATATGAGGTGTGGAGGAAACATCCCCTGGAAAAAAAAAAAAAAAAAAAAGAACAAACACATGGATTGATTGCCCATCTGTATTCTCCAGGGAGACTCAAAATAGGTTAAAATTAATAAGAGGGCCTGGGGAGATGGCTCGGCAGTTAAGAACACTGGCTGCTGCTCTTTCAGAAAACCTGAATTCTATAATGAACTGAACAACTCCAGTTCAAGGGATCCAGCACTCTCTCTGCCTTCCATGGGCCCCGGTCACACGCACACAGTGCATAGACAGGCATGCAGGAAAAAGAAAACACACCCATACACATAAAATATAATAATAAAGTATTTTTTAATCACTGAGGGAAAGGCCCTTCAATACAGCTGACAACAGTCTAGGAACAAAGAGGTTAAATATGTTTACAGCTGCCAAGTTAGTTTAGAGAGAGTAATAAGGAAGTTCCATGGGACTTTGAACCTCTGTAGACAATGGAAGGTGTTTGTTCAGTTAACTTTTCCAAAAAATGACTTCCTGCCAAGCAGTAGGCTGTGACACTCACACACAATAGTCCGCACTTCCCACACAAGCCACTGAGAAATCCTCACTTCCTGTAGGCTGTTTCCAAGGACTCCCATTACGTTACAGTCAGTCAAGAATAGGAGTGGGAGGGAGGAGGGGAACACTGCACAGTCTATTTCTAACATGTCTGAGAAAGTTCTGAGCTCCTAATGTAATAAGCTTAGATTCAAAAGCAAAAAAGAGAGCCACAAAGCAGCAAAGGCCCCACCAGGAAGGAGTGATAGCCCGAGTCCTTAAGGACACCGACATCTGTTCCGGTGTCATGTGGGATGTTATTCCTCATCAACACACATCTAATTTGCGGAAATCCTGATTAAAAGCAGCCATGTAGAGTTAATGAATCGCCTTTTCCTCTGATACTGGTCTTCATAGTCTACGGAGTGTTTCCTAACTCCCCACTGTCTGCTCACTGGATTTGATGCTCTGCATACTTATAGAGGAAAATATTTGCGCCCTTGTGGTGCTCTAGGCTCTTTTATTTATTTATTCATCAAAAAAAGCCATGGAGTTGTCCACAAGGCTGTAATCTAGGAAAGGTATTGATTTCTGGAACACTGAAGGAATATCTAAAGCTAGGACAATATCATTCAAGGTCAAGCTATTCAACATTTTACCCCACCATGGAAGCCGTACACTAATGCTCTCCTATTCAGTTTCAAAAGGACAATATAATCACCAGCCTCCACTTACAACAAAGGTAAGAATTTTAAGTGCTTTTTTTTTTTTTTAATCTTTCACAATTTCTCCCTCTCTTCATTTTACAAAAAGCCAGCTTGACAGCCTGCTTCTTGGCAAACCAAGCAGTCACTAGCTACTAAAACAGGAGGATTAGCTGGGTGGTTTGGGGGGCACAGGAGGGGGGAGTAGAGGTATCAGTTGGTGAGGTTGTTGCCTCTCACATGTGACTTTGTTGGTTCAGGCTCCAGCACTGAATGAACTGAGCATGGGGGACACATGCCAATAATCTCTCTGGAGGGAGAGGCAGGAGGACCAGACGTGCAAGGTCTGCATGGAGCTACACGCAGCTACAGCATGGAGTTGGAGGACAGAAGGGGCTACATGAGAGATCCTGTCTCAAGTGGATAGCAGTAGAAACAATAGCCGCTTGAATTTATGAAGGAACTTGCTAGTTAATCACACAAAAGAGTGAGTCCTTCACAAACGGCATCTCCTTTAGACCACGTCTTCTCTACTTACAGATGATAAATGTGAGATTCTGTAAATTGGTTGTTTGCTTAGGCGCTAGTACTAGAAAGTGGAAAAGCTTTTTTTTTTCTATTTATTTATTTATTCATTTTATATCCCAACCATATGCCCTCCCTCCTCCTGGTCCCACTCTCTCTCCCTCTTTCCCCATCTCCCTTCCCTCTCCCCTACTCCTCAGATAAGGGGAACCCCCCTCCCCTCCACCCCCAACCCCCCACCCCCCCACCCCCGCGATGCACCAACTTATCCAGCTTATCCAGTTGCATCAGGACCGAGAGCATCATCTCCCCTTGTGGCCTGGAGAGGCCACCCCATCTGGGGATCGAAAGCCCCACGATTCTTTCCTTGAGTGTTATTCCACTTTCTTGGGACACCCTGTTCATCACCTGAAACTCACAGCAAGGAAATAGTAACTTTCTTCTCAGAAGATTGTACCTGTATCTGAGTCTTCGGCCAGCGCCCTCCCACCACCCCTTTTTCAATCCTAGCAAGGATGGAGGGAGGGGGAGGAAGTCATTCAGCAGCGCTCACCTTGCATCCTCTGTGTTGGCCTTTCAATCTAGAAGGCGCAACTTCGTGAAGCTGATTGGGTTCCACTGCATGTAGCTTAATTATCCGACAAATGTCATAGCCTACAGGTGCTATTTCTGCAGCAAATAGTCCACTGGCCTGACCACTCCACAGAATAGGACAAAGGCACTGCTTTAACCATGGTGCTACTATATACTTCACGTTACTTCTATCCTAAATGCATAGCTAGAAAAATCATTAACTTTGTCTAAAAATAGAGCACAGCTTGAAACTGTCTCAAAGTTCAAGAACAATCAGCAAAGGGCCTTAGCTAGTAACACTTCAGCTTGAAATGGAGCGAGGCAAGGGCAAGGATGCAAACCAAGGCTGCCCAGATTCACGCAGAAATGTGTGGAACTGATTTCTTGAACGGGATTCACTTGCACTGGCTTATTTCTCAATTTTCTCTGCTTCTCATATTTCTCTCCTTGCCCAGCCCTCCCCACCCCCCTCTGCCCCCGCCACCCGCATTCTGTGTTGGGCCTTCTCTGCCCACAGATCTTTATACCACGATATCTGCCAGGCTGCTGCCTCCAGGTTCCTGCTCTGAGTCCTACCCTACTTCCTTCATCGATGGAGTATGATGGAGACAGGTAAAGCCAAATAAACCCTTTCCTCCCTGAGTTGCTTTGGCCATGATGTTTCATCACCGTAGGTGTAACCCTAACTAAAACAAACTCAGTCCTGGACAAATTACACGCAACAAAAGAAATATTCTTCTCCAGAGAAAACCCCCTGCCCTCAAAATTGGTTATGTAATGCCAAATGGTCAGCCTGAACACATATGGACGTAAGTCACACTACAGAATGAGCAGATTATATTTACATATTTAGGAATGCATATACATATTTAAATTTAATATATAATTAAATATAAAATATTTGTATATATACAATTAAAGAAAAAGAGGCAACATGTTTGAAAGAGAGCAAGGAGAGCAAGAAGCTGGTACATGGGAAGGTTTGAAGGGAAAAAAGAGGAAAGAGAAGATGATTTAATTATACTTATATTTTCGAAACTAGAAAAGAAGATAGAGACGTCACATGAACTTATGTGATATTATTTGAAAATAAAATATAATTACATTTTAAAACATGAGGAGATCAGAAGTATTTTTTTAAAGAGGTAGACAAGTTAGCAAACAGTATAAATAATATGAGATCTCAGCAACAATCTTTGTAAAGGGCAGAACAATAGCAACAGTATAAAAAGCAGGAAGAAAAATAGGAAGCCAGTAGCAACATCATAAAACTGCATGCAAATGAGAGGACCAGAAATTGCTAAAAGGTGGAAGTCACATAGCCCCCACATGCACTGGTCTGCACCAGCCAACCCCAGTTGGAGTCATGTAACAGGACATTCCTGGTCCAGAAAGACCTCTCAGGAAAGATCTGAGCCAATCAACCACTAACGTGACCATATATAGCCTAATGCCTCTGGACTGTAACTCAGGTGACTGGCCATTCGGCCCCAGTCCAGCAGCTTACACCTCCTGTGATTACTTCTTACCTCATCAAATCAAATTAGAAGATAACACACCCTCCTAGAAGTCCCCTAGTTTGCTTTAAAAAGGCCTGCATGCCTTTGGCCAGGGTCGCCACCATTTTGTATGGATGGTTGACCCTCTCTGTTTTTACATACTATTTGAGTCTGGGGTCTTCTTTCAGTGATTTTGGGACCCTCACATAGCCATGCAATAATTGTAAAATTAACTGTAAGTTGCCTCAGTACATCAGTTTTAAAAAAAAAATCTTATATTAGATAAAAAACAAGACCTTACTATCAGGTTTATATTAAATAAGGATGCATGCACAGGTTAAAAAGCAAAAGGGCAGTGCAAGAAACACCATAAAAGCATGAAAAATAAGCCTAGAGAGGGTCTCATCATGCTGTACACAGCATTTTCTTGAACAAGGATATCACCAGTGATGATGTTAAAAAGGTCACAATGAGGGCTGGAGAGATGGCTCAGAGGTTAAGAGCATTGACTGCTCTTCCCGAGGTCCTGGGTTCAATTCCCAGCAACCACATGGTGGCTCACAACCACCTATAATGAGATCTGATGTCCTCTTCTGGCATGCAGGTGTACATGCAGGCACAACTCTGTATACATAATAGTAAATAAACAAATCTTTTTTTAAAAAAGGGGGGGTCACAATGAAAGCCACAGAATGGCATAACTCTCATAGATGGCACTTATCGCCCTCCTTCCCCCCAAAAAGCTTTAGCATACATCAAGAAGAACTAATAAAAGTGCAAGAAAAAGCAAATAACACACAATAACGGTTCAAGACTACAACATTCCAACAATCCTCTTAGCAATTGGTAGAACAAATAAACACAAAAGGAGCAGAGATCACAAAGTAGTGAAAGACAGATACTTTTTCTTTGGAAATATTTTTCCCCTCTAAGGCCAGTGTATCTGTTTTTCCCTTGCATGATTTACATCATACTGGGAAATCGCTACAATAAGGTATAGAGTGTAGTTTGGTGTGTGTGGGAGGGGTGTGTGTGTGTGTGTGTGTGTGGTGTGTGTGTGTGTGTGTGGTGTGTGTGTGTGTGTGTGGTGTGTGTGTGTGTGTGGGGTGTGTGTGTGTGTGTGTGTGTGTGTGGTGTGTGTGTGTGTGTGGTGTGTGTGTGTGTGGTGTGTGTGTGTGTGTGGTGTGTGTGTGTGTGGTGTGTGTGTGTGTGTGTGGTGTGTGTGTGTGGTGTGTGTGTGTGTGTTGTGTGTGTGTGTGCGTGTGTGTGTGTGTGGTGTGTGTGTGGTGTGTGTGTGTGTTGTGTGTGTGTGTGGTGTGTGTGTGTGTGTGTGTGGTGTGTGTGTGTATGTGTTTAAAGCATACACACTGAAAAAGAAATGAATAAAGTTACATCTGTTAACAAAAAAAAAATCACTGGTGCCTAGAATGTCCAGAAGACTAAAACACAAAACCAAGCATAAAGCTAAGATACTAATAAATGGACTTAGCAAGGATATGGGATACATGTTCAATACAGAAAAATCAATCATATTTTTATAAATCATGAAGTTTGACATTCCAATAAAAATAGTTTGAGAAAATAAACAAAATTGCCCATGTGACCACTAAAATAAAAAAAACAAATTATATTTGATATTTTAAATTTATAAACAAAAATGGTTTCTATGAAGTTTGCTTTAAAAAATTACTTTCAAATAAAATAAATAAAATAAATAAATAAATATTTTCTGGGCAAGGGCCTTTGGCCTGACCTGTGGTACACTGCTTTAGCTGGGCCCTTGGCTGTTGGCCACAGGGCGGTTTGCTTCTCTGGACTCTCAACACTCTCTGGACTTCTCAACACTCTCCTGTGCTGCCTTGAGTAGAGTCATCCTTTACACCGGAAAGCTGAGTGCTATGGAAAAAAAAAACAAAACAAGAAGAAAGTGGAGGAGGAGGGGAAGAGGAGGAGGGGGGAAGGAAGAGGATGAGGAGGAGGTGATGGTGGCGGCGTCATGGGCAAAGCAGAATATCGTCTGAAGTGGAAGGGTTTCTCAGTTAAGGGCAACACACAGGAGCCGGAAGAGAGCCTGGATTGCTCTGACCTCATCACCAAGTCTACAGTCACAGAAAACAGCTCTTGTGACAGGCAAATCAGAGGGAGTCAAGCGCAAAGCTAATTCTGATTCTGAAGTTAAGGGAAAGGAAAGCAAACCAAAGGAGAAAGAAGAGTCAGAAAAGCCACGAGGCTTTGCCCCGGGTTTGGAACCAGAGCGGATTAGTGGAACTACTGATTGCAGTGTGGAGCACAAGTTTCTGATGAAATGGAAAGAGTCTGAAAGGGTGAACTGGTCCCTGCCAATGTCAAGAGCCCGCAGGCTCTGATATCCTTCTTTCTATGAGGAAAGGCTAATGTGTTGTCCTCACCCCTCAGAGAACAATGACAGAAAAAGACAACAAGAATTAACCCTCTTGAGTGCCTGTCCCTGTCGCCTTTGACTGTGGGTTTCACGTGGGGAGGGAGGGAGTTGCACCTGTCTTGACACCATGGAGGTGGCTTGAGAAGATGTCCTTTGAAGAGCCAGCATAGTTTCTGTGACGGCAGCAGCCCAAGCGCTATACACTGTTCAAGTTGTATAGTTTGCATACCTTTCCCAGTGGAGGGGAAAGGGGTTCAGGGTTTCAAGGCAATCCGTTCTGCGCTTTGCTAAGAAAGCAGCTCCATGGAAGACAAAGCCTGCAGAACTAGGGTGTGAGAGAGCAAACATACCGTTCTTGATCTTCAAAGCGCATCTCCGCAACCCACAGCCGCCTTCCCAGTAGTGTTAACTGCGCTTTTACGGCTTAGCTTGTGTGTTGTTTTCAGCTATTATTGGTATATTAATTGGGGGTAGGAGGGTTGGGGCAAAGAGGCAGGGAGATGAATAGAATAGTTTTAGATAAAATTTGGGGCCTGGTTGGGGAACTGGTAAAACAGTAGGAAAAAAAACAGCTAACTAATAACTTGGTCCTATGTCCAGAACATTTTGCCTTTTCAAAAAATGTCATTGGCGTGGGGAAGGGAATAGAATGGAAAAGGGAGGGAAGGTGGGAACAGATAAGAGAGAGGTGATTACAATCGGGATGTAATGTCGATAAATTACAATAATAATAACATTTTAAAGTGAATAAATTAAAAATAAACAGAATAAAAAGAAAAAATAAAGAAAATGTCATTGGAGCCATAAATGAGGACTTCAAGAGACTGTTTTTAAAAAAATCTATGAATACTGAAAGCTACAGCCAAGGTGCTCCCTACCCGAGCTGCTGTGGCCCAGGGAGGACACTGCTATTTCTCTGCATTCCAAAGGCTGCTGTCCAATGATGGACACTGACTGAAGAGGACAAGTTTTATTGGAGAGTGTATGCAGGCAGACCGTCCTGCCTTAGAGGTGCTACTTCCTGAAATTGGAGGGGAAACAAGAACAAAAAAAAAAAAAAAGTTCTTCCAATTACAAAGTTATAAATATCAGTTTATCTTGTGTTGTAAGAAGGCCCATGCTCGTGGGGTAGAAGCTCTTGGAGCCTCTGGGCTGCTTTGTTTTTGTTTTTGTTGCTATTGTTTGGTGGGGTTTTACACACACACACACACACACACACACACACACACACACACACACATACACACACACCACACACAAATGCACGTACACACGCTTTGAAACCTGAAACTTCAGTTAAGGACAGCACGAACTCCACAGAGTCAATTCAATGGTTGAATGACTTCACAAGCCCTGGTCTCAGGAGATTAACTTTCGTAATCGGGTGGTGGCTCACTTGAGAATGCAAAATACTCAGATTAACTGATGTCCAACATACTGTCTTGCATCATGAGATCCATCAGTTTCTAGTATTGTCTAGATCTGCATCTAGAACTACATGGTAAAATCTTTGGAAGCATGCGTTCAATGTATGTGAAAAAATTTAAGTGTAAACATCATATCATATTATCAGTTATTATCTTAATAAAACTATAGAGTTATAATTCTTGAGAAAAAAAGAAATTAAATTCTTGTACATGATGTATTAAAGCTGATTGTTGTTGTTGTTGTTTTAGAAGTGACCAGAAAACTACATATTGGGGCAGGGTGACGTTATTTTAAAACTAAGTTTCCTATGTCAAGCAAAGTCAATGACAATTTTGATGCTCACTGTGCTGCATTCAATGGTATTTTCATTTATAAATGTTTTTCATGTCTTCATAGTCTGCATTTCAAACAGTGTAGAAACAATGAGATGAGAAAATCCCTGCTGCTTCCTCCTGCCTCCTAAGCAACAATGCAGCAGCACTCTGTGGCAGATGTCACTAAGCACAGGACCATGGTCCTTGGGTCACCAACAAGCCTCAGAACATTTCTTGGTACCTCACATCCTTGAGTCATCAGTCAGAGCTGACATACAGGCAGAAACTCTGCTTAGCCCAAAGTAATAAAAACCAAGTTCAAATTCCTCCGGGAATGAAGTCTTCTACTGTCTAACACATATGCCCTGTTCTGTTCTCTCTCTCTCTCTCTCTCTCTCTCTCTCTCTCTCTCTCTCTCTCTCTCTCTCTCTCTCTCTCTCTTTCTCCCTCCCTCCCTCCCTCCCTCCCTCCCTGCCTCCTCTTTCCAAATCTGTCATTTCAAACTCAACATAGTCTCTTTACCCCAACCATAAAGTCATCCCTTAAATATTTGGACCAACAGTGAATATTTTCTTTATAGATTCTAACTTCACACATAACCAATGTCCCATTTTAGTGCAAAATCTGTCCTTCTTTTAATTCCTACCCCTATAAATGTACAAGTATATGACTATTATATAGTCCTCCTATGCAGAACTCAAAGTAATAAGGAACTATATGCTCCCATTATTTTTTGGTTAGTCACTGACATCACCATTATATGGAAAGACTACATTGAGAACCACATTTCTGGACCAGTCAGCCATATCCACCTCAAGGTACCACTGTGAGAACATACAGCCCTTTTGTATGAATCCGTGACAAAAAAAAACAAAAAACAAAAACAATACCTCTCTATCACAATGATTTTAATCGTGGAAATCAAATATATACTTTGGTATGAAGTTTACAGAACCCTGGCCTGGAATTATGATGTCTGTAGCTCAGAGGAAGGCTCGCTAGGGAAGGAGGAATCTCGACATAGTAGGAAAATGGTGGGTTAGTTTTATTATGTTCAACCTTGAGGCTGGATCAGAAATCCAAAAGAATAAATTATCCCAGTCTTAGCTGCTAAAGTAAGGAAAACTGGACAATGAGGCCTGTCCTCCCTGTGACTTGCCTGGATGTCCACATGAACCAACTTGAGGGTAGAATTGTGGCAACTTCTTTTTATACGCTGTGAGCCTGCAAAGCTAAAACTGGCTCTGCATAGCTTGTTAACCAAAAAAAAAAAAGTGTAAATTATAGCAACCTGTGCTGAGATTCTATTGTATGAAGGGGAGTCTGCGAACACAAACCTCATTTTTCAGCACCTGCCACTTTTTTATTCTGCACACATTTCTATTTGTATGTTTAATGTAGTCTTTGAGAATTTCATATGGTATATTTTGAATATATTCTTTCTTTTCTTTCTAAAAAGATCTTTACACAGCCCAGGACCTCTAAAGCATCAAAGTACCACTATGTCCACTGGTTCTCTTTATTTATCTAAAAATTTTGAGGTGATTTCTTTTTCTCTAAGTACATATACTTTCTCCCTCAAACTGAAAATATTACAAAGTCCAAATGCAGTCATTGAGGCCCATAAAGAATCTAGTGTATTATAAAACAAATAAAAAAAGAGCATGCCTAATGAAAGTAGGTCCCTGCTGATCTCACATAAATGAAGATTTATTGCAGTTTAATGTTTACTAAGCATTAAAAATACTCTGAAATAATTTGTTCAGAGAGTTCTGCATCACATTTTTTCCCTGTAGCAATTCTATTGTCTCCTGATGCTCCTGTGGCCGTCCTCTTAATGTGTACCCTGCATCGTCGCCTACACACTGAGGAAGGAAAAGAGACACTGGGATGAAGTGAGTTAAAACATTAATCATGGTTGACCCTGGGTGGCAAATGTACTGCAGCATTTATTTTCATTATCATTTTCTGTGTTTTACAAAATACACCATTTAATTTTATTTTTTCACAGTCACAGTGTACTTTGTTTATATTTTTTAAAGGTAATTTTAAAAGTCCCACTCTCTCTTTACTGTCTAAGGTTGAGCTCTTTAAACTATAGGCCTTTTCAGGATTGCTGGGGGCTTGGCAGGACTCACATTTACTCCTTGGGATGAGAGTGAAAGTGAAAGCTGAGGGGCAGGTCAGCTCGCTAAAAGGAGCACGCAGATGCACAAGTGTGTGCACGCACATGCATGCACACACACATAGCTTCTCTTTTGAACTCAATGTTAGAGTTTGAGGGCTATTATAAATATTTTCTTAAAACTTCTTCAAATAATGCATGGTTTCTCTCTACGTTTTATAATTTTACATTACATCTGCGAGTTTTTAGTAGGAACATTTGTGCTTTAATTTTATCTTCACTGATAAGTAAAAACATAAAAGTATATAGGTGAAGTACCAGTGGTATTTCAATAATTGCATACATCATATAATGTTTCAAAGAACTATTTTATTTATATTCTTTGCAAATATCATGATATATTTCAATCACGTTCCTCTCACACCATCAATTTTCCCCAGACCCTCCACCACCATCCTAGCCACATTTTTAACTTCATAACTTTACAAAATTCTCACTGATTTTCCTCTGCTTACTCTTCGAGAATAGAGAAACAATGTATCTATCCTGCATTCATGTTGTCAGAACACAGCATTGTTATAAATTTATATTCTCAGAAATTCAGTGGAGCCAGACTAGTTTTCTGATCTTTCAATAGTATCATGTAGAACTAGAGCAAAGAGCAAAAAGCAGTGTGCAGTATTTTATCTCCTTCATATGTCTGGGTACCTGTAGGGTTAATGGTCAACCTAACCAATTGTCAGTCTGGCATACCACAGAATTCCAAATTAAATTTAATTATCAGTGTACTTATTGACCAGCCAAATTGAAATAATGATTATGGAGTTGATTATACAAATGTACATATAATAGTGCAGACAGAAAATATAGAGAATTTTTAAACAATATTTAAAGTTGATGATATGTTGTCCTCTTTTTCCTTAACTTATTAAGTGCCTACTTGAAGTATGTTATAAAAAAATAAAACTCTGTGCAATATGCGTGATTAATTTCCCCATTTTATAGGCCAACTATGAGAACCCAGGTTTCCTAACTCCAAAATTACCTATATGGGCTTGATGTTTTTGCTCAATTTGACAGATGTGGCAATGATTATTATTTAATGCATGTGAACACTCTTTAAGTGACTTCTCAGAAAACAAATCCCTTTCCACACTTTGCGTCTACCACCAGAGCAGCCAGATTTCATGAATTCTGCATCCTCCTGAGAGTGTTCAAAAGACAAGTATGCTACCCAGATCCTGCCACCAGGGTGCAGACTCTTTTGCTAAGCTCAGCAAACCTCGTATCTCTACCTGAGATTATGAGTCTATCATGAGGATACAAGGAAAAAGAAACACTGGCCACTTGGTTCTAGCACTAACAGCACCAATGACCTAGTTTTCAGTGGTGATGCTGACAGCAGAATCAAAAATCTCAGAGTGTTGAGGTGGTGGTATCAGTCAAATTATTATGAGCTATTCATTCCAGTGCAGTGCATGGGGTGCTGAATCTAATGTGTGTGGCTCACCAACCTTTCCATCAGTTCTATGATCTACCTGATGCTTTGTAGCCAAATGTCTTTTCAACTGAAGCTAACCATGACTGGAGGCTTACACACTTAACAACTTTCTGAGGCTTAAGAAAACCATCTGCTTGTCCTTATGCGTCTCCCTCAGTTACGACTAACAGTAAACACAGCGTTATCAGTTGTCTCCTGAAATTCATCCTTCCCTTTTTCTTTCAGTATCTGGCTCAAATCGACCACATAGCCACTCAGAGATTCCATTTCTTACAACTAGGTTGGTTCCAGCTAAATAAACATGAGTGTGTAAGGACAGCTTCAAGGTTGTGATAAAATAGCAGCATTCTCCCTTTACTTCTCCACCTTCCTTCTGTCTAGAAAACAGACGTAGTCATGGGAACTGCAGCAGCTGTTTTACACTTTGAGTGGGAGCCATGAGTAGAGAGGAGCAGAGCAACAATGTTGCAGGAGTACAGGTCCGGAATGGGGTGCAGCCTGTAACAGCAGAGCAACAATGTTGCAGGAGTACAGGTCCGGAATGGGGTGCAGCCTGTAACAGCAGAGCAACAATGTTGCAGGAGTACAGGTCCGGAATGGGGTGCAGCCTGTAACCAAAGTCTGCTACCTTTGGATGAAAACTTGTAAAATCAGCATTTGTCTTTTTAAAGCTGTTGCTTCTGGGGTTTAGTAACAGAGACATATCAGCAGTCTAGTTAATATGGCCAGAGGCATCTTCAAGAACTGTAAACAACTGCTTGTCAGTCATCCTCAACTTTGGCTTGTGTTGAAACTTTCTCATGAGGAAAGTGTGTTCCCTCACTTTAAACTTGTTGAAATTCACTTTGTCCAGCATTTATAACAGTTTTCTCGGCAGTAACAGACACAAGAGGTATCTACAGGGAGACTTCTTGGGTACTTGACCCACAATAGCAGAAACAAAAGCCTACAGTTGCACAGAGAGACACAGAACATTCTAATGAGTATGGAAAGGTCAGATCTCCATTTTACATGCTGTTCAGAAAGTGGTATGAGGCCTTTCTGTAGTATTTAAATAGCAGTGTCCTGCTGACTTCCATTCCAAGGTTCATGCCACACTTCCTAAATAGAAACAAAAATCAAAAGAAAACAGCTGTGTTGCAGTGTGTGATACTTTTGTTACTGATGAAACAGCAGTTGGGTGATTTTTTTTCCATTTATCACACTGAACAACTGCTCCAAAAGTACACTTCTCATTTTCCAATTAAACATAATCTCTGTTTCATAAATTCAAGTGAACTAAGTCAAATGCAATTCTATTACAGCAATCGTCTCTTCTCAGCTCACAGTTGACTATTCCCATGTGCATGGGATAAAAGCATGGGAAAAGACCAGTTTTGCTGAACATTTTCGAATGCAGAGGAACCAACCCAGTGTGGATGCTATGCTGTAAGTCTGCAGCCACATTCAGGCAGAATGAACATAACTGGCTGTCATAAATTACCATGTATCTTAGAGCCTTGATTCGACTCAAAATATCTTATAGCGGGTATTTTTCTAAACTTAAATTTCTTCTTTCTCCGGGATAAAGAGGAAATCCTGAAATTTTTTCCATTTTCAGTCCATGTTCTCTAAGTAGGAATAAAAACAAAATATTAGTTCTGTATTGTTTGAGTTACTAACTGTAAGTGCTAAGGCAACCTTTACTGTTGATTTTCTTTATCCATCCAGAATCCTGAAAAATGTCTAGTACAACTAAAATTGTCAGAAAAGGAAATACACACATACGACATGGGGTAGAGTCATCTTAGAACACACCCATCTCCTTCCATGTGTGTTAGAAAAGCAAGACCCTCGTGACTTTGTCCCTCTATTTTGATACTTATCCGGACAAGCATATCTTTAATTGTACGAGGATGACCATCAAAGAACTCAGCTGTCAGTGATGCTTGCTTTAAAGTCCTTGTAACCTTAGCCTAAGGCAGCCTAAGAGATGAGCATGAAGATTAACCGCAGAACTTTGAACAGAACTAAGTAAACCACAGCCAAATGGATAATGCTTCACAAAGAACTTGTAATCTCTGAATGCTGGGGTCTCGTCTACCACATACATCCCATAATGGCTATAAATTCCATTAGCACTAAATAGCCACTGAGCTCTAAGCCAAGAAGAGGAACGACATATCAAAACAGCCTTCTGTGTTTCAACTACTAGTTACAGAGTGCTTCCTCTAGGCCCGGCACTAGAGCAGGTGATAAGTGTATGCAGTGAGTAAGACACAGTTTCTGGAGCTGGTACGTGCCTCGAGAAGCGGTGATTTTCCACCTTGAAATGAATCATTTCAGTGTGTAGACAGTATAATGAATAACACACATGCATACACATATATACACACACACATGCATGTGCACACACACGCATGTGCATACACGTTTATGGAAGTGACTGGGTCCAAATTCTGGTCCTACTATGCATTTACATGGCTCACTTTCCTCCTTTGAAAGCTGTGAATAATAACTGTATCTGATTTATAAGACTGCTGTCTGGATTAGATGAAAGAATGTCTTGAAATCATTTTAAAATGAATTTTGACATACAGTACCCAATAATTACAATTAATAGTTATCATTATTTCTTTTGGCAGAGTTCTTCAAAAGAACAAAAGGGAAAGACTTTACCACATAGGACTACTGTTGCACCGCATCCTGGAAGGAAGAGGAAAATCTGATAGTTGGAGACACAGGGGATGAAAGAGAAGCTGTGCCATGAGCACTGGCTAGTACTGCCCAAATGCAAGGGCAAAGAAATTCCCAGTGCAGTAGCCATGTGCCAGATACACACACTAGAACCTAGATGGAAGATGTAAAATTTCCCGGATATCATGGCATCACAGCGACAATAACAGGAAGCCCAGAACCAGACTGTGCCTAGCCCATAAGCAACAGAAACATGCTAGGCGCATGCTCTGATTTGCCCCCATTAAAAGATCATACTTTCTCCATAAACACAGAGTATTGGGGTGAGGTGAGACTAGATGCAATAACATCTCTCAGAAGACTGTTTTTAAAGTTCAGGTTCCCCAACATTGAAAATAAAGTAAGGGTAGAGTCTACAGAATTGGGAGGTGCAGGGTAGATTCAAAATCCATTTTGCATAGTAGAGGCCTCTCAACTTGATGTTTGATTTGTGTAGTGTGAAGGAGACAGGGAAACTGAAATTTTTCAGAATTGGTATTTGAGAAACTGTAAGCATGGCATATTTACTTAAGGAAGAAACCTAGACGAAGAAATCTCAAAGAGAAGGTTTTGAGTTCAAACCTGATTGCCAAATAGGGCGGACATCTAAATAGACATCTCAGATGGATGCTTAGGCATCCCTGTGGGGCTCTTGGGAAAGAAACTGGATACAGTCTTAGATACTGTATTGTGATGGGATAAAACTGCTCAGAGAAAGAAGGGGGAGGGAAAGGAGACAAGAGGAAGAAAATGAAGAGAGAAGAGAGAGAGGCAATCCTAGGGTGTAGCCGCAGAAGTGTCAGAACCTGATCAGAGAGCAGGAGAAATCTCTGGAGGAAAAATCAGGAGTACTGCAAGGTGTTCTGGAAACCTGGAGGTTTTAGTTTTGTCCCAAACAAAGGCAACAGCATGTTTGTCGAGAAGGAGGAGGAGGAGATGCCAAAACATGCCAAGAACTACAGAGCCTTTGAGTGGGCGGGAACTGAGTACCACCCTTTGAAGTCTTTAGGCTTCTGGTGTTCTTAGCGAGAGCCATCACTGAAGTGGTGTGGGCACAAGCAGATTGTACAGAAACGAAAAGTCAACAGGAGATGGGGACGCCTGGCTTTGAAGAGGAGCAGCCTGCTGGGGCAGCAGCTGCCAGGTCTTAGGTGGCCCCAAGATAGCTGGGGTGGCTTCTCTGAGACAGGAAACACTACAGAAAATGTTCAAATGCCTGGGAGCCACAAGTAGGTGGCAAATAGGAGAATCCTCAGTGAGCCTTACCACCATCCAATATACATGCAATTATTTTTATTTCTAAGGAACATATACTGAGGGTCTAACCTAACCTCGGTGCTGTAACACAGAGAAATAATGGTAGATATTAAACCAGTTGTCCCACTTCGATGTTTGCTTCGCTCATTTTACTCACTGAAATGCTATCCATACAAATATGCAAATTACCTGTCCAGTACCATGAACGTTTCATTTGTCAAGTAATAAGGTCTTACCATGAGTAAAATTAATTTTTTAAAGAAAAATCAAACATGTTAAAGTCTGGCCAGCAATAAAAACTTGAGGTATATAGTAAGGGCCATATCCTACACTTGACCTTAACTTACTTGAATGTGTTGGAAAAGGCTCTTCAGAATAAATTATTTCTTCTCTAGTTTTCCTGTAAATCTCATGTTTTAAACATTTTATATCACTTCCCCATGTCCAGCAAAGCTCAACACTCATGAGAGGATTCCATAAATATTTATTGATTGATCTTTATTTTATCTGTTTGAAATGTTTCCTATACAAAGCACAAAGGTCACCACTAGGCTTTGTAACAAAGCAGTAATATAACTTTGGTTTCAACTGAATGGTTTGTGTCACCCATCAGTGTCAGAGCACTGTTTCTACAACATGGTACATTACTGAATCATGGTAAATAGGGCCATCTAGCTGCCACATAAAATAGACAAATTGGTCTCTGTGCAATATGTGACCTTCTTTAGCCATAGAGTAATTAAAATTGCTAAGCTCAAATTCTAATTGCTTAGATGTGTTGGTGTTGGGAGTTGGAAGCACAGTTATCTTGCTCACTGGAATGTCTCCAAGAGGCAGGGCAGTTGCACAAGGGGCCAACATACTGTTCTCTGGAATGAATTTGTGCAGGACCTTTTCATTCTATGCAAAGCACTGTTGATGCTATTTTATTACTGCTGTTCCTACAGCCTCAGGCACAGACACACTGAGACTAAGTAGGCAGAAGACAGCTAGGATGCCAACACACCACCTGCAATCCTTCTTGACTAAAGAAACTTAGCGGCACGTCAGTCAACTGATATTAAATCTACATCTCCATGATAGAGGTCACTGATGCATCTGGATCTATGTTTTAGAGATAAATTAATTTTCTACAAATAGAAAATGGTAAAGACTATTTTAAGCCATGGACTCCGGACAATATCTAGGAGAGAACTAGACCTATCATTTGGAGACTGATACTTTCAGATCTGGGGCAGAGAGTAACTCTCTTTAAATCATTTCTGTCATAGTTCGAGGCTCGAAAGAAATTGAAACTCAAGTCTTTATTTCAAGCTGTTAAGTAATACCATGCTGGAATAGGGAGTTTGGAGACTGTGTGAGTTCTTTCAGAACAGGCTCCCAAGAGCACACAGCTCTAGCTTTCCTCTCACAGTCCCACTGTAGTGACTTGTTGGATACTCTAGCAGAGAACTAAGATCTAGCACTGAACACTAGAAGAAAAGCACCACCTTTCCATTGGAAAAAGACAGTGTGGGGAGTCCTGAAGGATACAAAGCATTAGAAGAGAAGACACACTAGCCAGAGAGCACGTAGAGCCAAGGCCAGGAAGCAGGATTACAGGTAGGTTTCTCATCTCCTGCCACAACAACGTGATAAGCACATGGAAGGGTTGGCATCCAACTCTGGAAGAGTCCATGTCTAGCTTCTGCCACAAACAGTGAAGCAGGCGAGGAGTAGGCGCAGAGTCCATAATGTGATGTAGAAGCCATCCCCTCTCACTGTCACCCTCCCCGACACCAGGCTCCTCTGGATACTCTCATGCCCAGGATGTAATGTGAGGTTTTTCTTGACTCTGTGGTTTTGCTTCTCCCCCTCCTTCTTCTTCTTGTCTGGACTTGAAGGACCCGAATGAAACATTTGGGAAAAGCAGGAAGTGTGCTCATTTCTCCCAGAACCCACTCAACTCCCACAGATGCTGGCAAGTGTAGGCAACCTTCTGGAAGTAAAAGAAACTTGAAAATCGTGAGACTTTAAAACTGGGGAGGAGCAAACAGAGGGAAATACTAAGAAAACTACACTTATCTGCTAACTTAATAAGCACGTTTTGAGCATTTACCATATGTCATACACTAAGCCAGGCTAAAAAGACAAAGAGCTCTGATACCGCCCTTCTTTTGAGGAAGAACTTGGCTACTTCTAGCACTAAGCTGTCTTCACAACCAAGTAGATCTTTGGAGAATACCCAATATAAGCATCAGAAAAATCCAAAAGACCACTGAACTTGTAGCACAGTAATAAGGACAAGTTTGATGCTAAGCATTAGCTGGAAAAGAAAATACAATTGAGTTAAAGGTATGATCAATAAAAGTAAAAAACAAAAAATAAAACCAGTAAACCACAAGATAAGTATGAGACTAACACCTAGAACTCTCTATAGACTTAAACTCTGAGAGAAAATACAAAAGAGACAGAGACAGGGTGATATCTTTTAGTATTTAACCTGTGACTAACAGAAATCTCAGAGAGAAATACAGGGAGGGAGAGAGAGAGTAATGGAGAGAGAGAGAGAGAGAGAGAGAGAGAGAGAAGTCACAACAGTGATAGAGGAAGACTTAGCCAGCCTAGAAAAGCCTAGATTCTCACAGAAACATTCTAGGGACTTTTTTTTTTTTTTTTTTTAGTTTAAAATGTTGAAATGAATGAAGTTGCAGCGTTACTAGTATCTGACAATAAGACTTTCTATGAAACTACAGTACCCAAGGCAGAGTGGTGTAGATTTAAAAGCAGAAAAATAGCACAGCAAACCTGCTTACTTTTACATGTTCAGCTGACATCTTACTTTTTTTCTAAAATTGAATATTTCTATTAGTTAAATGTATCTTTGACGAGTTTATGCATGGATGTACCTCTCACTTCCCTTATCTCCTTCCCGTCCCCGTTAACCCTTCCCTTCCCTCTTCCAGGTCCCGTTTCCTGTTCAAGTACTTTTGCTTGCCTTGTTGTATAACCCACTAAGTTAATCCATGTTGTCCGTTTTATCACAGAACTCTCAACAAAGCCTGATGGCCTCCCCACTAACAATAACGGCTCCTCCTCTCCTGAGATCCTTTATAGCCAGTAGTTGAACAAGCATGGCTACAGCCCATGAGGACCTCTAGCACCTAAGACTGGCTATTGATGGTCCAGCCTTATATAGCCCCAACGTCAGAAACCCTAGCTGCTGTGAGCGCAGAGCTACCAGTGTCTGTGCCATGCCCAGAAGTCGGCGTTTCGCTGCCTCTTCCCTATCTACCAGAGCTCGCGTTCTACTCGCCCCACCGGCAACATTCCTTGAGCCTTGGAAGGAGCAGAATAAACGTCTTGTTCTGAGCTGAGCACTTAGGGGGAAAAAAGCAGCCAAAAGCATCTGCAACTGTTTATTTGTAAAGAGAAGTTTCCCTCATCAAGGCGGAAGGTAGCCATTGTCTGTGGATATAAACATAGATGTTTACAAGGCAGCTTAGAGCCATTAGACTTCCTTCTTTTACAGAATTTATTTGTTCACAGGCAAATAAGTTATACCTACTTATAGTATACAACATGTTTTATCATACGTGTGTGTCCGTGGCATGGCCACATCAAGCTAATTGTTGAGTTCGTTACCTGATATACCTCTCATTACTTTTGTGATAAAAGCATTGAAAAATCAACTCTTACAAGCTTTCAACTGCATGATGCATCTTTAAATACTGGTACTATGTTTGTCAATAGGGATCCTGAACTTATTCATTCTAACTCAAGTGTTGTGCTCTATAACTCAAACCATCCCCATTCTCTCTGCCTTCATGACTGACCTTTTAGAGTTAACATCTAATTCTAAATTCTAAATACTCACATTTCTATATTAGGTTCTTTTTTCTTAGATCCATGTTCCCCAGGTACATCCATGTTTTTGCAATTAACACGAGCATGTTCTTCTGTAAAGGATGAACAGTGTTTGAATGTGCATCTATTTTATATATCCACTGATGGATGCTAAAGTTGAATCTACTCTTGGATATTGTGTATAAAGCTGTAATTAACTGGAGAAGAATGCTAATTCAGAACATGGCTGCTCTGGCAAGAGATCACATCCAAAGACCTTCTAGGTCTGTGTGATCTGGCTGGAATACAAACACGCCTTTAATCCAGGAGACAGAGGCAAACAGATCTGAGCTCAAGGTCAGCCTGGAATAGAGCAAGTATCAGGTAAAGAAAAGCTCAGGTCCAAGTGTGGTGGTACATGCCTTTAATCCCAAATGAAGGTAAAGTTAGTTTGTAGAAGGAAGCACCCATGTTTGAAAGTGATGGCTAATTGAGTGGCGGAAAAGGTGACAAATCAGAGAAGATTTGACATAGTAGGATATGCTCAACTCTCATGAGAAGAGAGAGGAAAGGGAAGCTACTTAAGAGGCAGTTTTACAGAGACAGGAAGCAGGTTTTAGTAGGATAGTAATAGAGAGATGGGTCAGAGACAGAATTCAGGTAAAGATGGAACTAGCCAGAAAATGAGAAGAAGCCAGAGGGTTAGAACAGATTGCTGGAGTTAATTTGAGGCCAAGCAGAGTGGTTCCAGATTGAGTGAGAAGCCAGATTGAATCAGTCAGCTGGGAGACGAGTTTGAGCCAGAACATCTGAGTTGAACCAGACAGCCCAGAGCTCAGAAAGAACAAGTAAGGGTGAGCTTATTAAGCAGTAAGACTCAGAAGCTGAAAACGATCTAGGCCTAGGTTAGATTGTATGGAGGCTAGAAGCTTCCAGGAGTAGGCCTACATTAGCAGAAGGAGACAGTGAGCCTCCCAGACAATTGAGCCAGGAGAATAAAAGTTACTTTTACAGTTAACATTGTCAGCATAATGTTCTTTGTTTTGAGTCAGAACTGCTGTCACATATGGACATTCTATTTTTATTTTTGAGTTATCTCTATACTGTCTTTTGTAATGAGTATACTGCTACATTGATAAATTTGTATATAAACATTCCTTTTTCCTCCATACCATTGCCAACATGTATATCCTCTCTTTTTTATAATAGTCATCTTAACAAGCATGAATCTTGCTGTGGCTTTGATTTGCTTGTGTATAATCATTAGGGAAGTTGAGTAATGTGCATGCATGCACACATAAGCACAGAGATAGACAGACAGACAGACACTCATACACACACACACACACACACACACACACACACAAAATCACACCTGGTTCAACACTTGTAAGTCTTCTTTTGACTTATGTATTTTCAGGCCCTTTCCCCATGTTTATGTTGTTATTCATTTTCAAAAGATCCCATTAAGTAAAGACCCACCCCATGGGAGAGAGCCAACCCCTGTCACTATTAATGACACTCTGCTATACTTGCAGACAGGAGCCTAGCATAACTGTCTTCTGAGAGGCTTCATCCAGCAGCTGATGGAAACAGATGCAGAGACCCACAGCCAAATAATAGGCAGAGCTCAGGGAGTTTTGTGAAAGAGTGGGAGGAAAGATTGAGGGAGCTGGAGCAGTCAAAGACCGCACAAGAAGTAAACTAATCTGGGCCCATGGAGGTTCACAGAGACTGAACCACCATTGAAAGATGGGCCGGACCTAGACCCCCTACATATATGTAGCAGACGTGCACCATGGTCATCACGTGGGTCCCCTAACAATGGGAGCAGGGGCTGTCTCTGACTCTGCTGCCTGCCTTTGGATCTTTTTCCCTTAGCTGGGCTGCCTTGTCTGGCCTCAGTGGGAAAAGATGTGCTTAGTCCTTCTGCAATTTGAGGTGCCAGGGTAGATTGGTACCCACGCAGGAACCTCCCCTTCTCTGAGATAAAGGAGAAAGAGGAAGGGGAGAAGGCGCATGAGGTGGGACTGAGAGGAAGGGGCTGGGATCAGGCTGTACAGTGATTAACTAAAGGAAAGAAGGAAGGAAGGAAGGAAGGAAGGAAGGAAGGAAGGAAGGAAGGAA
>OU015756.1:73008985-73053247 GCA_907169655.1 Acomys percivali
GAAGGAAGGAAGGAAGGAAGGAAGGAAGGAAGGAAGGAAGGAAGGAAGGAAAATGAATAGGCAATCCAGATACCTAGTAAAATATAGCACTTACATAGTCTGTATTTTCAGAATATGTGAACTACTGTGGTTCAATAGGAAAAATACTATCAAATAAGAAAGGGAGATGGGATATAAACAGCTCAAAAAGAAGGTATACAAATGGCAAAAGGAGATGGAATTTTGTTTGGTATTATCTGGCACTACAAAAATGCAGAATAATATGAATCTAGTGCATACTTCACCCTCTATGTGTACAGTAAATGTCACTGACAGCACAAAACGCTGTTACTAATGTGAAGCAACTGGCTTGTTCCTGTGTTTCTCCTGTGGGTATATAATGACAAATTTGTTTTTGGAAAATAGTTTGCCAGATTCTTACAATGTTACTCCACCCCGTTACCCAGGAATTTTTCCAAGAGAAATAACAATGCATGTCCACGAAAAATTTTCCTCTAAGAATGTTCACAGCATTTTGGTTCATAATTATCCCTAAGTACATCCATAGAAATGAATGCTTTGCCATATGTAATTATATGTCAATAAGAGTAAAAATTAAAGGCTAAAAAATGAAGAAAGGTCTGAATGTGAAAACATACAATATATCCCATGTCTTAAGCAAACTTAATTTTTAAAATCACATTAGCATAATTTTCTAAATACAATAATGAAAAATTCATTTGCCTTAAATTAATATAAAGGTTGTGTATCATTTTCTTCTGATGATACTTAATCATACTGTATGATGTAATCACATCTACGGTAAATTTATAAGCAATGGTTCCAAAATTCAGTATCTAGCAAGTTGATAGAAGTGTCTGGAAGTGTTTAAATGATAATATCAGATGTGGAAAGACTCAGCAGCCATGAAGCTTCGTTTTCGGGAGATCATCTACTTGGTTGTTGTAAATGCTGTAGAGGTTATAAAGCAAAGGAGGGGCAGAGTGAGACTGAACATAAGAAAGTTTTCATAGAACAACTGATTGTGATATTAATATATATGTGTGAAACATCAGTATCAGAATAAAATGCTAGTGTGTGCAATAATTTTTGTTTACCTGCTTTTATATTCTCTAGTACACAATCTGCATTTCATTTCCATAGGACTTATGAAACCCCCTAAAGCATTCAAAGATGGTAGCTAGTGAGAAAATATATCAACTGCACATGCTTTGAAAGATAACATTTTTTTTTTCATTACTCCTCAGCCTTTGGCTAAGATCAGTGTGAAGGCTGACTTTGCCTGGGACTATTGTTCTTCAGTCAAAGAGTTAGGTGTCTATGGAGAAGAGTTTCACAATACAGTTAACATGGACAACTGTATCAGTTCAGTTGCTCACAGGAAAATGAGTTTCCAATTGCAGAATCTCAGTATGCCCTGGAGCCTGGGCTGGGTCATCTCCTTCTGGTATCTCCTTGGGAGCTAAGAAGGCATCAAGAACCTCAAAGCAAGAAGTTTGAGTTTAGAGATGCACACTTGGTCCAACACAGCCTAGAATCTCACCTGGAAGATGTACACAGAGCACATGACTGTATACCCTGAGGAATGAGTACTTATGGGTAGAATTCAGCTTCTTCTAAGAGAAATAAAAAGCAGGATTTTCTTCCCTTTCATCTTTATCAATAGCTTCTGTAACAATCCCTAATAGAATTGTGTGGCTTAGGAACAACCCAACTGTTTTGTTGATACAGTTAAAAAGAGCTGACTATAAAATAATTAATAATAATAATAATAATAATAATAATAATAATAATAATAATAATGATGATGATGATGATGGTGATAATGATGATGATGATGATGATGATGATGATGATGATGATAATAATAATAATAATCAGAAAGAAGGAAAACTTGGAGGATCCTTTATTTGAACTTAAACAATTGTGTTGGCATAGAAAGTTAGTATTTAGAGGAAGAGTCTGTGTTCAATTGCCCTGATTCCTGGGTATTATTTAAATGAGTCTCTGTGCATCTTAGTGACAGTACCATTTTATTTCAGTGCCATACAAAATAAGTTATAATTCATGCCACATCCAATCTATGAGAACAGTGACCATCTCTCCATCGCTCCATAACACTGTAGCTATGTTATTAACCCACTGTACCACTTGAAGGGACAACAAAGGAATCTGTGTGACAGCAGCTCATATTCCCTTACAGGCTGTCACCAAACATAACCATAATGCTTCCTTCCCTGTATCCGTGTTTCTTTCTAGACTTGACTTAGCATCTTTCAATCGCTTTCTTTATCTTCTAGAATATGGGTAGGTTGTGAAACTTGCTTTGATGTTCTGAATGGAGTGGGTCAGAAGCCATCTTTGCTACAGTTTCTGACCTAGCTATCAAGAGATGCTACAAGTCTGAGGTCTCTCTTAGAAGGCATGAGAGAATTGGTGGACCAGCTCCACACCAGCTCCACCAATGCTATCCTGGACAGCCCACCTCTAGTCCAGTGCAAGATTGGTCTTAGACCCATGAGGCAGCTCAGCAGAGAGGAAATGGCCCTGGTCCAGATCTGCATATCTGTGACATGCTAAATAAAGTGTGTAATATGTAAATTGTAAATATGTAAATAAATTTTGACATAGTTTTTGAGAGAACGAAAGATAACTGTTACACAAAATACAGGTGGTATATATAGATATGACTGTAAAAAATGATTTTATATATTGTTAGAGGAGGAAGCTTTACTTAATAAGTTATGAGTAAATTTAACCTAAATTTTATCTTAAAATTATACAAGACACTGTGGTAGATAATAAAGTTGTCATGGTTTGTGAGAATCCTAAATAACATGATTGTGTGTTCCACTTACTTATAACACACATAGTTATGCCTCTGAGCAAATTACCACCCACAGTGCTTCTTTTATACAGCACAATTTTCCAGTTTTTGAATGACTGATAATTTCTTAAATGTTAAATATCCTTTAAGAAATACATAGATATAGACTTTGACATAGAAAGTTAGTATCCATAGAAAGAGTCTGTGTTTAATTGCACTTATTGGTGGATAGTATTTAAATGTCTTCCTGGGGCAAAAACCACACATTTTCCTTCTTTAATTGCAGTAACTTGCTTTTGTTTTTGTTGTTACCAGTGTTGTTTTCCAAGACACGGTCTCTCTGTGTAGCCTTGGCTCTCCTAGACTCGATTTGTAGACCGGGCTGGCCTCTAACTCACAGAAATCTGCCTGCCTCTGCATCTGTGTGCTGGGATTACAGGCGTGCGCCATCACACCCAGCTTACGTTTTACCTCAGTGCCATATACCTGTTTTCTTGAGATGTGGTATTTCCTCCGCTAAGACTAGATTTAATTCACTCGGATTTTCTTAAGTCTTTAAGAGGATCTGGAGAGATGGCTCAGCATCTACAAGCACATACTACTCTTCTAAAAGACCGCAATTCAGTTCTTAGCACCCACCCCAGGCAGCTCACAACTGCCTATAACTCAAGTCCCAAGTACCGCTGCCTCTGCACTCTGAGGGTACGGACACACCCACGCACAGATGCATATTACACAGACGCACATAATTTTAAAAGTAAGTCATGTTTCATTAATCTTTTCAAGATTGTTGTGTTTTTTACCTTAAGAACCCACCCTCTTGGATGGAGAGGCCTGGCGGCACTCAGAGGAAGGATAGCAGGCTACCAAGAAGAGGCTTGATACCCTATGAGCATATACAGGGGGAGGAGGTCCCCTTCACAGTCATAGGGGAGGGGAGTAAGGGGAAAATGGGAGGGAGGGAGGAATGGGAGGATATAAGGGATGGGATAACAACTGAGATGTAATATGAATAAATTAATAAAATATATTTTAAAAAAGAAAAAGAAAGAGCCTACCCTCTCTTCTCTCTACCATTTTAGTCGTCATGGTAACCAGCTCCTGTTCCTCTAGTCAGCCAGCAACATAGAAAGAAATCTGACCAAGGTCTGCTTTTGGAACCTAGGGTGGTGATTACAAGATCAGGTCTTATTTATATATAATTAATTCATTAGAGTTGTACATTAGAACGCCAATACAGGAATCATGAAGCAAGGATTATGGTTTACCTAGTCCTCTTTAATCTTTGTGAATCCAAACTATAATAAAGTACAAAGAAAGAAAGGAAATCACCATACTTGGGGCCTCCGTTCATGACAGGCCAATCATACTCTTTCGAGAATTCCAACCACACGGACACTAGCTCTGTTGTGCTGAGCTCTGTGTGTCATGTTACTGTCCTTGATTCTTTTTTTTTTTTTTAATTTATTTATTCTTGTTACATCTCAATGGTTGTCCCATCCCTTGTATCCTCCCATTCTCCCCTCCCTCCCATTTTCCCCTTATTCCCCTCCCCTATGACTGTTCCTGAGAGGGATTACCTCCCCCTGTATATGCTCATAGGGTATTAAGTCTCTTCTTGGTAACCTGCTGTCCTTCCTCTGAGTGCCACCAGGTCTCCCCCTCCAGGGGACATGATTCTTAAGCATCTGCTTTGCCTCTAGGTCAGGGTTTCCCTGACTCCAGTTACACCCTGCAGGAACTGCAAACTCTCCTCCCTCCTTAGTGGCCCTGGGAATACCAAGGCAGATACTACCCAGGTTCCATGAACCAATCTTCTTTGCTGTCGTGGGACAGGCATTTCTCATTCCTGCTTCAATAGATTATGTACAATTACATTCCTCCTATTGCCTCAAAACAGCAGCCATGTTGAGGGTCCCCACTCAACATCACACACTGCTAGGAAGAAGTATAACGAAGGACACCGTGACAAGTGTCTGCTGGTGTCATAGGTGGAGTACCATTACCTCATGCCCAGACACTGGAGCCTACTACGTATCTCCATCGAAGTGTCTGGGAGTCACCTGGCATAGAAGCATCTGTCACCAAAGTTAGTGACACACTGTGCTGTCCCCAGACTAGAGATTATTACGCAATAACTGGCACTTCAGGCCTCCCGTTTCTGAGGGAGGAGTCTATCTCTGACATGAACACGAGTGTTCAGGAGTTGAGTCACAGAGCAATCTGTCGGACAGGATCTGAGCTAATTCTTTAAAATTACAGACCTTAGACATCGTCTAGCAAAGTTTCCCGTGTAATTGTCTCCAGCCATATTGTGCTGCCCTTGAGAAAAAGTCAATAATTCAATTATCTTCTCTGGGGATGGATTCTTCCCCAAGGCACCTGAATTTCTCATGCAGTGTTCCAAATCAAGACTCGGTTTTTATTTTGTTTTTCCTTGTCGGTAATAAACTATCAAAATCGTTTTATAGCTGCAAGAAAGTTATACACTAGCCCTCCCCAAAGAGAGCCAAATAAACAAGCTCTTGTGTGATTTCTTTACATCTGATAAGCAGGCCAGACGGGCAGAGGATAATCAGATGTGAGTTACCCGTGATAAGGGTGTGTCAGCAGTGGCAGAGTGGTGGCCAGTCAGGACAGGGGATGGAGAAGAGCTGACGTCCTGGGTCTAAGAGACAACATGCAATTGAGAGCAGGGACATAAAGGATGTACACAGAACAAGCATGGTGAAACTTTGGTGACCGCAGCTGAGGACATCACTACATCCCACTTGAAAACAGTGACTAACCCAGGCCATCTAGTCCCCTACTCTCTTTCACTCTTTTGTCATGCCTCATCACCAGCCCTCCATTCTGGAGGATACACTCCTTGGACACCTAAGCAGGGCATAGGACGTTTGAGCATCCGAGAGGTTCCTCCACCTATCAAAGGAGGAGAACACCTAGGACTTTGGGCATAGAGCTGTGACATTGTTCTGAGCTTAATGAAGAACAGAGAGGAATGAAAACAAAGATTCCACGCTTGCAGGTGGATACTGGAGCCAGGTGTGATGGTGCTTGGCACTTGGGAGCCATAAGTAGGTAGATGTCTGGGAGCTCGAGGCCAGCCTAGTCTACAAAGTGAGTTTCAGGACAGCCAGGGCTATTACACAGAGAAATCCTGTCTCAAAACAAACAAACAACCACAACAAAAACCAAGCAGGCACTGGACGGCATTCTTCCCTAAGCCCTACCGATGTCCTTTGAGTCACCTTAGATGCCAAACCCTATGACAGACACAACTTCCTCTTAGTTGTACGTCCTTGCCACAACCAACCCTTCTTCCCCGACAGACTTTAAAATACTTCTCTAGGCTAAACTTCCCTTGATCCTTCAATTAGAAAATCACCGTGCCTGAATAGAGCCACTCAACCAATAAATCCCAGCAGCATCACTGAAGCAAAAAGATTTCCATCTGCCCGAATTAGTGTAAACATTAAATAGGAAAATAGCTCTGATGCTGTGCGCTGGGCAGCCATCGACACAGTGGGCCATCGGCATGGGTTTGGTGACAATTACACAAATTTAAAAACCGTATCCACGTGGAAAAATGAAGTTTACTTCATTTCACAAGAAAGCTATCTGGCCTGTTGCTGGTACTATCCTGACCAGCCAGACATTTGTGAGATCTCTGAGGACAGAGCTAATACACCATGTCCTCTCCCACTAAACATCTTGAGTACACGGTTTGCATTTAGATCCTAAAATAAAAATTAATTAATTAATTAATTAATTAATATTCCCACTAGTTAAATGTATGACTGGTACTTATTCTATTATCTTCAAAGACAAAGAATACGGCTGTCTGCCAAATCAGCAATGGATTTGGTGCTAAGAAACTGGCATGCTGGATAGTAATACTTCAAGATCAGGGAATTTAATGTATAATGACCCAATTCACTGATGTCCACAGTGCCCTAAGGAAGCTACACTGGAATAATAGGCTTAAAATATAGACTGTGTTTTAAAAGTTTAGAGTTGGGACTAGAGAGATGGCTCAGAGGTTAAGAGCATTCATTGGCTGCTCTTCCAGAGGTCCTGAGTTCAATTCCCAGCAACCACATGGTGGCTCACAACCATCTGTAAAGAGATCTGGTGCCCTCTTCTGGTGTGCAAGTGTACATGTAGGCAAAACACTGTATATATAAATAAAGCTTTTTTTTTTTTTAAGTTTAGAGTTGTATTTTACAAAAGGATCAATATTTTCACCAGGACAAAATGTTTAGATACATACGACATTGCCTTTTTCAAGATCAAATCGGGAGAGCGAGTTCCACTGTTATCACCTATCGTAAAATTGATTTAACACACACAGAGTTAGTTATTCAATAAATATTTACTGAACACATGCTGTGTGCCACAGTGCTATCCCGCAATCTCGAATTACATTAGTTAATTATTGCTAATCATTATTAACTATAATTAGTCAACTATTGCTGCAATAGTTTTGCATAAGGAATAATGCTAAAACTCAATGACTTAAAACTTCTAATATTTATTCTTCTTCACAAGTGTTTATATAACTAGGGGTTCAGCTGGACTGCAGTTCATGCTATGATGGGTTCTGGTTTACACCAAGTACTATACCCACAATACAATCTTTACAAAGATGTCTGAAAACTAGGGCCCATGAAACACATCTCTCTCTCAAGTCCTGTTCTAGAAATAGTTACCTCTACCCACTTCCCACTGGCACAAAAAATATATATATATATAACTAAGGCCAACAAGAGAATGATAGGGAAATAAAATCTGCCTACTTTAGGAGAAAAAACTAAAAGGCTACAGAACTCTTAGGGAACAAGAAAAAAAATCCTAAGCAGTCTACCAGAAAGACACGACTATGTTCATGAGCCTTGGGTGATATGATATGGGGTTAAGGCAGTAAATAAATTAGTAAGTTCAATGGAATTTGATTGATCATTTTAATGGGTTCTATACAGTAGATACATTTTGAGACCACGCTTGCAGTTTTTGAGAGAATAAGAAGCAAAGTTATAAGCAGAGAGAATGGTCAGTGGACTGTGTCATTTCTCACAGTGAGATTTGATGGTGGCTTTCACTAGAGAAAGAATGGATGAAGCTGGGAGAGTTAGTGAAAGCCAAGCCACATTTTAACAAGTTTGGTGGCCATCAGCTCTTGCAGATGGGACGAACTTTGTGTGTGTGTGGCAGGGGGGATGGGGGTTGCCATATGAGCTTCTGACTTAAATAACAAAGAATTAATGGCAAAATGGGAAAGATAGCACAACCTTTGTGGTTAAAGCCCACAATTCATTCCCTCAAAATGGCTAATTAAAACCAATAGTCCTAACAAAGCTTTTTCCCTCCTGAGGATTCTGGGAAATGGGGGAGGGAGGTAATTCAAGATTTTCTAGTGACCAAGAGAGGTTATTTGTATTTTTCATTCAGGGTCTCTGAATGATAACAGTCCTGAAACACAGGATTCTTAGGGTAGTCACACAAAACAAGACCTGAGTTTTCCTACCAGAAGCACCAAACACATTTCTATTGAGAAGTTCCAGTCGAGATCCATTGAAGTCAAACCACTCCACTCCCATGTGGTCAGCTAGGGACAGGAATAACTCCACAGTGGCCAGAGATACTTGAGAAGTGTCCCTATTCATAAGGCAAAGACACATAGAGAACCTGTTCCTTTCTTCCTCTGAACCCTAGATGAGATGCCTGGAAACTTCTGCAGACATCCTATGCCAGTCTAGTGGCAAAGCCCTCAGGATGGAAGAAAAGGGGGTCAGAGGAAATGGGACTTTGGAAACACTTGTGCATTGCTGAATCAAACAGCCTTGGACCCCACCACCACAACAACACTTAATTAGAATTGGTTTTTGTTGTTGTTGTTGTTGTTGTTGTTGTTTGAGTAAGAAAGCATTCTAAATCATCAATGACAGATTATTAAACAAAAAAATGAGTTTCATTTGCTGAAAGAATTGGATCTGTGTCTAAGTCTCTCAATATACAGGTTTGGAGCATTGTATATCTTGGAGATATATACTACATAGATGATTAATAGACTACATACACAGATGTATAAAAATATACATAAACAGATAGATAGATGGATAGATAGATAGATAGATAGATAGATAGATAGCAGGCAGATGATAGATTAATTAATAATCTATAAATTAATTAATAGAAATAAATATATAAATACATAGATACATAGATAATAGATAGATGCACAGCTACATAGATAGGTCCATAGTTGGACATAGAGATAGATATGTAGATTGTTCTGGAAAGTGCAATGAACTTCACTGTCACAGTTCATACTATTAAAGATGGCATACATAAAATTGCTGTGCATTTGATGAAGTGTTCTGGCCTTTTGCGCAAGTGCAGGCAAGATGAATATCATATCAAAGTCATAAAACACATGCTTGCTTGTGTCTCCTATTGTCTCATGGATATGTGGCTTCTTTTTTCATGCCTAACTGAGTTACTACTTGTTAGAAGGCACAAATGAAATTATTTATTCCACACGTATCAAATCTTCAGTTAGAATGCATGGGACTTGTTTGGGGGGGGGGTCATTCATCGAATTCTTATATCTCAAAACTGCATCGTCATTGTTGCTGGCACTTCTTAGAATATATCACATATCTAAACCCAAAGTCACAAACTACAGGCCCCAGATACACAGCTTAATGTGGGGCATTTGTCTAAAGGAAAGAGTGTTTGGCTGGCAAGTGTGAGAGGTCCTGAGCTCAGGACTTAACAGTGAAAACCTTTTTTTAATATGACTGTTACCAATATTGAACACCAAATTTCACATTAAAGCCTGGGTCTGTAGCTTCCAACGAAGGTTGGTAACACTGTTGCCATTTCCCTGCCTGGCAACAAAGGGCTGGGGAAAGCAAGGCTAGACTCTCTATCCCTAATAACCAGGTGGCTTTAATCTTCCTGATACCAAGCCTCCTCCTCTGCAGTGGTTGGTTTGAACAACGTGACCTGGTTTTAGCACTGATCTAAAAAAAAAAAATCCGCCTTTTATTGTGAGATAATAGATTACTAAAGTGTTAGATTCTTCTACCTTTTCTTTTTCCATATCCTAGTCAGTATTTAGCCCTAGTACTGGAAGTGCCTGGTTTGGAGCTAAGTGTACTGCTTGGTAAAAGATAGTCAGGTTGTTCTATGGCTTAGTTAACTAAGGGTAAGCCCACAGTTTTACTGCTGTGTGTACATGTGTGTGCATGCCTACGTGTGTTTACATGAGTGTGGAGGCAACAGGTTGATGTCAGGTCTCTTCTTCAGTTGCTTTCAACCGTGTTGTTTGAGACAGAATCTTTTACTGCTATGTCTTGCCACACCAGCACAGGTACTGGGGTCTGAGCTAAGATCCTCTTGTTTGGGCAGCAAGTGCTTTACGAACTGAGCTGTCTCCCCAGCTCTACGGTTTACCTTTGTTAAGTTTACAGTTTACCTTGTGGAAAAGCAAGCATCTTCTGTTATATGAAGGGAAAGAGGAAAAAAGAGCAAGAGAGAGAAGAAAAGCTAGATTCAACCCAAAGTGAGCCTGTTCCACCAGCAAAAAGGGGGTGGGGGGGAGGCATTCATCTATTCATCTTATTGAACAAAAAAGAAATATCTTTTAAAAATGTTTCCCCTTCAAGCAACATTTTACTGGTTTTCATTGGAAGACACCAGGCAGACAACTATAGTAGATGTCTTAAATCAGATAAGGCAAATTTCATGCTGTTTTCTTTTTCAGGGACCAACATTAGCTCCCCTCGCCCTCCATGACACTGGGATGCATACTGCAACTCCTGGGCCATCCTAAGGTTCGCTCTGTTGCCCTGGCCAACAGACCTACTCATTTCATCTGTTTTGAAACCCCCCAAAGAATAAAGACATCAGGAAGCCAGCTTAGTTCTTCTTCTTATCCCATTTTGACTTTTTAAAAAATGCAAATCTATGATCAACAGCTGTATTCAGATACAAGTATGAAAATTTGTGCACAGTATACCATGTTACCCTTTTCTGTAGTCTAGAAATATTGTATCCAACACAGTTATCCACAGAGCACTATATTAAGGGCTTTATATTGACACCCAGTAGATGATATTCATGTAGAAAAAAAAAAAGACTTAGTGTTTGCAACTACAGAGAAAATAAGAAGCTGAGTCCCCTGAGGGCAATGAATTGGACAAATACCCTTTATGTCATTCACCCAGGCACAAAATGTAGTAAAGGAGGGATGTAAATCAGACGGTCCTGGAAATGCTGGGACAATTATGGCTAGCCCACGACAAGGATGACAAATGAGATCAGTATCCCACTTGTCTTCAGGGTTTTCTTTTTGTTCCTTGAATATAAAATGTGTCGATGTCTTTACTGCAAGAGATATGGTTTTTTTTTTTCATCTTCAGTATTGTAAAGATAATGTACAATTAAAGACAGGCAATAAGTAGTAATATAGAAAATGAGTCTTTATTTACTCAAGATGTTAAAGAAAAGACTATTGAAGATTATTTTGACTTAGTTTTTTTTTCCAGCTGGGAATATATTTAAAGGAATGGACTGCGCTGGGATGTTTTCTACCATGATTGTACTGGGGAACTGTTATCCAAATCTGTAGATAAAGAAAGAGACTTTTTTTTTAAACCAAAGCTTTTCCAAAAATGTGCTCTCAGTTCTGTGTACCTGCTGTGTGATGTAATCCATGGTACCATGCTATTTCTAATAAGGATGCACTGTTCTGTATTTCACTGATGTCCTCAGAACAGACAAGTGCTGCAATCAATAGAGTAAGACAAATTAGCCCTGACAGGATATCTGCTTGTCATCTCAGAGGCAGAGTTAAAACCTCCAGATGTTGTCCTTTGTCTCTATTTTGATAGATTACACTCACAATCATATATTCTATAAGTTCGGACCAACTCTAATATTATCTTTAAGCTCCAAGAATAGAATCTGAATCCCACCATGGACCCTAAGGCTATAAGTACATAAGACTGTAGTATCTGTTCTGAGTATAAACAGTGTTTTACATATCTGATATATATTGTAACATGTCATTAAGACAATATAGAACATAGCAGTGGAGCCCATGAGTATAAGATTATTCAAGAAGGCAATGGTATATGGCATATATGCATAATATATGCACAACTGAAACCTTCATTCTATTCATTCTTTGCTTGAAAACGTTCTTCATGTGACATAGGTGATTTGGCAACATCAAATGCTGATTCGGGGCTATCTAAAATGTCTTAGGGATCAGGTCCAAGGCAAGAGGCCTGCGGAGCTGAGGCCAGCCTGGGCTACACAGTGCAGCTCTGTCATGTGAAACAAACAAACAGAAACTTGAAGTTATGAACTAAAGAAGACTAAGAACAAGATCCCAACACTTCCTTATTTGACTTGATTTTTTTAACTACATGTAAAAATACTCCACATATTTTGTTTTTATATTTTGTTTTTATATTTTAATATGATGAACTATTAAAACTATTTAGAAAGTTATCTCTGTTGTTTACAAACCCTTATCTTTGTACATAGCCTCATTCATCCAATGAACATTTACTGAGCCCTAATTATGTCATAGATAGATGATGGATATTTTAAAAGTCCTAATTAAGTAGCATTTTCCATAGTCACAATATGTGCTACACATATCATACTACCCCTTATAGTATACTATATATTTATCAAAATATAAAGCACATATTGATCCAATCAGTCTGGCCCATGTGCTCTCTTCCTAGGAGAGAAAAGCGTCAAGCTGCAACCTCCTGGGGGACATGCTGCCTGCCGCATGAGCTTCCCTAGGATGGATTAAGAAAACCCAAGCAGCTGGGACTCGCTCTCAATAGGAACCAGCATGAAAGGCTTTACATGAATGACTGGACCGCTGACATTCAGATAAGCTAGCATCGGTCTTGGTGTTAAAGCAGAAAAAATTGATTAGATCACAAAATGAGCAGGTTTAACTTTTGGTTCCGTAAACCTAAGAAAATGAAAAACAAAGACCTGGCCCATCATATATCAGCCCTCGTGTGCGCTGTAGTCAGGAGACAATCAGGATTAGAAGTTCTGTAAGAAATGCCGCAGGGCAAAATGAAATAAGATTATGATTTGTGTTAAGGGCCTCCCGTTTGCAAAATTTTAGGTGACTCACCATAAAGGCCATTCCCTAAGTTTCAAATTCGAAGAAAATAGGACCTGGTCTTTTAACCAAGGTAAGACAGATTTGCCACTTCCTGTTCCTTGGCTCGCTCATAGCAGGAGTGCCACATTTATGGTTAAGGGCCCCTTGAACGTCTTTATATATAATAAGAACAGTTTATTGCCAATTTGCACATGACTCTTAAACTATATTCTTAGAAAGCAAAATATTTGCCTACTGTTTAAATTTGAATTTCAGTCAAATGAGATGGTAAAAGTCTTGGGAGTTTAGAATAGTGAATTAAAGTGAACATAAGTACTTAATTCTCTATATTTAAAGACTATTGAACAACTAGAATGACAGTCTCTAGACACACGAACACATATCTAAAATAGCACTTTGATGGCCATGCAACATAAATTTCTTTTTTTTTTTTTAATTACGTATACATTACGCGCACGCATATACACTAGAACCATTAGAATTATCGGTCCCCGTTTCACTGCAGAAATGCATGGCAGCCATGAAAACAGAGAGCAATAGCATATTACTTAATATTTGACAGTCTGAAATGTTTGATCCTTACCCTTTCACTAGTTTGAGTGACGAAGCCCATTACTGATCTGACTCCAGATTTCACAGCTTAAGAATCAGACATAGCCAGGGGGAAGTGATGGAAATGCAGGCCACAGAATCCATGTCAGACACAGCCCCTGGTCTAATTATTAGGGGACCCACATGAAGACTAAGCTGCCCATCGGCTGTATCTGTGTTGGGGGTCTAGGTCCAGTCTATGCACACTCCTTGGTTGGTGTGTCAGTCTCAGTAAGCCCCCCCTCCCCCGGGCCCAGGTTAGTTGGCTTTGTTGGACTTTGTGTGGAATTTTTGTCCCCTCCAGGTCCTTCTGGCCTTCCCTCCATTCTTCCAGAAGGTTCCCCCCATTCCACCTAAACTTTGCCTGTGAGTCTCAGTGTCTGTTTCGATCTGCTGCTGAGTGGAGCCTCTCAGAAGGCAGCAATGTAGGCTCTGCAAGCACAGTAGAGTAGATAGTGTCAGGGGTTGGCTCTCTCCTACGGGGTGAGTCTCAGATTGGGCCAGGCATTGGATGCATGTTCGCTGCATCTCTGCCTTGCCCAGACTCAGTGAAAGAGACCTGGTGTGACTTGCTGTGCTGAGGTGGCTTGGGGAGGGGTTGGGGGCTCCTCTTATTTTGAGGAGAAGGGGAGGGGGACACAGGGAGAAGAGAGTGGGGGATGGAACAGGGAGAATAGGAGGGAGGGGTCTACAATCAGGATGTAGAGTGAATAAGTAAATAAACTAATATAAAACTTTAAAAGAACCAGACATAGCTTCAGGATCATACAAACATCATACTTTAAGATTCAAATCAAAAGCTGTCTTTAAATTCTGGGGTTTTTCGCTTATTTTCGTTATTTTTCCAATATTGTTCTTTAGTGATAATAACATGTAGTTGTCATATTACCTCAAATTTTTTTCTTCTCCAAAGAAACCAAAGAATATTTGTCATTCATAAAAGGAAACAGTGACAAAACTCAGGTACTATAGGTATGTGTAGGACCATTACTTAAAGGAAGAATTCAGAAAATGACACTTCAATGAGCCTTTTCAGATCTGCAAGTACCATATTTTTCAGACTATAAGACACACCTGACCATAAGATACACCCAGCTTTTAGAGCAGTAAAACAAGAAAAACAGTAAAAAAAAAAAAAAACAGCAATCAGACCATAAGGCACACCCTAATCCCCCACACACACACTTTTCGGGGGTAAAGTACATCTTATGGTCTAAAAAATATGGTACTAGCCAGGCCACATGTCCAACAGTGGCCTAGAGAAGAAAGAGGCCTGGGGAATCATATTTCTCTGTGGCTGGATCTGTAGATGGCGCAGAAAACTGAGGAGATAGGAGTACTGGATCTTCCGCAGCAAATCTTGTAGGCACTGTGTGCTTAGCTATGGAATTTGGACCTTATACGAATGCAATGGGAAACCACTGGGGCAAGAAAATGGCCAGCCAGATTCTTCATGAGTCTTAAAGACGTCTCAAGAGCTTCAGTGTGGAGAATCCAAGGATGGGAAGAAGCAACACAGGCTGAACACAAAGAAACAAAATCCAGTCAAATGATTTTATGTGACAACTTAAAAGCCACCAATGAGCTGAGCCTTTGGCCAGTTTTCGCCGGGCATTGTTTTAGATGATCTAAATGCCACTTATAAACTTCAGTCACATTTTTAGTCTTCAGGTGGTGAGTTTAATCCCGTAAGGTATTACTTAATTCATATATTTTGAAGTGTGATTTTTTCATTGACTCAGCACAGCCTTATTGCTTAGCTCAGGAAAACATGTCAATCTTTATATGCCTCAAAACTGCCGTGAACATACACGGCATCAAATTTTTCTAGGTGATGCAAAATTAAATCATGAGTCTTTGTGATGCATTTCCACTCAGCTGCTCTGTTAGCTGTTTTCAAATGGTAATCAACTTGGCTCCAAATGAACAGTTAACATATTCATCTTTCTCAATGGAGTCTATGAATGCACTCACCATTACAAGTTATAATTATATTACTTTCAGAAGTCATTTACAGCAATTGAACAACCAGGGAAATTCTAAACGACTTGTGTGACAGTACAATTAAACAATACGAACCCCGAGACGCTATTACATATTCCAAAATTTAGTTATGATGTTACGTTTCTGCAGAAATCATAAACTTTGCAATGAATGTGGATGTTGTTTGGGTTAAGGCTTTATAGCATTAGAATCTGGACCACCAAGCAAAATGGTTGTATTATATGCTATGTGCCGTTAAATACACTTTTAAGAGAGAGGAGCCTTCTCTCTCTTTCAATTAAATGGCAGGTACAAATCTTTTCCGTCAAAACACTGCCTGGGAAAAGGTAATTTCTCAGAGCACCTGTGACATGCCACAGTCATAAGTGCTAGGAACTTGATGTTTTGTGAGTCATGTGGTCATGAACGCCTGATGGAAGAACTTGCCTTTCTCTCATGAGACTTCCTTGGTTTCTGATGGCTCATGCTATACACACAGTATTATTGTCCATTGCTACATAACACATTGCCCAAAGTCTAGGAGCTTAAAGTAATTCCGCCATTATCATTTCTCGCGTTCCTGTGTAGATCATGTACACATGGGGATGTGTACACATGTGTACACATGTACACAGCTTCCAATGGGGATGGCTAGAACACAGTGTTAGCTGGTAGGTCTGCAGTGACGTCACTCACATGGCTGCCTAAAGGCTTCAGTTCGCGTCCATTGGAGAGCTTTCTACATGCTTGCTTCAGCTACCTCATAGCAAGCCATTTGGTTCCAAGAAGGAATATTTGTGGAATGAGTTAACAGCCAGGAATACAAAGCCGTGTAAACACTTGTTCTGGTTGGAAGCATAGCTATGTGCCAGAGGCCATAGAGTAAGCCTGTAAATCTGCTGCTGATCTCTTAGGTGGCAAAGGAGGCCTTGACAGTGTGAATAACTCAGGTAAAATGGGGAGATTAAGATTTCCAGGAGAGGGCAGTAGAACAGGAATTCTTTTTTTTTTTTTTTTAATACTTTCTATTATATTTCTTTTTCAACATTTACATTTATGTTATTACACATGAGTAAAATAAACTACATACATCAGGAAGAACCATGAGACAATCAGGAATTATAAAAAATGTTACATTCGTAGTGATTTGGCTATTTGCAGTTGGCAAACTTGAAGTAAAACATCTGATGGGTTTGAAGACCAGATACTTTAGTATTTGAATTAAGCTTAGTAGGTTAGGGGTTAAGATGTTTTTAGATCAAGATAGACGTTTTAATTTAATAGAGATGAGATATGATATATATTAGTCTCCATTCAGAAAGTTAGACCCAACAAGATAGAACAGGAATTCTTACGAGAGAAATAAGGCTGCCCTGCTGCTGTTTTGGGAAAGGGAAACGGACGAAGGGAGTAAAGCTAAAGAAATCAGGGAGCTGCTAAAGCTAAAAGAGGCAAGAAAAGAGGGGGTCTCCACTAGGGCACCCAGAAACAGTGCATTCTTGCACCCACCTTGATTTCAGCCCAGTGACACCTCTGACCTATACAGAGTTGTTACATAGCAAGTTTGCTGTGGCTTAAGCCACTATACTCTAGTATTTTGCTTTCGTTTTTTAAGAAAAAAAATTTTTTTTAAATACATGTGTCAAGTCTCTGGGTTGTTTTTGCTTTTTGTTTTGTTTTGTTTTGTTTTGTTTGTTTTTCCAGTTTATTTATAGTCCACAGCTAAAGCTTTGGGTAAATGAACTGATCTTGTGGTCCGCTGTAGCCGTCTATCTGGCACAGCAAACATCCAGGCAAGTGAAGCTTTGTTCCGTTCAAGACACTTCATGCGACTGAGTGTTTCTGTCACTGATTTAACAGTCATGAAGTTTGTGACTTAAAATAATGCAAATTTGCTAGCAGAGTTTCTGTAAGGCTTAAGTTTGATATGAGTCTTCCCAGGCTCAGGCTGAGATGCTGGAAGAGCTAGCGTGCTTACACAGGCTCTGTGGCAGAATCTCACACCGAGCCGTGGTGTCGCCTGAATCCAGTCCCAGGAGACTGCTTCCCTGCAACCACCAGCCAGGGGCCACACCGATGTCATCTCCTCAGTCCTCGCACATGACTCCTTAGATGCATGAAATTCTCCTCATTCTGAATCCCCAGAGCTCTGCTGCCGCCTCTTTCTTCACATGGAGAAGGAAGTTCTTTGCTGATACCGTGCATATAAACTCCCTCTCTTACTTCTTTGGTTTTCTGAGACAATGTCTCCCTGTGTGCCCCAAGCTGGTCTTGAACTTACAATCCTTCTACCTCTTCCTCAGCCTCCTTAGGTCTGTGATTACTTACATGTGCCACCACATTTAGCTATAATCTCCCTATTTTAATACCCCTAATCTTACTGACCTCTGTAAAGTTCCTTTGCCATCTAACAAAATATAGTCTCGGGGAGCAGAGATCAAGACAAAGGCATTTTAGGGTCTTCTTTAGGGGGCTATCCTGCCCAGTTCAATTCTCCAACATGGAACTCCATCCCAAGCTGAGTTCAGAATGCACGCCAGCCTGCACTGTGCCCCGCCTAGTAGTAGACCCTTTGGAGGCAGGAACAGCACAGGTAAATTGATCATCAATCCATCGTTCACTGGCTTCAGCAGCTTCTCTAGGAGACAATTTATCTGAGCTGTTACTCCTTCAAAATTAGTCACAGTTGGGTACTTCATAACTAACTCTGCCCCCCATTAAAGGCAAAGGCCTTGTATTTAAAAAAACGCTTTTTTTTTTTTTTTTTTTTTTTTTTTTTTTTTTTTTTTTGCAATAACCTCAAAAGCTCCCTTGCTTGACAACGAAGACTACCAATACGTACTGATTCAAAATGATCTCATGACATCACACAGGAAGCTACAAACCTACATCTTACATCTTTATTTTTAGCCCTTACCCTGCAAATATATTTGAGTGCTTTAATAAATATTCTGCATCTCCTTAGTGGCTTTGTTGACGTATATGATTACAACATTGGGGGGGGAGCTATGGTTATTCCTCGTGACAAACAGGAGAATTGCTCCCTACTTATTGTTAGTGACAGTGAGATAAGATGGATTGCCAGAAAGAGGCGGCATCTATGCTTAAAATAATTCAAATACCACAGTGATTTATTGCAAAATATTGTTTTAGTCTATTTCATTGGAGATGCTGGAGCAACAGTGAGAAAACAAAGCTAAGAGTTAAGAAAAGGAACAAAGGAATGTCTAAAATCTGCATGAATTTTATGCTAAAATTTCTGTTAGCTATTATTCAATCAGAAGAGATATATTATATGAATGAGCTGGTAAAACCTCTTCTGCTAGTGATGAGAATTTTAATTCTGTTTCTCTAGGGAAAAATTAAACATTCTATCCAGGACGTAGACAGCATCAGGAATATTAAAGCCACCTAGAAATAAGTTTGGAAGCTTTTGTTCTAAGTGTATACAGTAAGGTGGAAGAGAACCTTCTTCTGGTCAATTACATGGAAAGGAATCTTCTCTTTCTACCTATAGCTCTTTATCTATTTGCAAAATGAAACTACAACCAGCTTCTTTTATAGAAAAATATTCTGCTATAGTAATACAAGAAGAGCCAATAAAAGAATCTTTTTAAACCTCCTCAGCAGAAATATGCCCAAATGTGCACGTGCTTCAGTGTTAAAGGGTCCTGTGAACTTTCAGATACAAGCTCATCATTTTAGCACAATCAGTCATTTCAAACAAAATGCATCCCACACACTATGTTCTCCAACTATTGGAGAACTATGTTAAGAACAAACTACATAAGCCTGAAAGTGAATTTTAAGTGACCTTCGCTGTATTAAAACATTTATTATGCTGGTGTAATTTAGATGTAGACTCCTAATATTTACTTATAATAAGTGCACGACAGGGGCATAAATTGTTATTCAGACATCTTAATTTAAAATACATCAATTTGATTAATGGAGTCATTTTTTTCTATCCTATCAAGTTAAATTATATCCATAGTCAAATCCTTCAGTAACATATAAGCTCACCCAGGAGATGTCCTGCCAGGAGAATTCTTGGCACACAGTAGGAAGTCAAGAAATGCTGAAAATGACAAGTTTGTATTTTACCATGGTTTTACTACTATACCGATTTGCAACCATGTGTAAATTCTTCAAATTAAGAGCTAAGAAGAATCCAGTTTGTCCCATGTCCAACACACCTAGGAGTTTCTTTTCCGGGTAATTAAATTGCATTCTGGAGAAGGACATTAACTAATATTAACTGAGCTTACTATGAGTGTAAAGTGTGAAGAGGCACCAACTCTAAGTACTCTGTATACACAGCAAGGATCTCAGACTGTGAGACACTGATGCCTAATTGTATGAATGCAGACACAGCCACTTATCAAGAAAGATAGCAAGTGGGGCTCACACACCTCCTTTTACATCATCCGGGGAAGACTCCTGAAGTCTTTTCTTATATCTGAGATTTATTTTATGTTTACTAATGTATACACGTATGTGTCTATGTGCATGCACATTATTGTGAGTTCCAATGGAAGCTACAGGCACAGGATCTCCTGGAGATGGGTTTGCAGCAAGTTGTAAGCATCCTAGAAGGTACTAAGAGTCCAAATCAGTCACCGGACGAGCAGCTCCCACGCCCTGAGCCATATCTCTAGCCCAGCCTCCTAAATTCTTACTCATAGAGACTGAATAGCATCCAGAGGGCCCACACCAGGCAAGTGTAATACACTGTGTCCACATAGAGGTGACAGGAGATACAGTCCTCATCCTTGAAAATCTTACAATGAAGAACTAAGATAGAAAGAATTAAACACACACACACACACACACACACACACACACACACACACACACACATACACAAAGACCTTGCCTGTTGAAAATTGGAGCTAAGGGCCAGGCGGTGGTGGCGCACACCTTTAATCCCAGCACTTGGGAGGCAGAGGCAGGTGGATCCCTGTGAGTTCAAGGCCAGCCTAATCTACAATGTGAGCCCAGGACAGCCAAGGCTACACAGAGAAACCCTGTCTCGAAGAACAAAAAAAAAAAAAATGGAGCTAAGGGAGAATTTGGGGAATGTTTCTCCAACTCTTTTAACCTAAGCACGTCAACTCCCCAAGAAAAATGGTACCTGGATGTCAGCATCTTCCTGGAGAGATGTAGGAGGTGTTAAGGAAATATGAATGCAGGCAAAAAGAAGCCACAATACAGCTAGAGGCTTATCCTCATAATCAAAGCATTGCTTGCAAAAGACTAGTCCTTAGTCACCTGGTGTGTGTTCAGTTGCCAGATGGAAAGTGCAAGAATGTGTTTCATACAGGGAAGCACATTACTTGGGTACACATGTATGCACATTGTGTATTGCCTTACACTGCAGATTGACTACCAGATGCGGCCATAAATATTCAACATCTTGAAACCTTGATTTACCAATGTCAAAGGACTCCTTCTCAAAAAAGATTCATAGGTCCCATGCAAATGAGAATTTTGGAAGGGTGTCCCAAAATCCCCAAATATTAAATATTAGGAGGCCAAAGAGCTCCCTTCCCTACCACTACTTTGTTTCCACCTCCAGCCAGTAAAGACAACAGCCACAGCCACATCAGCATACCATCCCCATCACTGTTCATACTTCTTTCCTGGAATCCCACGCCCCCCCACCCTGCCCCACACCTGAATTAGTGCCTCACGGGGTGCTCCTCAGATAAGAATGAAAGACTCAAAAAGACTCTCTAAAGATGACCAGGATATTAATATTCCAAGATGTTACCATATGTTAGAAGTTCTGTGGGGAAAAAAGATCTGGCTGGTGAAGAGCATTGTACACTCTCATTTTCTCTTCCCCACTATTTTTTAGAAGCCTTCTGCCTGGGATGTATGCTCCTCATTTGTACTACCCAGGAGGAGACACAGAAGCTCATGTTGATGGCAAATAAGGCATCGTAGCCACTTTTCTGTAAGTTACCATATGGAGCCAGTTCTACCTGAGGCGTGCCTGGGTGAAATCCAAATCATTGTGAGACCTTCTGTCCAATTTGTTCTTGGATCTGACTTACCAAGTATTGCCCTGAGGTGGCACCACTGATGCTGGACTTACACTAGCAGAAGCAGGCCCAGGAGCCGCACCCCTGTCCAATAAGTAGAAGATTTCTGATCTTGGCTTTCTTACTTATACCCTGTGTCCTGGAGCTATTATGCTCATATTTATTGCAAGCGCATTTGTTTGGGGGAAAAAAATTAATGAACAAAAGGTTCATTTGCTTTAAGGAAGGAAGGAAGAAAAGAAAAACACACAAGCTCAACAATTTATGGGAAGTTTTATTTGACTACCGGGTCAGTGGTTTAATTTTGCGTATGCTCTCATAAATGTAACCGGCAGTGTTTTATGGGAGAATCATCTTGTAAACCACATTGGCTGGTGGAGGGAGATGAGTTTGTGGCACCCAAGACATTAAGGAAATTGGCAGGCCCTGAGAACACCTGTAATGCAGCCTCCCGGCCTCCCAGCTAACTACCAGAAGAGGCACATCCCTGTGCAAACCCTGCTTAGTGGCTTAGCTCTACTGCCAGCCAATTACTTTCTGGGTTAATTTCAATATTAAGGAGATGCTGGGACCAACCATGGCACTTATTCCAGTGATAACGTGTTATATATGGGGTACTAATCTATTGCTCACAGTTTCCAAATGGCCAAGACCTACATGGAAAAGTGTCCTTGTGGGAATGTCTCAGCCTTGTACATTCACCTCAAGCCTGCTAGAGCTCAGAAATATGACACTGTAAACTATCTCCATCTGAACTTGACTGCTAGCATGACGTGAGTTTTTAATTGATTAAATGGATTGAAAGTAGTCTCTCTTCTGTGAGCATCTCTGGATGTTGGTGTCCCTTAATGTGATTACAAAGGAACATGCTAGGACTCAGTGGCTAGTGTCACTATTCTTTATCATGACCTGTCAGAAGTAGACATCACTCTGGTCTGCCAAGCTTAACCTCCTTTGGTATGACTAGCATGTTAGAAGATACAAATTCTTATCCCTATTATATAGACCAGAAGCTGAACCACAGAGAAGTTAAAAGATGTGGGAGAAATAATACATAAACCTTTAATCAGGCTCCAAGGCCAAGTGTTTCCCAATATACATGCAGCCACTGACTTTAATAGACATGATCATATGGTGTGGGAGGAGGTCCATTTCTGTCATAGGTCTAGGGGAGGGGAACAGGGAGAAAGAGTGAGTGAGAGAGGAACAGAAAGATACAAGTGAGGGGATAACAATCAGGATGTAATCTGAATAATTTAAAAAATAAAAATAAAAACATACATGTACAGCATTGTTAGACATCTTCTCAGCTTGAAGGCACAATTTATCTACTCGGGTGAACTAGGACGAGGGACTGCCTCTCTCCTCATCCAAGATCAAGATCCATAGACCACAAGAGTAAGGAAGGTTTTCTTCTTCTATCCCTAAGAAAAACTTGATATATATTATTCATTTATTCAACAATAATTGACTGCCTTTTCGTGATAAATACTACTAATGATGACATTTGAACCACAAGTAAAAGAATGTGCCTGTCATCATGGCGCTCACAATATTAGGAAGACTGACTCCTAGCAAAATAGTGATTTCTATTCAGAATGATAATGAGTGTGGGAACAGATGTGATGTAATGGAACACAGAGCAAAGAGGAAGTTCCCATGGGCGTGCTTTTCCAGGCTTTAGAGCAACCTCTGGGCAGAGTGTGGAAGAGCACAGTGTAGTTATAGTGACCTGGCAAGTCTTCCAAGCAGAAGAAGAAAAAATACAAAGAATATACTGGCTTAGCACAAAGGACTTGCATGCATTCAAAGTACGCAAATCTCTGAGCACTTCTGCATTGCTAGAAGGTAACAGGGACAGACCATCCTAACCCTATTCCAAATGGCATGGCCTCATCTTAGAGGCAACTCTTCATCATGCAGGTAGATCTCAGGAACATTGCATGTGATCACATCAGGAGGTATCGTGGCACCTGCAGATCCCTTATTCAGCCCTAAGGGGAGGCTGGGGTGTTTTCCCACTTTGTGGTGATGTGCTTCTCTAACAGTCTATGATGATTCACAAGAAAATAGAAGCCTCCAAAGACTGATGGTGACTGGTGACGTCATTCACAAGTTTATTCATTTGGACAGTCACACACCTAGCACAGACAAAACAATGACAATGGCTTAGAGCAAGAGCTTATAATCTACTTAGTTTGTGTGGACCAAATGTGGCTCCGTAACTGCTTTCATAAATAACATATTGGAACGTGGCTATGTGTGTTCATCGTGGACTCCTATGGCTGCTTTCATACAAGAGCAGATACGAGCTGAGGCAACAGGGACAATATGAGCCACAGAGCTAAAAACATTTGTCATGCAACCATTTACAGAAACTGTTAATATCTGGTGAGTCAGTTCAAACACTGGCTCTGCCATTAAACTTGTATCTCTCTCGGCCTGTTTTCTCATCTATAAATCAAAGGTGAAAATAATGTTTTACCTAGCAGGTTGACTTTGAGAATTAAGTACTTTCATGTATAACCCGCCAAGCACAAAATAAATACTGATTAACTATTAGTTGTTCTGGGTAAACTGGGAGAGAGAGCAGAAATCCGTGATGGGAGCATCTCTGGGACAGGAGAGGCTTCCGGGAGTTTATGGGGAGCCTGGCTGAGATTCCTAGCAGCAGGGAATATGGAAACTGAAGTCAACACCTCCTGTAACCAGGTGGGACTTCCAGTGGAGGAAGGGGGACACCAACCAAGCCATAAAATGCTCAGCCCATTTGTCCTGCCTACAAGATGCGTAGGGATAAAGATGGAGCAGAGACTGAGGGAATGACAAATCAATGAATGACTAGCCCAACTAGAGAACCACCCCATGGGTCCCCTAACAATGGGAGTCAAGGCTGTCTCTGACTATGTTGCCTGCCTTTGGTTCCCTTTCCCCTAGCTGAGCTTACTTATCAGGCCTCAATGGGAGAAGATATGCTTAGTCCTGATGCAACTTGAGATTCCAGGGTCGGTTGGTACCCTTTGGGCGTCTCCCCTCCTCTGAGAAGAAGGAGAGGAGGGAGGGGGAGGGTGCATGAGGGTAGGACTGGGAGGAGATGAAGGAAGGGGTCTCTGTAAAGTAATGAAAGGAAGGAAGGAAGGAAGGAAGGAAGGAAGGAAGGAAAGAAAGAAAGAAAGAAAGAAAGAAAGAAAGAAAGAAAGAAAGAAAGTTAGATTAGTTGTTCCTATTAATTCAGTAATACTTCAGGACTGGTTGGAGGGCTAGGGAAAGGACTGTGAAGGGCACTTTGTCCAGCCCTAAAGTGTGGGACTTCTAACAGTGGAAGTGGGAGTGAGAAGTGGGTGTGACTCTTTCACCTGCTTTTGAGACCCTTTGCCTCCTATTGGGTTGCCTAGTCCAGGCTTGATATGAAGGCTAAGTCTTATTTCATCTTCTTACACCTCGGTCTATTTATCATGAGGAAGCCTGCTCTTTTCAGAAGGGAAACAGAAGGGCAGTGCATCTGGGGAAGACGGGAGGTGGGGGCGACTGAGAGGGGTGGAGAAAGGGGAGGCTGCAGTCAGGATGTAATACATGGAAGAAGAGTTGAAAAAGAATAAAGGTTGTCTGTGCACATACAGAGTTACTGGTTCAAGAACATATGGAAAGCTGGGTGCGATATCGCATGCCTGTAATCGCCACACTCAGGGAGGCAGAGGCAGGGAGATCTCTATGAATTAGAGGCCAACCTGGTCTACAAAGTGAGTTCAGGACAGCCAGGGCTATACACAGAAACCCTGTCTCAAAACAAAATAAAACAAAAATAAACAAGCAAAAAAAGAACATACAGACAACAAAGTGGTCATTTGATTTGATAACACATGGGTCACTGGTGACTTAGCAAGAGTATTTTTGCCAGACTGGTGTGCTTTCAAAAGCTGGACATGGTATGTACAGGTAACTATTAGGAGAGTGTTTCTGTAAGGACAGCTGAGGAGTGGAGAGGAAAAAGAAGATGTACATCAGAGAAGGGAAATGTAAGATGGGAACTGGTTCCAGCTGAGGATGCTGGTGCAGCTGATGCATCAGGGGAGGAGAAAATGAGAGTTGTCACAGCACTAGGTGAGAGGGGATGGGACCCAGCATGAAGTGGAAAAACCATCCCCAAACAACAACACGTTAGCTTATCCATTTCATCAAGAGAGAAGACAGAATGCAAAAATACAAGGAGGAATGCCAGAAGATCCTACAAAAAAAAAAAGAAAGAAAGAAAACGGGTTTGTTGTTTTTTTGTTTTTAGGATTACATTTTTAATGATAAAATACAAAGACAATTACTCATATAAATATGAGTAGAGAAATATGAGTAGAGCAGGGGGGAATTGTGAAGCTTGAAATTTTAATTAAAAGGTTTTAAAGTTTGAGAAAGGAGACAGAGTTGGTAAGAGAAACACAATAGCACTGCTTGGTTATGATATGGTCCCAAACACAGTCTGCTTATAAATATAAAGTCAGAGAAGCAAAAACTGGTATGTTATCTTTCTATCCATATTCACTTATTCTGATGCAGGGGGAGAATGGGACTAAAGCTAGATTAATTGTGAGTTGGAGTCTGGCCAAGAACAAACAGCAAGGAAAATGAGACAAAGGAACACGGGGCATTCATTGGATAATAAGAGGCTTAACAAGGAAAAGATGGGTGCTGGCCAGTGATGTGGCAGAGAGGCCAATGCCCTGCAGTGCTCATGGTGCCCAAGAGCTGCTGGGGTCATGAAAGGAGTCAATGAAGTAGAGAAACAAGAATAGATATTGAAGAAGACAGAAAAGGTGATGCACAGGAGTACATTTAGTAAATCAGTGCCTGCAGTCCGTAATGCATGGACACAGAAGTCGGTTAGTGTTTTATCAATATCAGAGGCAGAGACGCTCTCCCAGCCTAATTCTTGTGCATTTCCAAAGACCTGAGAGCTTGAAGAAGTGAGTGGAAATAAGGATACAGGACCAGCTTTGGGGAGGATGAGCACCTGCACTAATTAACTTGTCAGAAGGAAGAAACAAGCATCCACTCAGTAGAGTCTAAGTGCAAACACTACAAAAGACTGTAATACTCAGGCAGCAAGCACCAGCTGCTCTAAAAAGCACAAACTCCCAGATCCCAACAGCTTAACCTAATAGAAGTTTATGTCTTGCTCAATAGATGCAATAGACGTTTATCTCTTGGGTGAAGAGGGGCTCTTCTTCATGTAAAGTATCCAAGGATTCAGGTGGATGCAGGCTCTGCCATCTCAGACACATGGCTTCAAGACAGGAAGGAGAAGGGAGAAGAGCCTTGAATCACGAGCCAGGCCTGGGTGTGCCAACATTTTTTTTCCCTATTGAATAACTTGACTGGAAACGTAATCTGCATTCTGTGCCCAGAAATGAAGGGAAGTTAGTCTGTTGCCTTCAGTGGGAGTCTACAGAACAGTATCACTTCATACATTGCTAGAACTTTCAGGGGATGGGGGGAGTCACAATATATTGTAAGACATCATGGATTGGGAGGAACCGAATTTTAAAAATCTGCCTAATGGTCTTAAGCAACTTGTGAAAACTTATTAAGTCACATTTGAAAAACTAAGATAGGTAATAGCTCTGCTGCCTCAAAAGGTGTGTGTGTGTGTTTGTGTGTGTGTGTGTGTGTGTGTGTGTGTGTGTGTGTGTGTGTATTATTATCAAAATTAGTTTCTGGGTGTTAAAAAATCTTATAAGCTCTGAAACAGTATGTCAGTGCCATTTACCCTCATCATCATCATCATCATCATCATCATCATCCATTATCATCATCGTTTATAACTAACATATGGCCCAATCTGACTCCTTCCATGTAAGAACACATGCCTATGCCAATAAGTATACTCCTATAAAATGTTGCTTCTAATGCCAGCATCCCTGTCCACATACTCCATTCTTCCACTCAGGCTCTGGCTCCTGGCATCCCAGAGCCTCCTATTTCTGATATCATACTTACTTCCCATTTCTTCCTGTCTCAGAACATGCAGAGCCAGGCTGTGGCTTGCCGGACTCCCTCTGCTGATACACACACACAGGGCACAGCTCTACCCCTGCTACCACCATGGCTTTTTATAGTGAGCCACCCCAGATGCTCCATGGGACTTGGGAACTTCCCTGTCACTGTGCTTTTGAAGGAGCCCTGAATATAGCTAAGCAGGTCACATACTGCATTATCCCAGAGACCCACGCTTACTTGGCTGCCTGTGTTGTTTGTTATAAGGCTCTTTTAACAAACGGTTTCTCCCTGACAAGACAATATTCTCGCAGACAGAATGTACACACCTTCAGGTCAAGGCCCTTCTCCTAAGCCATGATCAGATGCCATGCAGGCTCCAGGTGGTCCCGTGGTGAGGTCAGTTCCTGCCCATTTGTTCAGGAAAATTGAGCATGAAACTCAAATAGAAGATGCTGTACTTAGAGAACCAGAGCAGACTGGTTTCTTTCTTTCTTTCTTTCTTTCTTTCTTTCTTTCTTTCTTTCTTTCTTTCTTTTTTTTTCTTACAAGCTGTAGATGAAAAATGTTTGCTGATTTCTGGTGATACAGGACTTCTAGTCATCAAATCAGCTGTAAAACCCGTTTGGAAGTTTGCTGCCTGTGTTCATTACTAAGTCAGCCCACATTGAGATTGCTCATAACACCTCATTGATCTCCAAACAAACAAGCACCCCGTTTTTCAAAATCAGTTCAAAGCACCCCACTCCCAAGAGTTAAAACGCAAATGAAGCAATCCAGTGTCCACGCTTTTGATCGTAGGCAGAGGGTCCTTTGTTGTTTGGATAGCACCTGTAGATGCATCCTTACATGACGGATGTAGATGCATCCTTACATGACGGATGTAGATGCATCCTTACATGACGGATGTAGATGCATCCTTACATAACAGATGCCCAAAGATCCACCTTGAATTGAAAACTGCCAGGTGGAGGCACTTGAAGTTATACACACACAAGGGACAGCAGCCAGGGTATGCATAACCCAAAAAGAATTTGCCTTGAGAAAACTATCATACTTCCTGAACTTATAATCACCATGCTATCTCAGTGCATATTAGAAAACATGCCCTTTGGCACTGTGCTTTTTTTTTTAACCCCTATTCATTATTTGTTATGATTTATCCCTATCCATCATTAAGAGCCAAACTCAATATCTATATTCTTAAGGAGATATATATTATTAGATTCTATTTATAAGAATCCCTAAAGCAGTCAAATTGGTAGACACAAAAAATAAGGTGGTGGCTGCCAAGAAATGAAGAAGAAACTGGCTACAAAGTAGCTCAGTGGGTGGAGTGTTTCATTTTGCAAGATTAAAAAGATCTGTCGCTCTTACACTCTGATATGAATACAGCTGTCAGTACTGAACTGCATAGGTGCAGATGTTTGAGAAGGTAAATTGTCATCTTTTTAACCTTGCTTAAAAATAAGTTGTATCATACGCAGAATCTAGCCAACTATGTATGTATGTATATATGTATGTATGTATGTATGTATGTATGTAAACAACTAGACATGTAAATACAAAATAATATGAAGAAAAGAGAAGAAGAAAAGCTAAATGTAAGGGGATGAGAAAGAACTGAATGCAAGTAATGGGCAGGACTTATGAATGAGGAAATAAAGCTAATTGTTTCTCTAGCTCTAATTCTGTTATGGACTTTTTGGTCTGGGTGGTAGATAACTACACACAATATACTCGATGCTGAACGTGCCAAACTTCATATGAAGCTTTCACAGCTTCCAATTCAGATGCCATTTCTCACTCTATGTGCATTCAAGTTTCAGAGACACTGAGTCTGGTTAATTTTGGTATGTGACTTTTTTGCAAGATTTCTATAAAACTTAAAAGCAAAATTTTTAAAATTAAATGTTTATATAGGCAAGGTGATGCATACCTGTAATCCCAGAATGCAGGAGACAGGAGTAAAAAGAACTGCCATAACTCAGAGGCTATTATGATCTACATAGTAAGTTCCAGATCAGCCAGACTTACATAAGACCCCATCTCAAAAACAAAAAAACAAAATATGATTCAAATAAAATAGATTGTTTTTGAACTACATTTTTTTGCTTCTGGGAAGGCAGAACCAGTTTTATTTAATCATAACCCTGTGGGTCCACTGTGCTCCAGCAGATAAATACTTTGAGCAAAGTAGCGGGATACAAAATTGCCATGCAAAACTCAGTAGCCCTCCTATATACAAATGACAAATGGGCTTAGAAAGAAATGAGGGAAGCAACACCATTCACAATAGCCTCAAATAATACAAAATATCATGGAGTATCTCTGACTGAGCAAGTGAAAGATTTATATGATAAAAACCTTAAGACACAGAAGAAAGAAAGTGAAGAAGATCTCCCGCACTCATGGATTAGGACGATTTAATATGGTAAAAATGGCAACCCTGGGCTGAAGAGATGGCTCAGTGGTTAAGAGCACCGCCTGCTCTTCCAAAGGTCCTGAGTTCAATTCTCAGCAACCACATGGTGGGTCACAACCATCTATAATGTAACCTGATGCCCTCTTCTGGCCTACAAGCAGACAACACTGTATACTTAATAAATAAATATTTTTTTTTAAAAAAAATGGCCACCCTACCAAAAGCACTCTACAGATCCAATGCATTCCCCATCAAAATCCCAACACAATTCTTCACAGAACTGAAGAACAATTTAAAGCTTCATATGGAAACAAAAGGCAAAAAGAAAATAGGACAGTGGGTGTCAGGGGGAGGATAGTGAAAACAACCCTGAATACTGCAAGAGCCTCTGGAGGGAGGTATCACCACTGCCAATCAGGAAAGAGAATCCTTTAACGGCTTAAAATAAACCCACCACATGACCCAGCTATTTGCTTGTTATTAAGTGTATCATGCATGACTCCTCATCTATATATGCATCATATGCATACACTGCCGGGGGAGGCCAGAAAATGGTATTGGATCCTGTGGAAGTGGAGTTACAGGCAGTTCTGAGCTACTCAATAACCATCTGGGTACCAAGCCCAGGTCCTCTATAAGAACAACAAGTGGACTTAACTGCTGTGCTCTCTCGCCAGCCCCATTCCATACCACAGTGGTTACATCATTTTTCAGTCCTATCAACAAACATAAATCATAGAATGTAAAAGTTGTTGAAGAATGCATACAGGAAAAAGAAGAAATTTTCTTGGTGTTAGTAATAATAATGATTTCCTGTACAGAATACCCAGAGCATAAATAGAAAAGGCAAAAATAAGCTACCAGGGTTATATCAAACTGAAAGGCTTCTGAGAGGCCAAAGAAATAATCAGTAGAGTGAAAAAGCAGTTTATAAAAGGGGAGAGAATATTAGCAAGCCCGACAAGAGGGTAAAATCTAAAATATACTAAGATCTGTTCAAATATACTTAGAAACTCCTATAAGTCAATAGCAAAACAAAATGGACTAATTGTGCCAAGAGCTGAAGACATTTAAATGGACAGGATGCTTAATCTCGCCGGCCATCGGGTTAGTCAGGAGTACAATGGTACATCCTCCTTGACGTGTGCTGTTGTCAAATGATGAGGGTGTGGAGAAGCTGGACTCCTGACATGCTTCAGTGGAACTGTAAAGTGCCTGCTCTCTTAACTCAGCTGAGTCATCAAGGGCCCACAAGACATGTGGAACTCAACCTGGGTCTGAATGCAACATAAGGGTAGACTGAGGCAGAGTAAGAAGGACGTCGCTGATGAGGACCCATGAACCCGACCCTAACTCGGCAGAAGGTTGTGGGGTGCCCATGAATGAATGCAACACTACAGTGACTCTGTGGAACCCAGTGTCAACACACACACACTCTCTCTCTCCCCTTGGGAACTTATATCCAAGCACCTATGACTTAGGAAAGATGAGAGGGCAGGACTAGCTACGTGGAGCCATGTCAGCCTATGGCCTGAGGTCTGAAGCCCCAAATGCCGTCAACATCTTAACATAAACGCAGGAAAGGTACCGTTATCTGTGTTCTTTTTTATTGTATTTTATTAATTTATTTATATTACATCTCAATTGTTATCCCATCCTGTGTATCCTCCCATTCCTCCCTCCCTCCCATTTTCCCCTTACTCCCTTCCCCTATGACTGTGACTGAGTTAACCCAGAGGCAGAAAGAGTCAAATGGTATATTATTAATTATATCTGCACACTAGCCCAAGGGGCATGTCCCATGAATGTCTTCACTTATCAGAAAACTGGGACAGAGGGGAGGACATCCTGTTGGGACTCTAGGTGAGAGAAGCATGGGAGAATGGGGAAATAGAAGGATCCAGAGGTTCCTAGAAACCTACAAGAAGAACATTATGATGGGTGGATGTGGGCCCAGGGGTCCTGCTCAAACTATGGCACCAGCCAAGGACAATACATGCAGTAAACTTCAAACCCCTACCCAGATCTAGCCAATGGACAGGACATTCTTCACATTATCTGTATTCTTAAGATCTCATGGCTGGAACACAGCGGCACCAAGATGTGAGTGAGGGGGCGTCCACAGGACTTCCCACCGCATCCTCTTACTGCTCACGAGGCTCCTCTTGCTTTCTCCACCTAATCTCCAGGCATCACACTGCTTGGTGGTGCCAGGCCAATGAAAGAGGATCTTTCCAGTGACTTGGGCTCACGGATAGAGCTGTCATTTCTGCCATTCAGATTCCAGTTCCCTGTCCCAGCCTCGGGCCATGGCAGGCATCATCCTAACCAAAGCTCTCTCTCTCTCTCTCTCTCTGTCTTTAGTCTGTTTAGTACAGTAGCCAAGCAGTCACACCAATCAGAGATGCAACCTTTTTTTTTTAAAGCCCACTTGCCATCGTGGCCAGAGGAAACAGGAATCCTGGTGTTCATCTCAGAGCAGAAATGGGCCAGATTACGTCATACCTGAGTACCACTGACTCAGGACAGTGATTTTACTTGGATAGAGACTGCCTGAATATCACTCCATAGAGGACACGGGGAAGGAAAGGGGTCCTCAGGACCTTGAGGTTATCATACACTAAAACTATATTTAAGCATTTGTTTTTATTATTGCTTGGCTTATAATGGACAGTTTTTCTTTCTTTCTTTCTTTCTTTCTTTTTTTTCAATTTTTCTGCTTGGTGACTTATTAGTTGGACCGAAGGATGAGCAAGTAAAGGGGGAAAATGATCAAGTGGTAAAAGGAACGACTGCACTGTAGCATTTCTTTTAGCCAAATCCTTTCCCCTGTCAATTTGTTGCCAGAAACAATCAGTTATTTTGGGAATTATTAAGCACGGTGCTGAATTAATCAGATGATGCTACAAATAACATCACCAGGCCTACTCGGAGGAAAGAAAATAATAGATGATTAAATACTTCAGTGTTGTCTTCTTAGGACAGCGTTTTCTAATGAATTGCATGGTGAAGACATTTAGGAAACTATTTTCCCTTCCAAGGAACACTCCTTAATGAGCCTTAAAATAATCAGAATGATCCCAACACAATTGCACAAATGCTTGGTTTTCAAAGAAGCATTTTGGTTTAAATTTTTAAAAGTGAATAGGAAAAACAGCATTCAGTGATCTGATTTTACACTTTGACAGCTTTTCTTATTCTAATAATCTTGAGTCGATGCAGGAAACCCCATCCTTGCCCTTGTCACATCTTTATTTTCATCTTTACCGCCCTTTCTCATGGCAACACACTGGTACAAAATTCTAATGTTTCAGGAAAGTATCACAGAGACTGTTTCAGTTACCTACAGCTGCCACTCTTTGTGGGGGCCCTTCCCCAGAGGTTTTACAGGGTGGACCCTAAGAGAAGAGCAAGGAATCAGCCAAGGGAAGAATCATGTGAGGTAGTCAGAGGAATCTTGCAGCTCTGGCTGACTAGCAGTCAGATTGCTTTTTTTTTTTTTTCTTTAATACAGGTTTCTCAGAACAAAGGCAGGCTAATGATTATGCAAAAAGCACACATTATATCACTTTGTCTCGAGACATATGTTTGATTTTTTTTTCATTACATGTCTGGTGTTACAAGTTCAGTCACAATTACAAAGTATGAATAGAACAGATTTTATTTTAATTATTAGACTTACAACTCCAATTCAAAGAATTTAAAGAATGCCTCTGTCAATGCAAATATACTTATTATATGACAGCCTTCTTTTAGGCTGGTAGTATTTGCAGTGTTAAAGACAAACAGAAAATACCTAAACCAGTCTTCTTATGAATAACAAATACTAATACCTAACTCCTTGTACAATACTGTTTCATCATCTATTCTACAAAGTAGGAAAAGGTTATTTTAGTCAACCTATCTTATTTACTGAGTTCTATTCCTCTAAATAAAGTTGTTTCTCTAAAAGCTGAAAGGATAGTAACTTTCCTAAAAAGACTCAGATACAATTTTCTTGGGAAAAGAAATAAGATGAGTCACAATGCAGAAAGTCCCCAAGAATGCAGCACACAAACACCAAAACCTAAAAGTGAGAGACAGAATGACAGCAATTGCAGCGTTTGGCTCAGCTTTGCTAGAACTGTGTCAAATAGCTATGACTTCATGGCTGTCGCCATTTCCAGTGGATATGGCTGTGTCAACTCTTCTAAAACCTCTGACTACAGTTCAAAATTTTTTTCAAGTCTTTAGCCACTTCTGGAATCTCCTGCTTTAATGCGAGCCCAGGCCTTATTCATTCTCCACTCAATACACCTATCTCTCCAGAATAGACCCATCTTCCAGGTCTATGGTAACTTATTTTTTATTAGTGTTGCCATACAGAATAGTGGATTTCATGGTGTCCATTTCATCTATTCTTTTTCTGTCCCTTTTCCTCACTGCCTCCTCCTGATGTTCTTCTTCCTCTCTCCCACCAACACACAGGAGACCTCCTTGTATCTTCACATCACATGTATTCTATTACCTTCTCTTCCCCATCTCCATAAGATCTCTTCCTATCCCTTCATGGTCTCCTGTGTAATTTCATGGTCTGCACACACACACACACACACACACACACACACACACGCACATGTGCACGCACACACACACATACACACACACATTAAAATGCAGATTTTTTTTTACACTCAGTTTGTACATATATTTGTAACTGTGGTTTTTGTGGGTTTTGTTTGCTTGTTTGTTTGTTTGTTTGTTTGTTTGCTTTCCAAGACAGGGTCTCTCTGTGTTAGCCTTGGCTGTCCTGGACTCGCTTTTGTAGACCAGGCTGGCCTTGAACTCACAGCGATCCGCTTGTCTCTGCCTCCCGAGTGCTGGGATTAAAGGTGTGCGCCACCACGCCCGGCTCCAACTGTGGTGTGTTTTTTTTGAAGCAGACAAGTAATAATGTCTTGTTTTTTAATCTGGCCAGCTAGCCTACACCATTGAGACAAGTGGAGGCCATCTGCCTGTAAGACAACCACCAAGAGCGCTTGCTCACTCCTGTGGTTCTGTTCGTTGTTGTTTAGAATACTGTCAGATCTTCCCCCCCCCCCATTTCTCTACTAGTATCTGAGATTTTTCTAGTTACTATATTGCACACGATGGATTCCTTCTGAGGCCTCTGTTGTTTACTGATTTCTCTCATGAGATTTACATCTCCCAGGTGTTCTTGTGAATGAGACTGGCTTTCCTCTTCTTCCGCAAATAGTAGTCCCGAAAGTATTTTCTGCAGTGGCGTATGGCTGCAATGAATTCCTTTAGCATGTGGTTTATCTTGAGGTGCTCTCATTTCTTCTACATCATTTTAAAAATATAAGTTTTCTGGGCATAACAATCTTTGTTGGCAAGTAATTTACTTTCAGGAACTAAAATATACCATTTCCTGCTTTCTTGGCTTTTACGTGGCTAGTGAAAAAAATCAACTTTTAGCTTGGTTTCTTTTCTTTGATTTGCTATTTGGTATCTTGACTATGGGATGCTGCCAGAAGGTCCATCTCTGATCATGTCTCTTTGGTAGTCTAATTGCTTTTGTGTTTTGATATGCATTTCTTTTTCTAGGTTTGAGACATTCTTCTACTATAATTTCATTGAACAGATTATCTATGCTTTTATATTGTATCTCAGTTCTTTACTTTATCCTGTGGAATTTTAATTTGGCCTCCTGAACATATCCCAGAATTCTTAGAGGTTTTGGACATGCTCATGTATTGTATTTTATGTATGTGTAGCTGAATGTATTATTAATTTGACTTTGTTCTCGATCCATAAAATTCTCATTGTCTCATCTGTCAATGCTCTCCACGTGGAGGTTTTAGCATTTCTGTTTGATTCTTTTTCAATGTCTTGGGTTTTTTGGTTTTGGTTTTGGTTTTGTTTGGTTTGGGTTTGGGGGGGTTGTTTGTTTGTTTGTTTGTTTTTTGTTTTTGGTATAATTTTTCCTCCACGTTTTTGTATTTCTACTCCAAATTACTGACTCTTTCATTCAGTTTGCTGAGGATTTTATATGTGTCCTGAAATGATATGCTTTTTTAATTCATCTGTTCATGGCGTCCCCCTTTCCTCACCCCAAGCAGCCTCCTTCTGCTCTGCTGTGTCTCACCAGTTGCTACCATCACCCAACTGATCAGTCCAGCAGGAACCCAGGCCATCGATCGCTCCATCCGTGACCTTCCCACGCTCTTCACAGAATCAGCCATTCAGTTATCTTTCTTGAATCTTTTTCCTACTTTTGGTATTAATTTTTCATGTACCATCTTGCAGGAGTAGTTTTCTAGAATACATCCTTACTCCCTCATACACATTCTCCTCACTGTTTCTAACATTTATTTTGGGAAATTTAAATCTGATCATTTCTCATGCACTACGCCAATCAATGACTTTTCACAGCCTTTCCATCAACTCTAAAGTTGTTACTACGGAATAAAGAAGAAACACAGCTTCTCTGATTTTGCTACCCATTTCACAGCTTATGATTTCAACACTAAGTTTTTCATAATTCATTGCCTTTCTTTATTTATGTTATTTCATGTATCTTTGTCTCTACTCATACTAATTTCTGTCTGATTTTTGTCTATTATATTTTTAAGGAAGGTAAAGTGGAAGTTTTTACTGGGTTTTTTTTTAGGTTTAAAGGATATGTTTTTGGTGATAACTGGCTATAATGATGTAGAGAAACTTCCTGAAAGAATAAAGAATTCAAGGAGCTAGGTAAGATATTTTCAAGGCATAAGACAACTACCAACGCAGAGAATTTTTGAAGGAAAAATAGCCAAGAGAGAAAAAAGTTCAAAAAGCTCAATTTTCACCCTAGGGCTTTTTATAATGTAAATATGAGGCATTACAATCACTTTAGAAGACTGTTCAGCAGTAACTGCTAATGCCAAGCTAAACGTGCCACACAATCAAGCAATTCTGCCTTTATATAATACACAAAAATGTACATCAAAAACCATGTAGAGAAAATATTCAGAGCTGGATTACTCCTAATAGCCCAAATTGGAAGTAACTAATATTTTCATTATATGATAGAATTATAAGTAATTTGTTTTATACTTACAAATTAGGATGCCATACAACAATAAAATTGACTGTTACACACAACACAATAGCAAGAGTGAACTGCTAAGCATAATTTTTTGAAAAATGTCAGCCTTGAAAGTATATATACTATAATACCTCATTTATACCAATTACAAAAGCAGGCAAAACAAAATACATGTTCAAAGTCCAGATAATGATTTTCTTTGTAGAGAAAAAAAGGAACACAATAACTGCATCCTGATAACTTTCATCTGAATTGTGTTTCCCTTAAAGGCATCAATTTTACAATCATTTTTTCCAGCTGTCTATGATTTGTACAAGTTTTGGCATGTACGTTACACTCCAATAAGAATTTCTTTTTCAAAGGAAAAGAGTACATTTTTATGTAAATAGAAAACAGTATTGTGTAGAATTTATAAAAGGGCCTACACATAAATCTATATTTTAGAGAAACAACTCATTTTAAACTTGATATCTCAGCATAAATACCTAAAATGCTGTTTTTACTAAATTACTGAGAAATTACAAGCACAAATTGTCTGATGAATATATATATATTCCTACTGGAAACAAAAAACCATGTAGCAATCATACTTGTACACAATCAGTAAGCTGTTCCCACAAAAGAAAGTAAAAATCAATTTTGTTGGGCCTTTCTAGCTGGCACCACCTGTGAGCTACTTGTCAACTGTATTTGTTTTAGGGCACAGCCAAAGCTTTTGAACTGAGGCTGTTGGTTTCCTTATACTTTCCAACAAGCAGCTATGTTTCTTATGTAATTTTTCACTGCCTATGAGTATCTGCAAGAACGTACAGATGTGTGTGTGCCTGTGTGTGTGCACGTGCACATGTGCATGCACGTGCACGTGCGTGTGTTTGTGTGTGTGTGTGTGTGTGTGTGTGTGTGTGTGTGTGTGTGTGTTTTCCAGTACAGGTGGGACTACACCGATAGGTCCTGCCTTTTAAAAGCCCCAGAAAATATTCTGACAGTTTATGGGTGTTCGTGCAGTTTTCAGATTCAGGAAAAGTTTTTGTTTAAAGACCTATCTAAAAATGAAAATTAGAGGGCTATGGAGACAGCTCAGCTGATAAAGCATTTACCACTAACCACGAGCACCTGAGTACTCAGCACCTAAAGCTAAGCACAAGAACACCTGTCTAAGTCGCAGCATTGAGGAGGTAGAGACAGCAGGATCTCCAGAGTTCACTGGTCACTTAATCTAGCCAAATACTTGAGCTCCAGTTTCAGTGAGAGATCCCACTTCAAATGAAATGGGAACTAGAAAGATAACATGGTGGTTAAGAGCACTTGCTGCTCTTTCAGAGGAGGTTCCCAGCACCTATGATGGGCAGCTCACAACCAACTATAACTTCATATCCAGGATTATCCAGTGCCTATAGGCTTTGAAGTCACCTGAACTTTACATACACATACCCTCCCCCCCATACACACACACACACACACACACACACACACACACACACACACAAATAACAGTAAATCTTTAAAAACTATGAAAAGCAGGGAAGACACTGACACCTCCCCCTGACCTCCACATGCATGTGTTCACACTCCCAACACAAGGATATACACCACCACCATCACCATCACCTCACACACAATGAGAATTAGATTATCAGCTTAGATCAGTGTATTCAAATGGTGAAAAGATATTAATAAAGGGTTCCGTACAACTCGCCTTCAGCTTGTAGCCCAGCAATAGCAAAGGTGACACCAGCTAGAAGGTGTTGCATTTGGTACACACCTTCTGGCTGTAGAGACCTGCTGGGTATATACCGCAGCAACCAGAATTCTTGGCCTGGGTGAAAACTCTTTTCCCCAACCAACATCAGTCCTTTCTTCATCAAACTATTCAGATACATTGTTACTATAAGATTATGTTTCCCCCTCTGCCTTTCTTTTGTCAGTGCCCTTCAAAAGATCAAAATCTGACCCTAAACTACTATGAAGTGTCACTAAACTATGACATGAGATCAGTCGCATGTGTTAACCTTCCTTTCTGGATGCTTATCTCCTCGGCCAGCTGTGTTTTCCTGCTAATGTGCCTCACTTGTCAATTAGGAATTAAGCACCTTTATACCAAATGCCTCCTAAAATAAAGACTCTACCTTCCCTGCGGAAGAAGGAATTCCACCTTTGGAGCATGGTATTGGCATCTAATAGCAACCTTCTTGTTGGGCAGACATATAACCATATCAGACTGACCTAGTCAACTTCCATGGTCATGCTATCCAATTCACTGTGATAGGTTTGTGCAGTGTGTGTGTGTTATGTAGGTTTATATGTGTGTCTTTCTGAACTCCTGACCCACAGTATAGCATTTATAACATGGTTAAATATTTTTTGGTTCCTACCACATTGACTTCTTATGTAGCAATGGATACCATAACATTTTCTGTTACTTCCCACCTTCCAAAGAATTCTCTCAATCACTGCAAAATGCTGACTGTATATTCCTCGCATGCCTCTCAGATTTTAGACAAATTTTTTAAGTAGAATGCTGGTCCTGAATCCAAGCACACCATCGCTCTATCATGGGGCCCCATATCTAAGAGTCTTTTCTCCCTTCAGTGAAATGTATACTAAAGCACATAAGGCAAAAAGCTTCACAGCCTATTATTACTGGGAACAACCATGTTGGCCACCCGAGGCTTTCCTTGCTACTATCTGTGCTCAGTCGCAGAAATAATGGTACCACGTTAACAGAAATAGCATCAGCTCACAGGGTGCCACCTCTACCTGTCATGAAGCCTCTATTCCCTGAAACTTCCCCTTCTCCATTCCCATTTTTAACTCCCATTGGGGGTCCTTCACAAAGAAGAACAAGAAGAAATTCTCTGTCTCCACTCAGTCCCCTCCTCCTGTCTCCCTCCCACCCCACCCTAACCCTGCTTCTGCAATTCTATTTTAGGAAGAATCAGTGATGAGCCTGCCACTAACTGTGGGGGGTCTGCTGTCCGTGGTGCTGATTTCTGTACCACGGGTCCCGGGTCTAAAGGCACAACGTATCTCATGCCACCAACATGTCCAAACACCAGAGTCTGAGACTGGGACGTTGGGTTTCGGAATGAGAGACTTTGAGTATTCCCATGGTAGTGGAGACAAGTTTCAACTGAAAATACAAGTGCTATTAGAAGGCCATGGCCCTACATGTGCCAAAGTTTAATATTTTCTGCACCCACCTTGTGAACCTCTCCATTGTTTTATACCATGTTTGTTCGGTAGGCATCAAGAAAATGTTGTCCTTAGTGTGTTAGCAATTTTCCACCATTTTTTACATTTTTATCCTCAGTCTCCTATAAATGAATTTATAATCATCAAGCTGGAGAGGGAAGAACAAACAGCATATTGTATTACAACTCGGTCTCCAGTTCTAATTATCAAGTTTGTCTGTTAATTGTCTTCTCTCATGTGATAGGATAATTCTCAAATGTCTTTTAGACTGTCTTCAGATTGTGAAGAGCCTGTCCTGGGGTCACAACGCTAAGATGAGCAGGATACAGACACTAACAGAGAATCCACCTACACCATATTTCATTAGTAACTAGTTTAATCCATAGAAATGTATGGCTTTACATTTCATTTTGACAACTGAAGAAATCATAACCTCAATTTTAATTAAAATATCTTAATTTAGTGTTTTGGTTGGTTTGAGTTTACATATTCTAATCTTGCAAGTGGTGTGATGGCTGTGCGGGAACTTTAAATTTGAGTCTATCGCAGACCTATCAGACCCTTAGCTGTGAGACCCTCAAAGAGATGACTCATCACTGGGTCTGTGCCTTAGCACTTTTATCTATGAATATATCAATGGTATATATGGCCTAGAGCATCAGGAAAGGTTAGTTTACATTAATAAACAACATAGGTATGTGTGTATACATTACATCTATATCTATGCAGTTACAATACATAGTAATACTTTCATATAAATTTGAAATGTTATTAAACAATTGATGAGTTGCTATGACCAATTATCCACCCATACGAAAGGATTCTCACATAGTGACTATAATAAAAACTGGTGCAGTCTAGATATTTAGTTTATTTTGGTATTTAATTTATTTACCTTTTATTTTGTCTATTTATTTATTTAACATTTCCTGTAACCTGAACTAATGAAAAATTACTCATATAAAATATTTTATAAATTTTTGTTATTATCTATAAGAAGACCTTAAATTCTGGTAAATAGTTTACAAGCAAATGTGTTTTATAGTCATGCAAACATCTTTCCTATGTAAATATAGCCACACATCTTTACTAGCATGTGGCATAGATATATGATGTTGATACATTAAATATATATTCTAGAGCAGCACTTCTCAACAGGGCTCATATATCAGATACCCTGCATATCATATAATTGCATTATGACTCACAACAGTAGCAAAATTATAGTTATGAAGTATCAAAAAAATAAGTTTATGGTTGGAGGTCACCACAACATTAGAAACTGCATTAAAGAGTCACAACATTAGGAAAGTTTTACTTATAATATATAAACTTCTGAGTGTCAAGCTATATGATTTAATATTATTTTACCACAATAAATGTCAAAATAGTCTTTATTTTTTTAACTAGGACATATAATATCAAGAAATTTAGAAAATCCATTGCTAATTTGTATATTTTATTTATTTAGTAGCAAAAGTGAATTAAGGGAATGAAAAATAGATTTCAAAAAAACTTCTAGACAAAAATACAAACTTTGATATCCATGACTAGTTTGTTCCTAAGCACAAAAAATAAGGACCAACCCAAGCTGCCAGTTGGTGAGTGGGGAAGTCAACAACCCGTGGTATTTACTATCACACCAGATATTGTCATACCATGACATAATACTCAGAAATAGAAAATAATAATTAATAACCTCAATGGAATTGTGATGAGTGAAAGGCAGTCTCAAGCCACATACTGTTTCATTACACCTAGATAATATCTTTGAAGTAACAAAATTATAAATAATGATTGGTAGCCAGAGGATAAGGAAAGAGAGAAAGAGATGTGGACATAAAAACAGTGGAGTGTGGCTAGAGAGATGACTCAGCAGTTAAGAGCAGTTGCCACTCCTCTAGAGGACCCGAATTTAGATCCCAGCATCCATGTGGGATGGTCCAGCATTCATGTGGGATGGTCCAGCATCCATTTGGGATGATCCAGCATCCATGTGGGATGGTCTAGCATCCATGTGGGATGGTCCAGCATCCATGTGGGATGATCCAGCATCCATTTGGAATGGTCCAGCATCCATGTGGGATGATCCAGCATCCATGTGGGATGGTCCAGCATCCGTGTGGGAAGGCTCACAGGTGCCTGTAATGCCAGATTCCAGAGATCCAGGATGCTCTTCTGCCCTCCACAGGCACCTGTGCACATGCGGCACACAAACACACACACACTCAGGCATGCATTGTGCAAAATAAAAATTTAAAAACAAGATGAGTAATGTTGAGATAGGCTGCTCTGTATCTTGGCTATGTCAGTGTCACGTGACTCCACATACAATGGAAAAACTGCACAGCGCTATTCCACCACTTGAGAACTGAGTCAGGAAGATCATGAGTTTAAGGTCAGCCTGGACTACAAAGAAAATGCACAGAACCTCATCATCAATGAGTACGTGCAAATCTGACGAATGAAAATATGACTGATACACTTTGTCCACAGCAATTTCCTAATTGGTGACATTTCACAGTAGTTAGGTAAGCTATTTCCCTTAAGAGACATTGGATAAATGCATTCAGGACATTTCTATGTCATATAAATGCATGTAAGTCTACATTTACTTCAGAATGAAAGTTTACCAAAAATAATATGTCCTAAGAACTTTAATAAGATAACATTATGTGAAAATATCAGCTTAAAAAATGAGAAATCCCAACAGAGGCAGGCAGATGTATGTGAGTTTGAGGGGTGAGGAAGACAGAGGGAGGCGGGGAAGGAGGGAGAGAGAGAGAGAGAGGGAGAGAGAGAGAGGGAGAGAGAGAGAGAGATCCTAAAACTGGCTCAGAAGATATAGCAACTAATGTGGGGGTTCCTCTAAAACCCAGAAATAGAACTGCCAAGTGAACCAGCTACACCATTCCTGAGCATACACCCAATATATAGATACATCATACAAGGTACTTGAACACCTATGTTGATTGCCGCTCTATTCTCAATAACCAGGAAACAAAGTTAGCCTAGATGTGAATCTACCAATAAATGGGTAACGAAAATGTATGCATATACACAACAAAATTTTATCTCACTGTAAAGAGAAACGAAATCACCAGGTTAATGGATGAAAATCTAAAAATTATACTAAGTAAAGTAACCCAGGCCCAGAAGGACAAGCACATTTTTTCCTTTCAAATGAAAAATGTAGCTATAAATTCTTAGAGTAATATGTTTAACGTGGAGTACCTATAGAGGCCAGTAAGGTAAAAAAAGAATTGTTACAGCAGGGAGTGAAAAAATAAGACATAAAGGATGAAATGGAAGTAGATGAATGGAATGAAAGCAGGCGGTGGGGAGGACCTGGCGTAGAAAACGTTAACTGGAGAGAGAGGTGGGAGGTGGGAGTGCAGGTTAAAAAGGGGGATAAGAAGGAGCAGTAAAAAATATTAGAAACCTATTATTATATCAGCTTATTAAAATACATTTTTAGGTTGAAATGGAGGTACCCTGCACAGATGAACAATGGTCCTGTCAGAAACCATAGGCTACTAAATAAAAATCTTAATCCAAGGCATGGAATAGCCCCTAAAAAAATCATTTGTCACAGAAGTCTCAAAAAGTCCCCCTCAAAAGACTATACAGGCAAATTTCATTGCTCCTGGTTGCCCACCAGAGCCTGACAGTAAGATCCTGTTGCTGAAGACGTTAACCACGGGCTTTATGTACAAGACATGGAGAAATGAAACTGAACACTTTCTCCCTCCAGGCGAGCTTTTATAACACCAGAAAGGACTGTGCAGAGTGTGAAGAATAAGCATCATCAACAGTCTTACCCCAGCCTTGTCCACTACCTCGTCAACCAGAAGAGGAACCGCCTCTTGCAGGAGCATGGTCTTTGCCAACTGGTAAACGTCTTAGTACAGACTCTCAGAGGACACACACACACACACACACACACACACACACACACACACACACACA
>OU015756.1:73054068-73086286 GCA_907169655.1 Acomys percivali
ACACACACACACACACACACACACACACACACACACACACACACCCATGAATGTTAGAGGTGGAACTCTTGAGAAGGAGCCTTTCCACAGACGAAGACATGGTGTGAGAAAGGGTAAAATTTCACTTTATGTGTATATAAGTTGGCAAAAAAAAATTTTTTTGAAAAATAGAGAAATCTGAGTGGTCTGGCTTCCTTCCGCTTAGGTCTACAGTATGTATCATTTGAGGGCAGCAATCTTGCCATTACAGTTCAATAAATGCTCACTCGCAGTCTCCTGATCCCCAAGCACACACAACAGTAGGCATCTCAGCAAAGGCAATATTGTACGACCTTTTACAGATATCCCGGTGGCAGATGCTTCGGCTCTTATTCGCAAATGAAGAAATACACACAGTGATATAACGGATCTGCCCAAGGTCTTGTTAAGCTGGAGTGGAATGGAATTGGGGTTCTCCTTCTCTGAGAAATAGGGAAGGAGAAGGGGGAGAGAGAGAGGGAGGACGAGACTGGGAGGCGAGGAGGGATGGGGTTATGACCAGGATGTAAAGTAAATAAATTAATTAATTTAAAAAAAAAGTCTTCCAAAGTCTCATAGCCAATATACAGCAGGCCTGCCCTTTGCTCTCAGGCTAGTGATGATTTAGGACTATAAGGCAGCAGCCATCTCTGAAAATTACAGAAATTACTCCACTTGGTTCCCCTGCACCCATCTTGTAAAATACTGAACCCTAATTTGGTCGCTCCGTTTTCTTCGTCCACCCAAACCCACTGGGCTCTGAGCTACTGCAGTCACTGCAGTTGTGGAGAGAAACACCATAGCCAAGCCATGACTGCCAACCTACCAGGGCCTCATCTACCTCAGAAGTCAACATCTATCTTCCTACAGTATGCAGCAAATGGTTCTAACCCATGACCCATAAGGACTTTACTCTCTTTTCTGAGTGCTAGTACTCAAATATCTGAAGTTAATTACTGTGCTATGGTACTATGCAAATTTCTCTGAAATTCTGAAAACATTCCAATTGTTTTCTGTCCAATCCATACTGCCCAGAAATGATTGTGCGTGTGGATGTGCATGCAGAGCACAGCAAGCTTGCTCCTCTCACCACTCTAAATATAGTAATTTTTTTCTATTTTTGAGAATTACATACATGAGTACTGTTTTCATACCATTTCCCCCTCTCTCTTATCCTACAGCGCCTCCTATATCCCCTGCTCTTGTTCAACTTCATAACCTCTTCTTTAGTTATTGTTACGTATATTTATCAGGAGGCTTGTCCCTGGAGAACATTAATTCTCCCTCTCTTGGTAGCAGTTTATTACCTGTAGCTCTTCATCTGGGGTAGGCCTTGTGAAATTCCCCCTATAATACAGACAAGTCTTTGTTTTCTTAATATTTTCCACTATTTATAAAATGAAACTTTATATGCTTCTTCTAAGATATATTTTTTTTTCTTGTGGTGCTGGGTTTTTTTTTTTTTCTTTACTTGACTTTGTTATATCTTTTACCAAGACACAGTTTACTTTAATACATCTCAGAAAAAAAATAGATATCTAATTTTATCTCTTTTTCTTTTTCAGTACATGATTAAATTATAAACAGACTGTGTGGTGGTTTGAAAGAAAATGCGCACACACACACACTCCCAGTAGGCTCACAGGGAGTGCATTATTAGGAGGTGTGGCTTTGTTGGAGTAGGTGTGGCCTTGTTGGAGGAAGTGTGTCACTGGGAGCAGACTTTGAGGTCTCAGAAGCTCAAGCCAGGCCCGATACTTCAGTCTCTTCCTGCTTCCTACAGATTTAGATGTAGAGCTCTCAGCTCCTTCTCCAGCACCATGTCTGCCTGCATGCAGCCATGCTTCCCACCATGACGATAATGGACCAAACCTCTAAACTGTAAGCCAGGCCCCCAAATTAAGTGTTTTCCTTCATAAGAGTTGCTGTGGTCATGGTGTCTTCACAGAATAAAATCGCTAAGACAGATTGAGTTCACAAAGCTCAAATGAGTAAAATCGACTGTAATTTCTCAATACAATGAAAGTTACAAATGATGCAGCCTTAACAGTGTTTCCAGAGGTCACTGGTTTCCAGATTCTCATCTTAATGATGCAGTAGTAACTGGTACCTTAGGTCCGATGCTGAGCATCAGGCTCACTGTCCAAGTTTTCGTAGAAAATTTCATGCACATTTCCCATTTTTTTGTGAAAATTTATACTGTATTTTAACATCAGTAAGACTAAAATAAGGGAGAGGATATCACATTTTAAAAGCTCTGAGGTGGATATTGAGTCACAAGAGTGAAGGATTTCCAGGAAAAAATAAATAAAAATCGCAAATGTATTAAGCATTTGCATGACAATATTTTTTAAAATAAGTAAAACACAAAAATGTGTTAAGAGCTTTGTATCTCTCATTTCCATGCATTCTAAGCTTTTGAAGTTGGATGGTGGGAGGTTGGGAGGATCTGAGCGGAGTTGGGGGAGGGGAACAGAAACATGATCATAAGACACTGTCCGATAGAAATTAATAAAATAAAAAGAGGTCAATATCCTTGTTTCAAAGTTTGTGCGTTCCATGACTAATGTAAACCACACATCATCATTATTTTGAACATAACTATGAATTCTTAACAGTAATTATTCATAGAAAAATCCAAAATACTAAAAGACTCAACGAACAGCTGCTTCCATGCATTTTTTACTGAAGCACATCACCAATGCAATGGTTGATTTTACGGTTAAACTCAAAATAATGAATGCCTTGATAAGGCATTAAGATTAGCAAGTTACATTATACTCTCACAACTCTTTGTTCTTGTGAATCTGTGCAGCATTTCATGTACCCCTGAGGTCATTTTTCTATTTAAACATGAATAACTGGAAAAATGAAATTTGTAAACTAAAAAAAAAAATGAAAGATTTCATCCCAAATGATTTTTTTCCAATTTATGCCATTTATTTATTAAATATTGTGCAACTTGGAAAAAACAGTCATAGTGTTTGGGAAGGTATTACTTAGGTAATAAGTACTATTTTATAAAATTTCCTCAATGAACCAGTCATGGTGGTGCATGCCTGTAACCCCAGCACTCAGGAAGGGAGAGGCAGGCAGATCTCTGTGTGTTTGAGGCCAGCCTGATCTACAAAGCGAGTCCAGGACAGTCAAGGCTACACAGAGAAACCTGGGCTCAAAATTTTTTTTCCTCAAAGCCTTCTCAAAACTAACATCTTTACCATGTTTAATTTATGAAGAAAATATCTACTTACTATGGATGGTCTTAGACTCTAGACATGTGTCTGTCACTGCTACAGTCCTCACTGTCTCATGTTAGTGCTGTAACATGTGTGTGCTCACACATGTGTGAGCTCTGTTTTCATATATTTTGCCTGTTCCCTTCATTAGCTGATAAAATGCTGGAAGTGGAAATCACATCAACAGCTAGTCCTTTGGAACTCCCTGTAGAGCCTCAAAGCATTTTGCCCATTGTAGCTATTTAATCACCACTGGCTCATTGCCTGCAGGCTGCAACTGACAACTCAGTCATAAAGAACCCATGGTGCTTCACCAATTTATAAAGTTAATTTCTTATGTTTCTGAGAGAGGCATGCATCAAGATATTTTCTAATCTTAAATGAGATCAACCTTTATAATCAGATAAGCAAAGGAATGTGGGGTCATACATGCACAGATGCTTGCTCTTTATGACAGTAGCATTTTCAGTGTTCAAAATTTAAACTTGCATGACCAAAATTAGATAGGGGCTTGCTCTGCTTTTATCATTTGTTCATTTTCTTACAGCCCAGATTTGGGATATGTGATGCCCAACTTGGGAAAGCTGTAAGTATCATATGAGCGTTTTCTAAAATAATACCAAAAGCCACAGCAATACGATGATGCACATGTTGGAAGGCTGTTGGGCTTAAGTCTGGATGCTTCTCTGCTCATATCTAGAAACTACTATTTGCTTGTGAAGGAACATTTTTTTAAGTCATTTATTGTCCTAGGGCAGTGTTTCTCAACCTGTGGGTCTTGACCCCCTTGAGAGTTGAACACCCCTTTCACAGCGGTCATATATCAGATATTCTGTATGTTGGACATTTACATTACAATTCACAACAGTAGCAAAATTATACTTAAGAAGTAGCAACAATGGGCTGGAGAGATGGCTCAGTGGTTAAGAGCACTGACTGCTTTTCCAGAGGTCCTGAGTTCAATTCCCAGCAACCACATGGCAGCTCACAACCATCTGTAATGTGATCTGATGTCCTCCTCTGGCCTGCAGATGTACATGTAGGCAGAGCACTGCATATATAATTAAAAAAATACATAAATAAATAAGAAGTAGCAACAATATAATGTTATGGTTGGGGTCACCAAAATATGAGGAACTGTATTAAAGGGCTGTGGCATTAGGAAGGCTGAGAACCACTGGTCTAGTTTCTTGGTTAGCTTGGTAAGAATTTTAAATATCTACCACACAGTGTCGTTATGATTACTGAATGAATTTGAACTTGTAAATATTGAATGCAACTAGTCTTCTTTTGATATGCCTAGGTCATAGGTTCATTAAACTTTCTTCTATATCTGCCTTTTTTTTAATTACAGATTTTGTTAGCCAGAATGAAAGAGGGTAAAGGGAAGAAATTATGCAGATATCTGTAGCTCCTGCTACTGACAGTAATATGCCTAATTATCATTGTTCTTTTCATCTTACATACAAAATTTTAATTTATAACTTTATTTATAATTTATAATTATAAATTGTGGGAAAGATTAAGCTTTGTCACAGGTGGAAGCAGTCTTGGCGGGCTTTACCCTTGGGGCACCCCATGAATACCTTGTGATAGACTGAGTGGAGCCATCCTGGGCCTGGAATTCAGGAAGCAGACCTGGGAACCCCACCTGAGCTACTGTTTTCCTAATGGACCCTCAACGGGAGAAGGAGACCGCCCTTCCCATGTGACTCAGGCAGGTGGGGAAGAGAAAAACAACAGATTCAGCCGGGGGTTTGGGAGCTCGTGTGGAGAAAGCGAATAGGCTGGACTATCACGCGGGCCAGAGAGACACCTAAGGACTCATCCCGTGGAACGGATACCGGAAGGTTCACTCTTTTGACCCTTTAACCTTTTTTCCTTCTTATGTAAGCTAGTTGGGTTGTATAATAAAGTTTAATTGTTAAGAAACAGAGCCAACAATAAATTATAACTATTCCTTAGAAATTAAACTGACATGTTTACTTATGGTTTATTCTGCCTGAAACCTACTCTTATCTAATATTTACCACCTACATACTCACCACTTAAACTTACTTTCTTTTTTGGAGGTCCCTATGATGACCCTAACCTCATATAAGAGCAACTTCTAGATCAAATTATCTGACATACATCCCCATGGATTCCTCTGTCAGATTTTGCTGGTGCCATCTCTTCACATCTCCCCCCAAGTAAATGCATTGGTTCAATTTCTAATGAGAGATATAATTTTAATATTTACAAATGAAAAATTAATATCTAAGGCTAAAGGAACACTAATTAGAAGATACCCAATATTCGTCACTGAAGGGTCAGAGAGTGTGGTCCTAAGTCCCACAAATCAAAACCATGGAGACCATTGCACAGAGGAGCTACATGACAGGGTTTCATGGTGGTAAAGGAACAAGCCAAAATGAAACCTTGTTTTAAAAAGCCAAACCAACACAACATCAAACCGAGCAAGGGAAAAGCAGGAAGTAAACGGAAATGACGGTGAATGTGAGTGCGGTGAGACTGTTTACCTTAACAGCTGCAGCAGGTGGATACCGAAATCCCTCCCTTGAAGAGCATTAAGCCTTTCCTGAAGCCTCAGCAACAATAGCTTCTAAAACTGAACTGCAACTCACATGGTAAATCATGAGAACTTTTCAGTGAGGAAAATGTGTTTTGTGGTATTTTATTAACTGCATAATTTCACTACACCTTCAACCAGAGACTGCTGGGAAAGCCATGAAATATCTACTGCTGTATCTATGTTCAGAGTTGTTCTCATAGGCATGTCACTCCCGTCACGTGTTTACATACGTCTCAGACATTTTATATAGGCATAATGAGATGTGCAAACAAGTAAGGATTTGAAGGAAAGTATAAGGTGCCTGGCCATTGGGTGTTCAAATGGACCATGACGGGCAGAACAATAACCTGAAAACCGGCAATACCATCCTTGGGGACCAAGTCACTAAGCGCAATATAAAGATGCTATAGGAACCCATCTATGAGAGGGCATGCCATAGCAAGCAGAGTGATTCAGTCTTACACAGTAACCGAGGACATCGTCTCAGCGAGCAGAAAAGGTAGGATGTGCTACTGTAAACAGACCAGCATTTCATCACAGATCTATAGACTTTTTATTAACCAATCATGATGAGAACCGATCCAGACATGCTAGAATATGCCACTCTCTGTCATTTCAAGAAATTTTTGCTCCTCTCTGCCATATCTTTTTGAACATTTGCTTGATAATTAAGATATTGGGATAATTCATAGTTATATAAATAAAATGCAGAGTATGTATTGCTATGTTATCTGATATAGCCCTCACAGAAACCAGTGCTGTTCCTATAAGTGATGGCACTAGTTTTTATCTTCAACACACAGATATGCAACAACCAACACCATGCCTCATTCTCTCTCTTTTTTTTTTTTAATATGGGCACTGAACTCTTTGAAAAATACCGCACAAACTCAGTGAGAATCTCCTCTTTCAAGCAGGATGTCAGAATAAGCCTCTTCTAAATAGCTATTCTAGATCTATGCTTGATTAATATCTTCACAGATGAGGAAATATGACACACAGAGAAATTAAGTAATATATCCAAAATCATGGAGTTAGGGCTCAAGTTCATTTTTTTTTTCTAATTACAGAGATGACACTTTCAGTGTCTGTTCACTATTAACACTTCTAGAGAATGTTGCCTGTAGAAACCTTATATAGCAAGATATAGATTTATAGTTTATGTTTATTAAGTACTCTATTATGTGTGTTGTGTAGCTCTTTAAACTACAATGAACAACTGTAACAGCAGGAACTGGTGATAGACACATACAAGAAATGAAAGTCACAGAAAGTCATTTCAATAAACACTTGGTGTGACTTCATAAACTCACTAAATCATTTGTTTCCACTCAGAAAATAATGGACATCAGCAGTACCAACAGTCCAACAGAATCCCTGAGTGTCACCTCATAGAATGTGCTTCCATTCTACTGAATTGGCTTCCTTTAGCCTTAGTGAGTCTTCAGGTTTTATTTTTACCAATTTACACTGTCTACTTGTTCTCTACTGTCACTAATAGAAATGCCTAAAATCAGAGCTGGGCGTGGTTGCACACACCTTTAATCCCAGCACTTGGGAGGCAGAAGCAGGAGGATCACTGTGAGTTCAAGGCCAGCTTGGTCTACAAAGTGAGTTCAGGACAGCCAAGGCTACACAGAGAAACCCTGCCTCGAAAAAAAAAATGCCTAAGATCATCTAGTTTAAGAAGGCAAGATTAATTTGACCCATTGTTTCTAAAGTTTCACTGTATGGTCAGTTGGCTCTGGTCCTTCGGATTCTGTGGCAAAGCAGACCATCAATGTAAAAAATTCACAGGAGAGAAAGCTGCTTACCTCAAGAAGACTTGAGATTGAACGAGAGAAAAAGAGAAAGACACGCCAATGTACCTAGAACCCCCTCCAGGACATGCCCCCAGTGACCTAACCTCCTTGCATCCTGCCTCTAAAGACTCTACCACCCCCTAATCACACTATGTGTTAGGTATCAGGCCTTTAACAGGCTGACCTCTGGCTACACTTATCTAAATATCAACACTGCACACCTCACCTTAAGAAGCACAAAGTTGGTTTTGTGTCATTATCCAAACTGAAGACTTCCCATGAGATGTTATGAGAAATGTATGTTTCCTGCATGTAAAGATAGAGCTACCATGTGTCCCAGCAACCTCACTGCAGGGCATGCATCCGAAGCAACTAGATACAGACATCCATCACTCACAGTAGCCAAGACGTTGAATCAAGCTGTCTCCACCAGTGGGTGAATTTTTAAAAGATAGCATATGTGCACAATGGGTTTCCACTGGAGTTCAAAAGAAAGGATTCCCCATCGTTTGCAACAATGTGCATGACCTAGAAAGCTTTTTTATATTGCATGAAAAAAACACAGGCACTGGAAGCCAAATGTGGCATACTATTGCTTATAGACAACATCTGAAAATGTCGAACTCCGAGATGCACTGAGTAGGAGAATGATGCTAAAATGTGGGGGCAAGATGTAGACATTTCTATCCTTAATGTAAAGTTTAAACTAGATAGGAAGAATAAGTTCAAGCTCTCTGTAATATGTCAAGTGACTATTTATGAGCCTAAAAAAATTGTTTTAAAGATTTTTAATATTCTCACAAGTAACCGATACACATGAAATAATACATAGGGTAACCAGTTCAGTTTAGCCAATACAGTATATACATATTTCGAAACGCCATGTTATACAACATGAATTTATATAAATTTTAGTCAGTGTAAAAATATTCTAAGAAAAACAAATCAAACAGATGGGGAGGTGGGTGTGCTGGTGCACACCTTTAAACCCAGTACTCAGGATCCAGAGGCCGGCAGATCTCTGTGAGTTCAAGGTCAACCTGTTCTATATAACCAGAGTCTCAGGCTAGCCAAGGCTACATAATAGATCATGTCTTTAAAAGCAAATATTTAAATAAATACATAAACAGAGTAGTGAACAAATTTTAGAGACCATATGGGGAAAGAAAACCTCAAATTTTTAACATTTACAGAAAAAAAAAGAGAAATGTGTTTTCATGAAATAAAACCATGGTATAAAAAGGAAAACAATATTTTGACATGTTAAAAGAATTTTTATTATTTAAAACATGATAGAAGACTTGTAGTTAAAATCCATGTGACTATGGATAGTAATAAAACTTCAATTAACCCAGAATAGGTAGAATTCTAGAGAAAATGAACAATGATTAAATGAGACAAAGAGGAACTCAAACATAATTAGAGATTTCAATTTAAGTAGATTAAAAATGGTATAAAATAAAATGTCCAAATATGGCACTTAAGAGGGTAAAATCACATTGCCTAGGAAGTCTTCTGTGAAACACCCTCTTCTAGATATGACTGCGTAGACAAGATCCAAATGATACCTACACCAATGGACGTGTTAACATGGAGAAGGGAGATTTTCACAGTCTCACCCCTAGACAATGAACTATAGGCGACTACAAGCATCTAGGAGGAAGCTTAGTCTGACCCAGGTATGAGCCCTCTTAGAGGTTGCCTGATGCAGTGGTCATCCCTACAACTGTATACACACAAACAATAAAATTAGACTCAGCAGGTTTTATTTATACATATTTGTTGCATACACATGTAAAGTTTATATATACATATATATGTGCATATATAATTGCATACACATATGCACGTATGTATATACAACAAATATAATCAAAGTCAAAGAGGCTATCGACTTGAAGGGGACATGAGGAGGGTTGGGGGAGGATAACTGTCAGGGGCTGGATGGAGGAAAAGGGGAGGTGTATAATTCTACCTCAATTTAAAACATTAAATATTATTACAGAATGAAAACAAGGAAAAAGATACAGCCATATGCGCTCTGTGCAAGAATCTACTTCAAATGTAAAAATAAGCATATTAAAATCAAAGTATAGACCAGGCATAGTGGCATAGACTTTTAATCCCAGTCCTAGAGAGGCTGATGTATACAGATTTCTGTGAGCTCAAGGGCAGCCTGGTCTACAGAGCAAGTTCTAAGTCAGCCAGGATTATATAGTGAGACCCTGTCTCAAACTAAATAAACAAATATTATGAAGAAAGACGTGATATTAGATCCTGAGAAGCCGCACACAAAGAAAAAGTTTGTTATAACTGAAATGGTTGAGAAATTAGTTGTTTCTTAAGCGGATATGTTTTATTGTATGAAAGTTATAGTTCCATAAAATGGGCACGCATGGGAACCTGCAGCCTTTGATTTATCAGATCGGCATAATCCCTAACAACAATCTATAAACTACAATAAGCTCAGTCTTCGCCCCTTACCAAAGAAACTTCTCTTTACAACACACTGAGACCACTACAGAGAACCACAACCAACCAAAATGCAGAGTTGTCAAGCCCGTTGCCATGGACGCATTTACAAACACTCCCACAACTGAGGCCCGAGAAACGTTAATAAAGATGCAGTGCAAAGAGTGCAAAAGCCAGAAGTTCAGGGACTGTGCTCTTGAGACTGTGTTTCCCAGCAACATCAGAAGCTACGCCTATAAAGTCTTAACCAATGTGACTGTCCAAAGGTGAGCTGAACAAAGACAGTACCAGTGGGCGTGCCAGACTGGCCACAATCTAGACAAAGAGCTGCAAGCAACTGAGGAAAGCTGGAAGGGTAAGAGCATTTCCCTGGGGAGTGTGGAGGACACAAATCGGTTATCAAATGCAGAAGAGTCATCCCTGTAAACATACATACAAGTAACACTATACAGACTAAAAAGGTTGTATGTATATATGTACACATGTGTGTATGTGTATATAATATATGTGTGTGTGCGTGTGCATGTGTGTGTGTGTGTGAATATAATAGCACAAGCTTTAAGGAGAGCAAGCAAAACTTGACAGTGTTTGGAGGGAGGAAAGGGAAGGAGAGCTCTGAAACTATATTATAATCTCAAATATAAATACTAAAAGTGTATTATAGAAATTAAAAAACAACGGCAAAGCTCAAACATTAAGAAAATTCCCAAGAATGTGGAAAATATCCACAAAAGTAAGTGTTATGTGGTATAAAGACAGGAAAATTAGAGGATCAATTCAAAAAATAAAAAATAAAATTGCAATATAAGAAATCTGTCCCAAGATGCAACATGTACCCCACCCTCCCCCCAAAAAAGCAACAAAAATATAATGAAAATGAAGGGGACAAGTTTGCTGAGTAAAAACCCTGTGAATGGATAAAAAAAAGTTCCATATTATAACATATAAAATGTCAGCAAGGGTATACACACACACACACACACACACACACACACACACATACACCACTTCTCACTAACAGTAAAAACAGTAAAACCCAACAGTGACCTGTGAGCTGCAAGGAAACCGATATGTCCTGTAGAATTTTGTATCCAACTAAACTATCAAGTATGAAGGTGGGATAAATACAGCTTGGAATTTGCAAATGTCAAAAACTTCACTTCCCGTCCTATTATTTTCCAGAAGCTGAAGGATGAATTCATGAAAACGGAGAATGAGTACAGACAGAGGCTCATGGGTGTTTAAATAGTTTGCCATTTGGCAGTGAGGGTTGTGATGGTTAGGGCAGTTCATGCTAGGAAACAGTGTATTTTGTGAATTATTTGACCAGGCTGTGGGACTTGCCACAGCTCTCTAGCCCACTTCCATTCTGGAAGCTTCTTTTTCTTTTTTCATCTGTTCATTTTTTGAGACAGGGTTTCTCTGTGTAGCCTTGGCTGTCCTGGAACTTGCTCTGTAGATCAGGCTGGCCTCAAACTCACAGCAATCCACCTGCCTCTGTCTCCCAAGTTCTGGGATTAAAGGCGTGTGTTACCACTAACCAGCTTCTTTCTTTCTTAATACACTGTCTGTTTCTAGTTAATGCCTAACTGGAAGGCATGACCTCTTCTCCACCTCTCTTCCTGATGGTAGCTGGGATTTTCACCTAACCTGTATTACATTTTTCTCTTAAAATTCTAACAAAATTGTCCTTGCACTTAAAAAAAATCACACTGGATGTGTGGACATAGAACTTTGATAAAGAGAAAATTTTTATTTAAATCTTTTATAAGCCTAAAATACAATTTTAATAAAAGTAAAAGAAAATTAATAGAGCAGTAATTACACAGATTTATGGAAGTAGCTGCCACATTTTTTTCTCTGTGTACTACAGCGGTTCTCCATCCTCCTAATGCTGTGACCTTTTAATACTGTTCCTCATTTTGTGGTGACCCCAAACTATAACATATTTCTATTGCTACCTCATAACTGGGATTGTGCTGCTGTTATGAACCATAATGCCTGTGCTTTCTGATGGTCTTAGGCGACCCCTGTAAAAGAAAGGATCATTAGACCCCAGAGGGGTCACGACCCACAGGTTGAGAACCACTGCTGAAGTCCTCTGTCACTGGGCTCCATAAGTATGGAAGGGACGTACAAGCAACAATGAGGGCAGACCCCTCATAATGAGCTAGTCTAACTTGCAAGGCTGACATCGTCTTTCCTTTGGAGGGCCCCACTGCAAAGCTGAGAGCGTGGGGCTTGGAATCCGAACGCTATGAAATTAAAAACAATACAAGCGTATCATTAGAAGATAATTAAGACCAAGACCCTGAATAACCCTGGAGCTTCCCCAGGAAGGTAACGATGTAAACTGATGATTTATTCATTGATTTTTCCATCCGCCATCTTCACCACATGACACTTTAATCACTCCTGCCCTCAATTTTCAAATACCCCCCAAGGATCTGATAGCATCAAAATCCAACCAACATCACTTCATCCAACCAAGAGCCCCAACTCTAGTATGGGAACTGGGTGATCAAAGACTGCTCGAGGTTCAGTCTTTCTTTTGTTTGTTCATTTCCTTGGCCTTTGGAAGGTCAAATATTAACTGAAAATCATGTGGGCTGGTTCAGCCCTGGATTCCTGGAACCTGGCTTTCTGATTCAATCTCTACTAAAGAGGCCAGCACAGGACTTGTCACAAACTGACGGTCTTTCTAAGTTTAACATTTCGGGCTCAAAGTTTGTTTATTGTTTATCCGGGGCAAAGAACCTCTCCCTGTTTACTGCAACCTGAGCTGTTCATCTTTTGCTTCACAGTTCCCTCTTCTCTCAATTTATGCAAAAACCAGCAAGTGTGGAGGAGGATGGAAACGTTGAGAATTAATTTCATTACGACTTTCACCTTAATATGTGAGAGCAGAAGAGAGTTTAATTAGAGAGTGTCTGACATTAAATTTCTTCTATTAGGCAGTCTGTCTGTGCTGGCCACTATGTTGGACCCATTATGCAATAGTATGACTAATCCCCAGGGAAACACCTCAGGCTGACTGTTTCTTTGCAGTTTGTGAGCGGACAAACGCATCAAGCTCTAAGTAACGTCATCTTCTCATGATTACCCAGCAAGCCCCATAACAGCGTGGCCCAGTTGAATCCCTTCATCCTGCGGTCCATATGAAAGGAAGTGTGTGCGCCCTGGTTGTGGCAATCTATACCTACCTCGGAGCATTGTAACAAAGATTAAGTAAATAGAATAATATAACGCCGCTTAAGCACTAAGACCAGTGCCCTGAACTTAGAGTGCTAAATATTTGTTAGCTCTTTACACGATTATCACTGGCATATAATGTCAGTGATACAGTAACATTCCTGCCCTCCTCTCCATTGGCCAAAGGGAAGAGAGAGGCACTACGCCTCACAGTAGAAGGGCTTTGGTTTAAGAGCATTATTCTAGCAAAGGCTCTCATTCCAGATCTTGTCTGCTAATTGGTGCGCAGTGCCTGTAGGAGTGAGCCTGTTCTGTAATGGACAGCCTGGATATTTAACAGGAATTAACACCCAGCCTGTGCCTGGTTTTGTTTTTGTTTTGTTTTTGTTTTTGTTTTTGTTTTTTTTTTTAAACTAGCTCAATCCTTCAGCAAGGGAATTACTAAAGTGCTTGTGTTATCTTCGAGTTACCGGGGCTACCATCACAAGCAAGGGCTGCATAATGTGTATTGGCTAGAGTTGTTCCAGCTCCTTCCCTTCTTTCACATGTACCCTGAGGAGCTATCCCACACACGTCTAGCCCTCTGCGGGGCCATCCGTGCCATTGTTCTACTCTGTGAAAACACAGTAAGTGCCCTTCTGGCTGATGGCTCTAGCTATGGGCCTGCTTCACAAAGATCATGCCCCCCCCAAAGAGACTCTCATAGTGTCTTACAACCTCAACCAGTTTCCATTTCATGAATTCACCTTACAATTTCCCCTACAGCTTTCCTCGTGTGTTCTCACGTGATATTCTTAAAATGTATTTAAATTCCTCTTTTTCATTCTCTCCTAAGGAATGTCAGCAACTTGCCGGTGATTCTCATCCCTTCTTCTCATCACCTGAGCTTCTCCATCCCTCGGCCAAATTCTGATTTTCTAGCTCTATTCCTTACTTCTGACTCTTGGAGATATTGGCTGCTATGTAGATGTTATAAGACACCTTGTTCTCTTCCTCCTCCCTTTACTGCTGTATGTATCTATCTCTGTGTGTGTGCATGTGTGTGTGTGTGTGTTACATGTATGTGGATGTGTGCATCCTCACATCCACGTGCCCACATATCCCACATATGGAGCCCAAAGCAAGACATTGGGTATCTTCCTCTGTTGCTAGCTATACAAATGCCTTAAGTGTCTTTCACTGAACTAAATTCTTGCCATTTCTGCTACTCTGGCTAGCCAGCAAACTTTTGGGACCTGTCTGTCTCTGTCCCCTGGTATTGAGGTTATAAGCACACAAAAGTCATATCAGACTGTGAGCAAAAGTGTCTTTAAAACAATGGCTCAGGGAGCGAATGATAGAATCCTAGATGAATTCAAACTATGGAAAAGGATCTTGTAAGGATGGACAGATACCGTAATGGAAGAATCTGGATTTTTCTTTACTGTTTATAAAAAATGAAGGAACAGGTCACTGGAATCTAGGATGACACAAAGGATTGATGATACTTAACATATGCTGATGTCTTTTCTGTCACTGAGCCTGTGGGATATCAAGGTGCAGATAACTACCAAGGGTTTCTAACAAACCCAAAATGCAAGTGTGTGAGGGACTGAGCACTGGCTATGGAGTAGTTTTTGTTTGTTTGTTTTTGTTTGTTTGTTTGTTAGCTTGAGAGCCATTTTTAGTAGAGTTTAAAAGGAAAAACACCAAAGCAGGCAAGCTCTAAATCCCAGTGGCTGCCTAGAGGGGGAAGACAGAAGGGAGAACAGGAAAAGGCCATAGCAGAGTTAAGCATGGAGGTCACCCACGTGACAGACAAGCAGCCTTGTGGTCATCAGAGGAGCTTTAAAGGACGAGTGAAGGCCGAAGCATTAGGTAAGGCATGCTTCCAGAAGACACAGGAAGAAGAAACGTGACACTCCATGGCAGTTCTGCAACAGCTACACTCAAGGTGAAGGAACAGAGGGTGCATTATCTCGTTATTTCTCCCATCTCCGTAGCAAGGTTTAACATGAATGAGTCCATCTTTCTCAGGTACGGTGCCCTGGCCAGGCGATTTACCAATCTAGCTGAATCCCCTCTTACAGGAGGAGCCAATGTCATGTCTCCACCCAGAGGCAGACTCTGCTCCTCACTGTAACACTTCCCCCTCTAAAAAGATAAGAGTAAAATAATGTAGGAAAATGGCTGAAATTAGGGGAATACATATATCCCACTTCTTACCATGGAAATCTAGAGCTCTTGTTTCAGAGCTGCTCACCAGAAGGGATTAATATGTAGACTGGAGTCTCATAATTCATTTCCAGTGTCACCAGCTGGTATCAAAAGATGTTATAAGAGAATATTTATGCACAGTTGCATTCAAGACAAACTGTCTTTATTCTCAGATATTCCAAAACATATCCTGAGAAACATAAATCATTTTGCTTTGGCCTGTCATGAAGTATTTAACTGAAGTGAATCCTATCCTCATCAAATGAAGATGTTTATAGGGTACTGATCCCGGTGGCCCACAAGTGCACTGTCTACATCAGTGGTTCTCAACCTGTGGGTTGTGACCCCTCTGGGGGTCACATAACAGATATTCTGCACATCTGATATTTACACTACACTTTATAACGGCATCAAAATTACAGTGATAAAGTAGCAACAAAAAAAAATGTTATGATTGCGGGTGACCACAACATAAGGAATTATATTAAAGTATTGCAGCATTAGGGAGGTTGAGAACCACTGTTCTATAGGATGGCATTAATGATCTGAACCATAGATTTAAAAGCTTCCTTATACTATCCCAAGAGAAACGCTGGTTCATCCAAGTAATGGAAATGATCACACTTCTAAACAATTCATTTGAATATTTCATAGGCATTTTTCAAAACATACTCATTCAATCACTTCTCTTCAGAGCTCAGGATCCCCAAAAGATGTATGTATCAGATGCTGATAAAGAACATAGTTGTCACCAGGCATGGTGGCACAGGCCTTTAATGCCAGCACTTGGGAGGCAGAGGCAGGCAGATTGCTGTGAGTTCGAGGCCAGCCTGATCTACAAAGCAAGTCCAGGACAGCCAAGCCTACACAGAGAAACCCTGTCTCGAAAAACCAAAAAGAAAAAAAGGAACATAGTTGTCTATCTTTGGGGCTAAGATGTGTTTCTTGATTGCAACAGAGTGTTGGGGTCTTGTTTATGCATCCATTCTGTTAGTCTGTGTCTTTTTATTAGAGAGTTGAGACCATTCTTCCATTGCTGGTAGGAGTGCAAACTTGTACATCCACTTTGGAAGTCAATCTGGTGCATTCTCAGGAAATTGGGACTAGTGCTACCTCAAGACCCAGCTATTCCACTCCTGAGCATATACCTGAAAGATGCTCCACCATACAACAAGGACATTTGCTCAACTATGTTCATAGAAGCCTTATTCGTAATAGCCAGAATCTGGAAACAACCTAGATGCCCCTTGACCAAAGAATGAATAAAGAAACTGTGGTACATAACGGAATACTACTTAGCTATTAAAAACAAGGAAATCTTGGAATTTGCAGGCAAATGGATGGAACTAGAAATCATCATCCTGAGTGAGGTAACCCAGACCCAGAAAAACACGCATGGTATATACTCATTTATAAGTGGATGTTAGCTCAACATAGATGTTCTCTGAGAGTCTCCACTCAGCAGGGGATCAGGACAGATGCTGGGACACAGTGGTGGACTCTAGGTGAGAGTGGTATGAAAGAATGGGGAGATGGAAGGACCCAGAGGGTTCAGTGGCTTCACCAGAAGACCATCAAAGCTGACGGATCTGGACCCGGGGAACCTGCACAAACTCTTGCACCAACCAAGGACAATGCATGCACTAAACCTAGACCTCCTGTTCAGATCTGGCCAATGGATAGCTCATTCTTCACAGTTGTGAGGAGAGCAGGAACTGCCTCTGACATGAACTATGGTGCCCCCAATTTGATCACTTCCCTTTGGTGGGGAGGCCCGGCAGCACACAGAAGAAGGAGAAGCAGGCGAGGCTGATGAGGCTGATAGGCTGTGGTCATAGGGTGGGGGAGGAGGTCCCCTTCTGTCAGAGGTCTAGGAGGGAGGGTGGGAACAGGAAGATACAAGTCAGGGGACAACAATAGGTATGTAATCTAAATAAATGATAATAAAAATACTTTTAAGAAAAGAACATAGTTGTGCATATCATGGTGCAGAGCAATTACTCACCTCACAATTTCTTTCCTAGTCCTTTCCCAGTTCTTCCTCTCATTCTCACCCTACAGTGTAGATGACCCGTCCCTTCCTTCTTGTAGGTGTTTACACCAGACATCTCATCCTGTTCTGTGGCTGGAGACCTAGGAGCTTATGGCTGTCCAATCTCATTTTCCCAATGGGACCGGCTTCCTGGATCCCAAAGGATAATGAATCAAGACAGAAAATAAAGGTACCTATTAGGAAGGATGAGAATAAGGAGGGATGAGAGAAACATGAAAACAGTTCTGGTTGCTTGTGATCAAGATGATGCTGGTTTGAGCATAAGAGAGATTTAGACTTCTAAGAGTACAGAGGGAAACTAACATGAGAAAATAGAATAAGTGAGCAGGGAGGATGAGTTCGAGACCAGCCTGCTCTACAAGCAAGTCTAGGACAGCCAAGGCTACACAGAGAAACCTTATCTTTAAGAGGGGGGAAAGAGCAGGAACAATAAATAAAAAGCAATGAGTCCAGTTTGGGATGGTTGAAGATCAGGGACAAAGACAAAGTGAAGATTTCAGAAGCAGATCTGACTCATTAGGGAGCCACAAAGGTGGCTGGATATATAGAGAAGGTAAGATCTCCCTGCAGTAAAGTATCCATATATCATCCAGATAGATCATGAAGTCACCAAGGGTCACAGCATGACTTGGAAGACTATAATCCACATGGCGACATCCTCAACGCAAAATGCCAGGGTCTAGAATGTGTGGCGATCAGGAGGTGAGATAGGGTTACAGACATAGTCAGGCCCAGGAGGAAAAGGGCTTTGCTTGAAGACAGAGGACAAGGACTCAACATGGCCAATGGCAGTGCTGCTTCGGAGCCCATGGTCTCTAGCTGATGTAGACCGTAAGCACTGGCAATGTGAGATCTTTCAGGAGAGAAGAGTCACACAGGAGGCATAGGTTTTAAGGAAAGCTAAACCAGCTCAGGAAAGAAGCTGCAGTGCTAATTGCCACTCCAGTGTTTACCATTTGGAGAATGGCTAGGGATATATACTATAGGAAAAGAGTTCATGCCACCCATCCTCATTTTCCTGAAAAAAAAAAGTGGACATACCACAATGCACAGAGTCTCCAAATAAATAGACCGATGCCACTTCAAAAGTATTGAGCCTAAGGGAGTAGAGGTGAAACTTTATAAGGGTGACTTCTCCAAGAAAATACAGGTAACAGCTGCCACCAGGGTCGCTATGATGTGACTCGGGTTGTAAAACTTTCATTATTGAAACAAGCCAATGGAACAGTGAGGAGATGACCATACCACCAGTGAGTCTGTGATGGTTGAAATGTAAAGGGCCTCTGTAGGAACATATAGTTGAACACTTGGTCCTCAGTTGGTGGAAATGTTTGAGAATAACTAGGAGGTGTGGCCTTGTTGGAAGGAGTGTGTCACTGGGGGCGTGGGGATGGACAATGAAGTTTCAAAATCCATGGCTGTCCCAAGTCAGCTCTCTCTCTCTCTCTCTCTCTCTCTCTCTCTCTCTCTCTCTCTCTCTGTCTCTCTCTCTGTCTCTTTGTCTCTCTCTCTGTCTCTCTGTCTCTGTCTCTGTGTCTCTGTGTCTCTCTCTGTCTCTCTCTCTGTCTCTGTGTCTCTCTGTGTCTCTCTGTCTCTGTCTCTCTCTCTCTCTCTCTCTCTCTCTCTCTCTCTCTCTCTCTCTGCCTCATGGTTGTAGATCAGATGTAAGCTTTCAGCTACAGTATCATGCCTGCCTGCCATGCTCACCACCCACCACCATAACTGATGCACCCTTGAAACTGTAAGCCCCAATAAATCCTCTCTTCTCTAAGTTGCCTTGGTCATGGTGTCTCATCACAGCAATAGAAAAATAACTAAGATAGTGGCAGTACTAGTATCTGTAGTAGCAGCAGCAGCAGCAGTGGTAATGGTGGTAGTAGAAGATGGGGTTACAATGCTTCCCGTGGGGAACAAATCCTGTAAGAGCTCAGTCAGCAGCTAGGGACAGCAGCCAAGAGTATCAAATACATACAACTTTCTGCCTGAAAGTGTTTTTAAGATGAACTTTTTACATTACACTGCTAAAGAAAATACGTAACAGTGGCTACCACACTTCGATGTTCCAACAATTTTCAGAGATTGATAACCAAAGTATAGAAGTCCATTCATATTTCGCATGGGGTGCAAATCACTCTACGGCACTTGGGAACGAGAACATTCGAGCAATTGGATCATTGTGCGTTATCTGTCATCTGCCGTATATCTTAGAGAGTTTTAACTCTGAGCTTTGACTATAGCATAGCACAGGAAGCAAACAGATTGACAATAGATCTTAATGTCTCTAAATTTAAAACATTAGTGGCTATTTGCCAAATAAATTTCCAGTCTTCTGCATCAAGTTCTGCATAGAAAAAAATATTCTCTATATCTTATCTCTCATCATAATAAGCAGGGTAGAGTCAGTCCACTACCAGACTCCAGACTCTGCCCTTTGTGCTATACTTTTTATATTTGTGTAATTTCCTTTGCATATAATTTCCTCGAACAACTGAAAATGGAGATTGGGATGGCCATTTCTATCAAATTAAATGTATATTATAAAATAATTATGATACGAAAAATATTGCTTCCTTTCTTTCAGCAAAACAACCTACTTCCAATTTGGATCCTGAAATCAAATTTCTGCCACATGGGTGTTTACACATTTGATGAATATTGCTTATCTTCCTCCCTTGTTGGTACCTAATTTTTAAAGCTGGAAGCAGCTGTGATCACATGATTCAAAACAGAAGCAATTTTGTAGGACATGCTTCAAATATGTATTTCTGGAAAATAAGGTGTATAAACTATTCCACTTATTTAACATCTCTGCTACTTACAGGCAGTATAGCAAACCCTATTGTGGTATGGTTTACAAAAAATAGACATTTTTTTAATATTTAAATAAACTTTTATCTGTCAGCCTTATGCCACCATCCTCTCTCTGCTTCCTTTTCAATTGGGAGTAAAACTTGACAGTGTTTTCTTTATTGCTTTGCATTGGTAGTGAGCTACAATATGAATATTTTTTCTAATCTCCAATACACAAAAAAAATTTACATTCTTCACTTTTCTTGTACTTTATGGAGAAGTTGATGATTAAACATTTAACATATCATGTCACTTACAATAGAGGTGATAAAAGTTGTAATTCCTTCTTTTCCTTTTCTCTTCCTTTCCTTCCTTCTCCCTTTATTTCTTTTATTCTGCCTTCTTAGTTTTTTCTTTCCATATGGCCAGCCAGTTGATCCATTGCTAGATATTAAATCGCTCCCCCTTTCCTTGCCTTCTTTAAGGGGACCTTTATCATACATTAAATCCTGGTATTGATAATAGCTAGTGCTTTCACAGAACTACAAAAGGACACACATTGTCCTAAGTGCTGCACATGTTTTCCCTTTATAGAAATTCTATGCACTATTGACCACTTTATCCCCATTTAAGAGATAAGAAATTTGAAACTCAGAGGGCTTAGTAGTTTACCCGAAGCCACAGCTGTTAAGTGGCAAGGCTGTAATTTGTACATTGGCCGTGTGGCTCCAGGACTTATACCCTTTGCCACACGCCGTGTGGCTCCAGGACTTAATACCCTTCGCCACACACCGTGTGGCTCCAGGACTTATACCCTTCGCCACACACCATGTGGCTCCAGGACTTAATACCCTTCGCCACATGCCACTTGGCTCTCGTCTGTGGCGTAGCCCTTGTTCTGTGCATGCCCCGCCTCGCTAGCAGTCACTCCTCTCATTCCAGAGTTTTAATTACTATACATTTGTGCTACATTTTGACCTTTACTAAGAAATTGCCCCTCATGCGCTTTCAGTTTTCCTGCTCTTCTATCAGCTAGTCATTAGCATAAATTTCACCATTAAGTTATCAAGTTAAGAATCAGCTCTAATGCATTCTAGCTGGAGAGAACTACGGATCTTTAACACTGAATTAAGCCACTCTTGAGCACACCTATAGAATGCTTTCACCTAGATCTCCTTTTTTTTTTTTTTTTCCTATAATAATGTTGTGGTTTTATCATTCAAATTACACATATTTTTCTTCATTGACTCACAAGCATTATATTTTTACCTCCATGTTTTCATTTACATTTCTAATCTTTGATTTAAAAAAATATCTATTGAAAACCTCTAGACTTTTGAATTTCATTTTCCACACTTATTCATTTCTCTTATTCATTTCTAAAATTTTCTGTCAATTCATTTCTATTTGGGGTACTGAGTCATGTCTACAGAAGACAAAGACATAATACATTAGGTACCATCCAGTAGTTGTGCATCTCTCTATTGTTCTGATTAAGACTTCCAGAACAGGGGCTGCAGAGAGGGTTCAGTGGTTACGAGCACTGGTTGCTCTTTCAGAGGACCCAGGTTCAGTTCCCAGCACCTACGTGGCAAATCAGAACTATGTGTAACTCCAGTTCCAGGGGAACCTGAGGCTCCACACATGCACACAGTGCACACACATACAGGCAAGTAAAGCGCTAAAATCAACCTCTAAAATACCCCTATTTATTTAATACCTCTATTTAATATGAGAATGATGGGGCAGAAAATATTTGCTGTCCTCTGCCATCCAGTCTCTTCTTCCCTCATAGAAAATCCCCACCTATAGATAAGCAGGTGACTATACCAAGTAATGGGAAAAGTGCAGCACTCCTTCCAATAAAATGTGGTATTGCCATCCAGCACTGCCTGGTGTTACAGAAGAGCTACATGGCAGCTTCTGGGCGAATCTTCAAACACAGCAGACAACACGTTGTCTTCCTTTCTTCTTTGCTATTGGTATTTTTTTTTTTTGTATCTTGGGTCTTTCTGGGCTGGTGGTGGTGGCTTCTGGGTTTCCTTTGTTTTGGAGAATTCTAGGCAGGTCTCAAACTTTCTCTACAGTGTAGGTGATCCTGGTCCTTCTGCCCCAACTTTTAGAGTGCTTGGATTACAGATGTATTCCACCACATTTGATCTTATGATATGGGCTCTGAAGATAGATGTCAGGAAAGCACTTTATCAACAGAGGTATATCCTTAGCCCCTATTGTGGGCCTTTAATGTGGATATGATAGTTGAAACTTTTGTGTCATCTTAAAATCTGGAAAAAAAATCTAGACAAATCCTGGGTCTCTGAAGCTATTGGATTAGACCCACAATGCCACCCTGAAATGGCTTCCTCTACAGAGAAAGAGAGGGGAAGAGAGAGCTAGGTTTTTCATTAATACCAAGCCTATCTAAATGGGTAAATTCATGACAATGATGGTCACTTGGGTTTTTTTTCCCTGATTATAGGGAAAATACCACTTGCTATTCACTATTTACTATAATGTGTTTCTTATTCATGATATTTATCAAATTAAAAAAGATTTATACCAACTCTAATTGACTAAAAAATGTTTTACTTAAGAATAAATATTACTTTTATCAAAAGATTGCCAGCATTTATTTATATCAAATCTCTCTGAAGCAACTTCCTCAATGGTGGAAATACTCATCATCTGTATTAGTAATTTAGCCACCAGATATATGTGGCTGCTAAACTCCTGAAATGTGGCCAACAAGTGATAAGAATTCAGGTTTAAATAGCTTAATTTAAACTATTCAAATTTCAATGAAAGTAACTACATGTGTTTAGCGTCTTTTATGATGTAGAAGATTCATTCCTTTTCAGTCTATTCATATATGATATTATAACATTTTATGCTAAAACATCTTCTGCTTCTGGAACAAAGTCTACTTGAAAGGCCAAATTTGACTTGCTAATATGTTATCAATGTAATAAGATGGAGTCATTTGCATCCCCCAGAATTCTTATTAGAGAAACCACTGTATGATTCAGAAGGTAGGCTTCATTTAGATCTCAGGGTGGTATAAGAGAATTTGAGGGAGTGTGAAAATAATACGATGCGTCATGACATTTGTTCTCCATGACATAGAAGTATTAAGTTTTAAGAACCAAAGAGAGGCTCAGAGAAGTGAAAAAATAAAAGATGGAGGAAGAGGGGGTTTTGTGAGAAGAGTAGAAAAACAAAATATGGAAAAGAGAGATTTTGGTGGAGGAATTTTTTTTTTCCCTAACAAAATTTTGCACATCCTGCAATATGGTTCCTCTTTTGATCTCAGCATTTGATTGTTTATTTTTTTTCCATAAAACCTGCCAAGATTAATAATGTTGGTATCTGTTGCATGGGTGTTGCGTAAACAGATACTTTACTTCCCTGACCTTCCAAGCATGTGGTTGGATCTCATTTCTTCAACTTCCTAAAGGGAGTTGTGCCTTGACCTAAGGGAATGTGTGTAGAAGTGATATGTGTCATTGCTGGACAGATGGACAAAGCACTTGGGCGTGTTTTCCTACAATCCCTTTCCCTCATCAGGGCTGTTGACCATATTCAAGATTATAGGGTTTCCAGTGCTCAATAAACCTGACTGAGAACAACGTAAAAAAAAAAAAAAAAAAAAAAAAGCATGTGTTGACTTGTGATATACTTGTTATAAGAGGGAAATAGTTCTTTGTAATATTGAGGCATTGGAAATTATAAATTGTTACTACAACATAACCAGTTTATACTAAAACTGATATGAAAACTGATGACTCATTAGGGAAAATTGCATAATTTAAAAAACTTATTTAGACTAAGAAAGGAAAATAAATGGTGAAGAGAACATTGGAAGATCATGAAAAGAAGAAATCTCCTCTTTTTTTTTCCCCTTTGCAATAAAAGAATACCATCAACTGTGCAATATAAATGATAGTTCCTGCCTCACAAATATGTCTGTCAGATATATTGGCGCAGAAGGCTGAAGATGATGCTCCAACGCTATTGAGAGTTTGGGGTGACTGTACAGGTAGCAAGCTGCCTCTGTCATCCTCTCATTTGGGAAGCTGCTAACCTGTACCCCCGTATACTCTGGTAATTAATTTTATTCCTTCTCAAATCCCTGATGGGGTTGAAGATCAGATGGTTTAGTTTTACAATTAAACTTAGTCGTTTAGGGGTTAAGCTATTTTTAGGTCTAGATAGATGTTTTAAGTTGATAATGATGAGATATGATAGATACTGATTTACATCCTGAATTTTAGATGCACCAAGATAGCAAAGATGTTGTCTTCAAGGCTGCCAAACACCAATAGCCAAGCCTCTATGAAGTAACATATATATAATTCCTGATTGTGTCATGGTTCTTCTTGCTGTAGGTAGTTTACTGTATATATGTGTAATAATACAAATGAATATATGTTTAAAAAATTAAAAAGAAAAACATATGTGGGCATCATGGAAAGTTGAAAAATGATAGAAATACATTGGCTCACAGGACTTGACTTTGGGAAGCCCAGGAGTGTGGTGTCAGCATCTGGGAAGGTCCTTCTTGTTCTGTGCCAGAAGAAAGAAGGTGAAGGAAGTACAGGAAAACAGGAAAGCAAATAGAAGCCAAACTCACTCTTGAAATAATCCCACCATTGGGAGAATGAACCCCTTTCCTGATAGCATTAGCCCATGCATGAAGGCAGAGCTCTCACTCTCTCATCACCTCTTACTATGGCTCACTTCCTACTCCTGCAACACTGGGGTCAAAGTCTCCAGCACACAACTTTCAGAGACATATCCGAATGATAATGTTCACCTTATATGCTGAGGTGTTTGGGGTCTAAGGTCAAGATACAAAAGCGTACAGCAATTGTCATATTCTGGGAAAGAAACTGTGCTTCTCCTATTAGCACCTGGAGCTGACTACGGTCTAAGGATACTATCATGAGACAGTGTCTCATGGAAAGGGCTGCATGTTGCATTGGTCGTGCAGTTTACATTTTTCATGTAATTGTAGACATCTTTTTTTAAAATGTGTATATGAAGAGAAGATCATCTCAGGACCGCACCAAGGTACTTCTTTAAATAAAAACTTCTTTAATTAAATGAGCCAGCCTTTCCCAGAAAAATTGAATAACAGAACAATAACAAAGCAATGAGAGTGCAGTACGAACTAACGCACCACCAGCATAGGGTATATATATATATACAGCAAACAGAACAGAAGACATTATACAGTGCCCTTAGGAAAATGGTAGTTTCCATGGGCATTGCCAGATGAGAAAGGTTTGATAAACAGGGACAGGAGAGAAGTTCATGAGTGTGTCTTATACACCAATAGAATTCTTTAAAGAAAGGACTAGAGTCAAAAGATAAACCAGAGTGTGGATGGAAAGAGGACTCCAACCATCACCCAGCCATTTTGACATAAGGAAGTCTGAGCTAACTGAAAAGGATGTAGAACATCATTCTGGGAGGCAGAGGGCTTTACATGGTGCAGTTCAGGCTGGAATCCCAGTTGAATTCATCCTTACAGGGACCCCAGATAAGGCCAAATGAAGCTAGGAGGAAGACTGTAGCTTCACCCAACATGGAGAACAACACACCGCTGTGAGTTGAAGCTACTAAGCTTGGGTGGGTGTGGTTTGACAGCTTAGGTTTCTGCCCAAATCTGGACCTGCTTGCCAGATCTCATGCCATCCTTAATCAAGCATGAGCAATATGGCAGTCTGTATCCTGAATCTAACCTCCTTATAAAGAAACTTCAACCTTTCTCTTTTTCAAGAAGCAAGTCCTAAAGACATTAGCCTTTTTTCTGAGAAAGCACCAGATAGATTTCCAAAGTGGTTGTACTAGTTTGCATTCCCACCAGCAATGAAGGAGTGTTCCTCTTTCTCCATATCCTCGCCAGCATGTGGTGTCAGTTGAGTTATTGATCTTAGCCATTCTGATGGGTGTAAGATGGAATCTCAGTGTCGTTTTGATTTGCATTTGGAAATCTATCTGGTGCTTTCTCAGAAAAATGGGAATAGGGTTTCCTCAAGACCCAGCTATTCCACTCCTTGGAATATACCCAGAAGATTCACTGCCACACAACAGGGACATATGCTCAACCATGTTCATAGCTGCCTTATTCATAATAGCCAGAACATGGAAACAACCTACATGTCCCTCAGTAGAAGAATGGATAAAGAAACTGTGGTACATCTACACTATGGAATACTATTCAGCTATTAAAAACAAGGAATTTCCGAAATTTGTGGACAAATGGATTGAACTAGAAATTATCATAATGAGTGAGTTCACACAGAAGCAAAAAGAGCTAAATGGTATATATTCACTTATATCGAGACACTAGTCCAAGGTGTACATCCCCATGAAAAACTGTACCTACCAGGAAAGTGGGTCAGAGGGGAGGACATCCTATTGAGACTTTAGGTGTGAGAAGCCTGGGAGAATGAGGAAATAGAAGGATCCAGTGGGTCCTGGAAAACTACAGGCGGGTCTGGCCCCTGGGGTCCTCCATAAACTACGGCAACAGCCAAGGAAAATATAGGCAATAAACTTTGAACCCCTACCCAGACTAGCCGATGGACAGGACATTCTCCACCATTGAGTGGAGAAGGAGATCTGACTTTCACACAAACTCTGGTGTCCCATATTTGACCATGTCCCTTGGATGGAGACGCATGGTGGTACTCAGAGGAAGGATAATAGGTCACCAAGGAGAGACTTGTTACCCTATGAGCATATACAGGAGGAGGAGGTCCCCCTCAGTCACAGACATAGGGGAGGGGAGTAGGGGGGGAAGCGGGAGGAAGGGAGGAATGGGAGGATACAAGGGATGGGCTAACAACTGAGATGTAATATGAATAAATTAATTTTAAAAAAAGACATTAGCCTTGAAGAAAAAAAAGTAAGTCCACAGCAGTATCGTTCATAATATCATGCCTAGTAGTATTTACCCAGTGTGTGCTTCCATTCAATTTCATTTTATAAAATATTTCTGTTTAGTATGACTTCTGCAATGTTTTTATTTTCTCTCTAGATTGTGTTTGTCCCATTAAGGTGCACACTGGGATGAGCAGGTCCCCATAAAATCCTCCTGCTTCTGCTTTCCAGTGATACCCAGCTGAGGTGTTACTTTTTACAAAAGTTCTGTAAATGTCTAGAGTGTTCTCCAACCATATCACTGAGGTTTTATTGGACTAGCTTGCCTCTCGATTCAACTTCCATGGACCACAAGAGCAGACATATCCAGAATGCTTCATTTCTTCCACTTCCTTCTGGGTAAGTGTTCTCTTCTTTCATTGTTCATTAATGTGAGCTTTAGCAATCACTAATTTTCCATCCCAAACCAGAATTCGCTGTTCTTTCTGTTGGTGCTCACAGCCTTTTAGAGCAGTATTTATGTGTCTCTCTCTCCCACTGAAGAACATGAGCTCAGGTGGGAGCAATACTTTACCCTCATTCTCTTCCAAGCCTGCTAGCAGCGCACAGCTCAGAAAACTAAAAATGTTATCTGCTTGACAAAGTGTAAACAAGTTTAAGTGGAAGGAAGAAGTATCTCATGATTAATTTAAGCAAGGCCCTTTAAGAGAGAAATTATCTGTGGAAATTATAATTATAAATTAATTATAAAGGCAATGGTAAGGAACAAAAGGAAAATAAGAAGCATAACAGCTCAGAAAATAGTAAGAATATATAAACACCCTGACTAGAAAATAGTTAACGGCACAGTGACAAGTAGATGACAACCTTAAGGCTGAGTGGACTTGGTCAGGTGCACCCTTGATCCCAGTAAACAGAGGCAGAGGCAGATGGATCTCCAAGTTCAAAGCCAACCTGGTCTATAAAGCAAGTTCCAAGACAGCTAGGGATACACGTCTCAAAATAATGTTGATATTGGCTTGCTAGTGTTTCCTACTCTTTCTAGAACTTCAGTTATGGTTTAGGAGTTGACCCTAGAAACAGATGCCAGTGTGTAACCCAGGATTGTATGGAGAGTCCTTCGTCATCCTGGGTCTTACAGGAAAACATTAACAAGGAAACAAGAGCTGACTGGTCAAAGCTTTACACTTTACACTTATCCACATGGCCATGGAAGAAACAGAGACAGAGTGACTTTCGTTAATTCCAATAGCATCATCCTGACAGTTCAGCACCCACTGCTTCCACTGAAACAGGGGAAACATCCATGAAAGAGCCTTATATGGAGGAGAGAAGAGCTTGGAAGCCATGTGCTGTCCCTCACATTTTCCAGAATTCAAGTCAATGGCATCACACAAAACACGGTGTCTTTTGTGGGGGGCTTCTTTGCCACACTAAGTCTTTTTGAAGCTCTAACCACCTCACTTTTTGTCCTTCTCTCTCTCCCTCTCCCTCTCCCTCTCCCTCTCCCTCTCCCTCTCCCTCTCCCTCTCCCTCTCCCTCTCCCTCTCCCTCTCTCTCTCTCTCTCTCTCTCTCTCTCTCTCCTAACTGCATTCCTACACTACCATCTCTTCCTCTGCTCATGTGTTGACAGACATCTGGATTGTTTCCAGTCAGGCACCATTATAAATCATGTTGCTATGAATTGCATACATTTGTATGGGCATGTATGTTCACTATCTTAAGCAAATACTTATGTGTGGCATTGCTAAGTAATAAAATTACATGTCTAACTCAAGAAACTGAAGCACTGTTTTTCAAAGTATACGAGCCATTTTGCATTCCCTCTGGCCATGTGTGAGAGTGGCAAGGGCTGCAAATCTTTGTAAAAGCTTGACTATTAATGTTTTCACTTCTCAAGGCATTCCAGTTACTGATTAATGACACTGTAGTTTCACAGCACGTCTTCCTGTCAGTGAGCAATAGGGGGCAAATGACAACTAATAGCAAAGATATTGAATACCTCCTTCTGTATTTATTGACCATTTGTATATCTTTTGGGGAATTCTTCTGTTCAAATATTTTGCTCGTTTATCGTTGACCTGTTTGACTCCTGTTTCTGACTTGGGAGGGCTCTTCACATATTCTGGAAAGTGCATTTTCTTTATACAGGTGTGTTGAGGACAGCTTCCCCCACACTGTAAACCGTCCTTAAAACAAGTGCTGGCATTTTCATAGTCTAGTCTGGTTTTGGGGTTTTTTGGTTTTTTTGTTTGTTTGTTTTTCTTTTCTTTCTGGTTGGTATTTTTTCATTCCAGCATTTTTTATGCTTTATCTATGATGCATGGGAAAATATTATTTTGTGCCTGTTGTAATATAAGTACTGATATTTGTTTTAGTTCCACGTCCAACTATTCCAGTTGTATTTATTGAGACTAGTGCCCTGTGGTTAAGCCATTTACTTTGAGCTTTAATCAAAATTCAAGTATCTATATGGTTATATGTGTGCAAATTGGTGGTGGTGGTGTGTGTGTGTGTGCGTATGTGTGTGTTTCTGAAATCTCTATTCTGTGAGATGGATGTAGGTCCATTGTCAGGAACTCTGAAGCTTCATGACATCTTAAAATTAGATAATTCATGCTCTCTACCTCAGTTACTAATTTTCCAAATGATATTTGTTATTGTCCGTCCAGTGGATTTTCATGTAAATTGTGCAATACAGTTTCAATGTCTATAAAAAAAAAAATGATGGAAGAAATGTTGGTTAAGGCTATGTTGAATCCATAGAACAATTCAGAGAACTTAAAGACTTTCATGATTTCCAGGTGAGCTGGCATGCTGGAGGCAACACACTTCCTGGTGAGCCCTTAACGGAGGAAGGAAGGGGGCAGGCGGACGATAAGGGGACCCAGGAACGACAGGACTCTTCCAAGATCCCAAGAGAGAAACAGAGGAAGAGCTTCCGAAGTGCACTAAGTAAGTGAGGGAAAACTTGAAGGTGGAAGTGTTTATTTAGACTCATTACTCACTCTGAAGTGCATCAAGTCAAACCCGGTCCAGCGGAGCAGTGTCCTGGCTGGGGGAAGGGAGCCAGGAGCTGCTTCCGAAAGGTGAGAGTGAGAGCTCAACAGGTCTAACCTCACGCAAGCCACAGCTCTGCAGAGCCTCAAATCCAGTCACAGGCTATGGAGAGATACCTGGCAGGTGGGTAAACGGTGATAATCCCAGTTTGTCGCCCTGTATGATTCAGAGGGAAGCCGCTCAGGTGCCATTTTCAGAGTTAAAAAAGTGAGTCACCTTTGGGGGCCTGAGATCCGGAACATGCATAGGTAGATCCAGGAGGCTCAGTTTGGCCTGAAACAGGCCCTGGAAGTGGAAAAGGCCAAGAGGAAGTTGTGGAGAGGAAAGAACACACGAAGCAGTTGAACCCGCGAGCTCCGTACGTAAGTGGAGATTGTCCGATCCTAAAAGGCAGGCTTTCATCAAGTAATAATGAACTTGGAGTCTGAGGGCTCTTAGCCGGAAGCCAGCCTATAAATCCAATTCTGGAGCCACGTACACAGCGCAAGAACTCTACTAAAGTTCACGGGATACGCGATACCTTCAGTGGCGTCCTTCCTGCAGGCTGAAAAATACCCAGAGGATTTCTTATTGCTGTTGTATTATTCCAAGTGTATCGGTGTTTGGCCTGCATGTTTGTCTGTGCAGCACTTGCATTCAGGGTGCTTGGATGCCAGAAGAGTGTGTCAGATCTGGGACTGGAATTATAGCAAGTTGTGAGCTGCAATGTAAGGACTAGGGATGAAACCCAGATCCTAAGGAAGAGCAGCTAGTGCTTTTAACTGCTGAGCCATCTCTCCCGCCCCTAGGTTGCCTCCAAAGTCCAAGGACAAGGTCCTTGTTTGTAATGATCTCAGTGCTATAGTTGCCTCCCACCAGGAAAAACGTCAGCCACCCAAGGCTCAGACCAGAAACTGCAAAGCCTGGTGTGACCAGCAGAGGCCACTAGTGTGCTAAGGAGGAAAACTGCCATTGAGAAGAGGGACCTCAGCTACTTCGCGATACAAACTACTGGGGAACAGCCCAAACCATAAAAAAGACGAGCATCCACGTAGTCATGTGACGTCCACCCCTCCCCCCCACAACACTGTCAGGATCTAACTTTCAAAGGCCCAGAAAGAATCTTTTTTTTTCTCACTTTTTCCCTTGTCATCTTTTCACCCCGTTTGCTGTTGTTTTTTTAACTATATCTTTAGAAAGATTTTTACTTTATTGCATCTTTAAAATGTTTCGTCCTTACTTGTTATTCTTCTTCATACACTCATCCAGTTTCCCTTTGTGTATTTTTTCATGTTGAAGCAATATCTTTCTTTTCCTTTGTTTCTTATTTCTATTTTGCCTGTTTCATTTTCATCTCCTAGCCCTCTACATTTCATAGTACTTTGAATTTACTCTGTGTGTGTGTGTGTGTGTGTGTGTGTGTGTGTATGTGTGTGTGTGTGCGCGCGCGCGCGCTGTACATGTCGGGACTAACACATGTGAGAAGTAGGTACATATATGTGCACATGTATAAAGTCCAGAGATTGATGTAGTGCGTTTCCTTGGTTACTGTCCACCTTGTACAGGGAGACAGCTTCCCACACTTGGACAACGTTGACTGATTCAGACATTCTAACCACCCAGCTTGCTCTGAGATCCACTCACTGCCTCTTCCTCCACGGCTCTGGGAAAGCATCATCAATAGATTTGACCAACTAGAAGGAAGATGACCAGATATACAAGACGAGGCTGAGGAAAGTTGTAGCACAAAATCTGTAAGCAAGCAAAAGGGTTGGTGGTGGCGCACGCCTTCAATCCCAGTACGTGGGAGGCAGAGGCAGGCGGATCGCTGTGAGTTCGAGGCTAGCTTGGCCAGAGTGAGTTCCAGGACAGCCAAGGATACACAGAGAAACCCTGTCTCAACAACAGAAAGGAAGGAAGGAAGGAAGGAAGGAAGGAAGGAAGGAAGGAAGGAAG
>OU015756.1:73097976-73200014 GCA_907169655.1 Acomys percivali
CACACACACACACACACACACACACACACACACACACACACACACACGCTATCACCGCGGGTGCTGGGATTCCCAATTCAGTCCTCACACTTGCACTGCAAGCATTTTACCGATTTCCCCACCCCTCCTTGCTTGGACTTGGTCTTTTCCTTTATCTGGAGCTCACTGGTTAGGCAAGACCCGCTCAGCCCTCCAGGACCTGCTCCTGCCTGTGCTGGGAATACAAACAGGCCCCACCACACCCAACATGGGATCAAATGCAGACTCTTACGTGGCAAGCACGTTCCTAGCTGAGTCATCCCTACGTTATTTGTCACAGAACTGATTTTGCGACTATGGTTTACTTGTCCATGCGCATTGTTCTGGTCTTTTCTAGGGTAAGGCCTGGTGGCTATTTTTAGGCTGTACTTGCCAACAGCCTGGGGTTAAAAATGAAGGACCGGGTTGAACATTTTGAATTCCTCGAATGGCTCGCTGTACATAGCTGAGGGGTGAAGGGTTGAGCAGGGAAAGGCTAAGAACGAATAACGAGAATGATAGTTTTGCAATGAAGTTACTGGGGCGGGGAGACGCAGGTAGGCAAGTGTTAAAGAGAGTCACTCTAAATCCCAGTTGAGGTTACCCTATAAAATACTCCTGGAAAAGTGTGGGATCAATACAACAAACTCAACCAAGACCTTAGGAGACATGAATAAAAGCCATGTCCTCGAACAGGGAAAAAAAAAAGCATTAGGTAAAAAGAAAACCTGAGTGAATAGTGACTTGAACAAATGTTCTGTACTTACATAGGTGGTTGAAACTGCGTGCTAGATGTGAGTGAACTTTTAAAGTATCTTTTAAATTTTTCTGCAAATCCAAAAACGATTCTAAACATGAGTTTCGAGGGGTGGGGGAGGTGGGGGCTAAGACAACCAACCGTCTTTCCTTCAGTTCATAGTTTTAAATAAGAAACCTAAGGAAGTGAAACATCTAATACAAACCAGCAATATTCCGGGGATATTCTTGACCGCCCCTCCCCCCCGCCGAAAGCTTGTCCTTAAACAAGAAACTACCTAATAACAGGTCCCCGAGCATCTGTAATGCTCTGAGAAGGAAACACAACGAAACCTTTACAAAAAGCCTTTTGGTGTGGCTCCCAGGACTAACGGGCACGCCATCTGCTCGCAGCCCAGGTGGTAACCAGGGTTCACGTGTCACCCGGCGGAGCCCAGCGCTAAGGAGCCGCCCTGGCAGGTCCAGGCAACTCCGCTCCCGCAGGTTGCTGGGGGCAGGGCGGCGGCCAGCAGCATCCCGCTCGCGCGGCGGTGCGGATCGTTCCCCCCCCCCCCCTTCCATCTGCAGAGCGGGGACCCCCGCGCGGGTCGGTCTCCTACAACAAAAGGGCGCCCCGCCCTTGGAGAGCCCGCCCCGCCCAGGCTTCCCGCGTCCGCGCCCGCGTCCCCGCGGGAACCGCTCCCGCGTCGCCGCCTCCAGGTACCCGGAAGGGGAGGGGGCGAGGCGACAACAATCCGGCGGGCCAGGGGGCGGAAAGGCGCGGCGCCGAGCGCCAAGACAGCCGGGGGCGGGGCTTCGGGCCGTGCCGCCTCGCCATTGGCGGGCACCGCCCCTCCGGCCGCCGCTCATTGGTGAATGCTCAAATTCGGTCTCAAGGCGCCAGAGGAGGTGTTTTAGCGGGGACCGCCGTCGTCCCGGGCTGGAACTTCGCTAAGGCGGATAGGAAGCGCTGTCGCTACGTGGACACCGCGGGCTGGAGCCGAGGGTCTGCGAGCCGTACTCTGCCCTGCCCATGTCGCCAGCCGGCTGCTGAGAACTACACGCCCTGCCCGCCCGCGCATGCCACGCGTGCGGCTGCCGGTGTCCCCAGAGACGGAGAGCCTTCATCGCACACAGAGGCAGTAAGGAAGCGTGTTGGCCCCACGGATGGGGAGGCGGGAATGGGGGAGAAGGGCTACCCGCTGGCCCGGGATCCGAGTGCCCTGGCGGTTGTGCTGGCTGCGGCGCTGGATGGAGGAGGCTGGTCCCTCCCCCCCACGACCTAGGGGCTTCCCCGGGAAGAGTTTAACTTGGAGTGTGCATAGATGCCCGGGAGGGGTTGCGTGCATCCCACAGGGGTTGGACTCGAGATCGGGTTTCAGTCTACCCACTAGTTCAAACCCACTCAAGAGTTGAATTCCTCCCCGTTCTTTGCGCCAAAATTAACTGACCTGGGAGACCCTGTAACTTTCTTGACGTTTGCCTAACACCCTTCTTGCTTGGTAACTATTTTGCCCACTGCTTTTTCGTAAGGGATTACAGTTTGGGCCAGTTTTTTTTTTTCCTTTCTTCCCATATTTTCAGTGATTTCTAAATATATTAATGTTTGTTCATGTGAGTTTTAATGAGGATTGCAGGATGTCTGCATTCTTGGAAAATCCCAGGAACCCTCTGGGAAATGAGAAGTTGATGTTCACAAATGGCATTTTTGTTGTTGTTGTCGAAAATAAATGTAAAATCGTTTTCTGATATACTTGTGTGTTCCAGATGGAGGTAAATTGTTTAACACTAAAAGACTTGATCAGCCCCAGGCAGGCCAGACTAGATTTTGCCGTTGAAGACGCAGAAAATGCACAAAAGGTAAGCACAGAGAAATGCTTTAATCTCTAACGTATTTTGGACGATGATGCGTACCCTTGTTTTTATGTTCAGCATAATTTTGATGCCATCAGAGAAGAGTTTTTAAAGAACAGAGTCATCAGGACCATTGTCTGGGATCTACTCTTAGTCATTAGTGTTGGAACCAGCCCCTAGACTCAGAGATAGAGACAGCGGGCAGCAAGCGAAAGTCTGTAATGCTCAGGGTTGCCAAGGGTAATTAAGCTAATGCTTTGTGGAATGTCTCCAGGAGCAGACTTTTGCAGTTACAAATACCGGATTTAATGTTAAAATGCTGAAAAATAACCGTCTTCCTCCTAGTGAACCAAGTACGGAGTTCTCCTGGGAGTTACAGTCTCGCCTACTGTACAGGGGTCCATGCGACTGGCCCTCACCAGCTATTCCGAGGAGTTTACAGCCCCGCTGTTTCTTATATGCTGAACCACACTCTTCCTTTCTGCTCTTGTGTATTTTCAACACACTAACCCGCTAAGCTGGCCATGGCAGGATCTAAACCTGCCATGCACAGATATGCAGTTCGGTAGATGTCCTGTTGGTAGGTTTAACAGTGAAATCTGGTCATTGTTTAAAGCAAAAGCAAATAGCTATAACAGACCAGTTTTAGAAACCTTAAATATAGGTCTATAGTAGAGGCTTCCTTGGGCACTGAATCTCTGGATTCCAGGTCTTAGTTTCATGCCAAGAACATACTTTCATCCACTACTTGGCAGTGATTATTTTGTTAGAGGGAGAAATGCATATTAAAACATTATTAATTTGAAGAAGGTATTTTAAAAATTACCTAAAAATATGACTTTATGTTTACATTCAGTTTCAGTTTTTGGGAGTTGCCGAGTAAAGCTTTTCTGTTTTCCTTTGTAATTTCCTTTGTGTGTGCCTGTATATGACTGTGTGCGTATATGCATATGACTGTGCGCACCTCTGTGTGTGTGTGTGTGTGTGTGTGTGTGTGTGTATGTGCGCGCGCGTGCGCCTCTATGAGACTGTGCATACATGTATATGACTATGTGCACGTGTGTGTATGTAGTGTGTGTGTGTGTGTGTGTGTAATATATGAAGTCTGCCCAGTCAGCTCTCCACTTCTCTTTCCGGTCAGTGACTTAACGGACACTTTCTCCAGGGACTGACCACTCCCCTCCCCTGGTTGGCCTCGGCGAGTGTTATTGAGGTTTCTTGTGGGGGTGCAGAGAAACTCAAGAGATTGGCAAAGGGGCAAAATATCTGAACCAAGGTGAATAAGAAGGGGCTTAAGTCAGAGAGGAGGCAAGAGATGAGGCCTGCGTGGTTCCGTAGGGATAGTAGGAGGTTTCTTTGTCCACTTCCCCATTGTGGCAGGATAGAGCTTTTCTGTGGACGGTAGGAACATGGGGTTCATGGTCACAGAGACCTGGGTTTGATTTCCTGCTTGGCCATTTACTAGCTACATGGCCCCAAATATATTTTTAAGGTCTTTCAGCAAATATTTGTGTTCCAAAGGCCGGAGATAAGGAGGTTTAATATCGCCTAACCTTTCTTAGCTCCTCGCCCAATTGGGGTTTTGTTAAGTTGCCTAGCTTTATACATTCTTCATGTGGTACTGAACTAAATGACAGTCCAATCATAACTTGCCCTTTGGTTACCTTAGAGGCTTTCAGAGACCCAGGTGTAAACGTGGCCAATGACATTAGGCTCACAGAATAGAGGAGGAAGAAATTCGGGCATTGGAAAGCTCTGGAGATGGTGGGTGTAAGACTTGGGTTAAATCTCACTGGGTAAGGAAATTCAAAACTACACTAAAACAGTGAGAAAGAAATGGCAGACAAAAGAAACAAAATCTGGGGCTTTGAGAAATCCAGAGTGGCCAGCGAGGTGTAGCAGTTTCTTTTGAGGATCCTTCTGTGGGAAACCAGGAGGGGATCCCTGGGTCAACTTGTCCTTTAGAGGACCTCTTTCTTGATGTACACACAGCTCCTGATCACTCATGGCAAAACTTGTTTTGGAAAAAGAACTTTATAACGTTATCACCATGTTGTACTGTTCTCAGTTCTGGTAAGATAAACAGATGGACCAGTGTACTGAATGGTGACAAAAAGTGGGAAATGGACAGTTTGGGACAGTAAGGCCTAAGGCTGGAGCTGTTGAGAAGACTTTGTGGAATTGCTGATTCATGCATTGGGCTTGAAGGGAAGGCATGCTAAGACCCTGGAATATGAGGAACGTGTGAGACCTGATGGTAGATGCCTATAATTCAGCACTCAGAGGCTGAGGCAGGTAATTATGAAGCTAGAATTAACAGGCTCATACTACCAGGCCTGGCTTCCATGTGTGTTCTTTCAAGGCCATTCGTGTCTTTGGGGGGGGGTAGCTAAGGAAGGTGATGGATTCGTCATGCAATATGCTTATGCCTGTGTGATTTATAGACAGGTGACTGTGCAAGAGATGGCTGGTTGCCTGATTTTAGGATTCTTGAAAAGTCATAGCCATGGACCCAAACTTGGGATTGTGGGCGTGTAGGTTGACTTTAAAGCCGAGCATATGAGTTTGGGTGAAGCAGTCCAGGGGGAGTGAAGAGGGCCGGAAGAAGTCTGGATGTGAACTCTTATAGCTTGTCAGAGTAGGGGAGGGAGCCTGATGACGGAAGTAACCGTCAGAAATACAGAGAGTTTTAAAAAAAAGTGAGTAGTGTCTCAGAAGCTGAAGTCTAGATGTTATAGCGCCAAGAATCACGGCCAACCTTAACGACGTCAGTGGAAGAGGCAAGGTGGCTTTAGCACCAGTTTGGTTTGGTGACCAAGAGGTGACCTGAGTGAACACCATGGATTGGACAGATTAATGGTTGTAGAAACTCTCAAAGGGTGACAGGAGGACAGTCTCAATGTGGATTGCTCTTTCTAGAAAGTGTGTTCTGGCAGGAAGTGGAGTTGCCAGCCAGTAGCCAGGAGACACCTCCTAACCTCGAGTCTTTGCAGCGGTGAGCCTTTACCAACAGGTGGGGTCTCAACATGGCATCAGAAGGAAGGTGATGCTCAGAGGAAGAGCTCAGGTGTGATTGGAGGACAGGTCTGAAGAAAACCAATGGGACAGGGTATGAGCTGCCTATGAAGAGGAAACTAGAGGGTGACCAGATACCATCAAGGCTCTTGACAAAGCTGGTGTGACTTAAGATTGCATATTCAAAGCTATATAATAACATAACCCAAGTTGATAACCAGGGTCTTTTAGCTTTCAAGCCGTCTCTGTGGCCGTGTACAATGTATTCCCATACCTGTAGTGCTGCTGCTTGTTAATAATTATGATGTAACAAGAATAAATTAATAAAAAACAAAACAAAACAAAAAATAATTATGATGAACATACCTAGCATTTCAGATGGCAGCGTTTTACTTTATTGTCTGAGTTGCTGTGCCAGCTTTGTTGCAGATCCCCTCCTTACATCTTAGAGCTTGCATCTGTCTGAGCTCTCTGCTGTTCAGGATGTTGTAGGTTAGATTTCCTCGGAAGCAGACCCCACTTGAGTGTTGAGTACAAGAAACTTGCGGATGCCCAGGAGGCTTGCAGCAGCGGAAGGAAGAGAATGGAAAGGAGCAGAGTTACACAGAGAAAGAAATTGAGTCGTGATGGAATTCTGAGATTGCATTACAGAGAAGTCAAAGCGACCAGCCAGTAAGAACACCAGATGTTGGCGTGCTGGGTAGAACTTTTACCGGTCATTGAGTTCAGTGTTGGCCTCACAGGAATGGGTGTGGTCCTGGGCTCATGGGTTCTCTTGAGCCAAGGCAATCCAACGAAGGGCGTGCACTATTGGCATTTCTTCCAACAGCTGGGAGAATGACTCATTCATTCCTGGAGAGACTTGGTTGCATCCAGCGCCTACCATATGAGCAGGCGGCCTTACTAGAAAGCCTTGACAATTGGTCTGAACCCCGTGTTTTGTATATATTGGTAACATGGAACCAAGTAGAATGAATAGCCAGGTCTGTAACTATTCTAATCCGTTTCCGCTCTGTTGCACGGCGTCTAGAAGGCAGTACAGATGGGTAGGTGGCGCAGCGTGTGAATAAGCCATAGCTCAGCACCCCACCGCATCCCCAGGACCTCTCAACACAATTTGTGTGCCGTTTTTAAACTTTGGTGTATAGGTGTTGTCTTAGTTGGGGTTTCTATTGCTGCAACAGAGCCATGACCAAAGAGCAGGTTGGGGAGGAAAGGGTTAATTTGGCTTATACTGCCGTATCACAGTTTCATAACAGAAGGAATTCAGGACAGGAACTCAGACAGAGTATGAACCTGAGGCAGGAATTGACATGGAGGGGTGCTGCTTACTGGCTTGCTCCCCACGATTTGCTCAGCCTGCTTTCTTACAGAGCCCAGGGATGTCACCACCCACAATGGGCTGGGCCCTCCCCCATCAGTCACTAATTGAGAAAATGCCCTACAGCTGAACCGTATGGAGGCCTTTCCTCAGGGTTCCCTCCTTCCAGATAACTAGTTTGTGTGTCAAGTTGACGTAAGACCAGCCGGCACAGGTATAACTACAGTCCTAAGCCAGCCACATTACCCAACTTCACTCCTGCTTTCTCACGTAAATGAAACTGAAAATGCATCTGTGTATGAAGAAATTGTTCATTCTGAATCGCTCCCTCACTGCAGAAAAAACACCAGGACTCATTCCTGTGTGGACACGTACCCCGGAAACAGAAGGTTGGAAGGGAGGGAGGGTGGGTAAACCCGTTTTCTCATGAGCCTGGGACACACCTTGTGCCCTGAGGGTACCTTTTGGCAAGATGTAGAGTTCACTCAACCCCTGAAATATGGCATGAGGCACTGGCTTCATGGACTCATGACTGAGACAAGGCGTACATCCAGGAAGCTGAGGAGAATCGCTGTGCTCTGCAGGGCTAAGTGCTGGGCAGATGGGCGAATGGAGAAGGGGAAAGGCAATAGCTGAGGTTTATTGGGAGCTCACTATGCACTTGTGAGCTAGTCTGAACCTATAAAGTTGGTGGGGTTTTTTTGTTTTGTTTTGTTTTGTGTTTTTTCGTTTTTTGGGGGGTTTTTGTTTGTTTGTTTTGTTTTTCGAGACAGGGTGTCTATGTGTAGCCTTGGCTGTCCTGGACTCACTTTGTAGACCACGCTGGTCTCGAACTCACAGCGATCCACCTATCTCTGGTTCCTGAGTGCTGGGATTAAAGGCATGTGCCACCACTGCCAGGCTTTTTTTTTTTTTTTTTTTTTTTAATCAACTTTGTTTTTCAGTTGGATAAATGGAAATGCAATGAGGGGAGGAAGAGGAACTTGCCTGAGAGCCTGCATATATAACCACTCCCCTGGCTGCCCTTCTAAATACTGCTGGGTACCTTCCTGAAACTTAGAAAGACATAGTTTCCTTCTTATCTGTACCCAGAATGAGCTCGTTTGAAGAGGCACCATTTTAGAAACTGTATTCAGCCGCCTTTTACATGCTCAGATTTTTACATGGGCTGCTGCATATGACTTCAAGTATCTCTTTTTAACCTCTGCACCGAAGGTTATATAAGTTCATCAATAAAATGGAATAAGCAATAATAGTACCTGTGCCACAGAATTAGATGAGGAATTGATACAGGTCCAGGAGAGAGGGTGTGTGTGGTGTGTGTGTATTACACACTCAGTCATCGCCCTTGGGGGCTCCCTTGCAGACACCGTCTGAATGGCTCACTGACAGGGACTTGTTAGCAGAAATGAACAACTTTCCCAGGATCGTTGCCTGCTTGCCTCTGCTAAAGTGTGAGATCCGATCACCTCCACCACACCCTCCGTGCACATCACGGTTCAACAGAGTGTCACCGTAGCTGGCTGGCAGCTTCTGAGCTTGTATCTTAAGGATTTCCAATGCTATGAAGAGACACCGTTGACTATGGCAGCTCTTAAAAAGGAAAACGCTTAATGGGGCTGCCTTACAGTTCCCTGGTCCATTGTCACCGTGAACATAGTGGTGTGCAGACAGACATGGTGCTGAGAGTTCTCCAACCAGCTCCTCAGGCAGCAGGAAGAGTAACACTGGGCTTGGCTTGAGCCTCCGAGACCTCAAAGCCCACCCAAGTGACACACGTCTTCCAACAAGGCCATACCACCAATAATGCCGCTCCCTGTGAGTCTCTGGGGGCAGGCCATCCCAGACACAAATACCACTCTCTCCCAGGCTTCTACCTCTGTCCAGAGCGGGGATGTCTTAACCTCTGAGCAGCAAGACCTGGAGCATACAGGAGCTGTAGGGTGGTAGGTACAGGACAGGAAAAGTGCATGTTGACCCTTTCCTCTTATTGCATGAGTCACTCTTGACAGGAAGAGAATTCCACTGGAGAAAAGGAAAAATCTTTCTGGTTTTGAATGGTATAAAACAACAGTTGAAAGACATTTGCTTCCATTATTTGGTGGGTCCAAATGTGGGCTTTTTTTTTTTTTTTAAATCATGGGCTTCTTTATAATTGCCTAAGGCGGTATTCAGGAAGTATGGTGTGGGGCAGATGCTGCTTCACAAACTATTTCAAGATTGCACAAGTTGACAAGCAAAACCTTGGCACTGAGCACTTAAAAACCCTTGCCAGCAATCTGATACCACCTTTGGGGCACCTAGGCTTATGACCTACTGGAGATGTCACATGTTGCAGAGGCTATACATTGATTGAAGCGACACACGGAAGTGGTAAGTCAGGAAATTCCACCCTGGTCCTATGAGGTTAAAGGTCACCTAGCAGTATATGGTACTCAGGAGATGTGAAACAGAATAAACGAGCAAAAACCTGGTCCTTCGCTGTGAAGGGTCGAAGAAACACTGGTCAGAAAACCTCAGGCGGCTCTCGGGTTAGCCTGCTCTATCTAGCATTTGGTTGGCTGCTTGCCCTTTAATTCGCCCTGTTACTGGTTGCTTCTGAACCTTGAACTACAAAGGCCTAACTGTTCTCCACTGGGAAATGCAAACTTGTAAGTATAGCTTTGAAAAATAAGTCCCTGTGAAGCCAGAAAAGACTCACTTGGCCTTCTTCACTTCCAACTATGACAAGCGTCCGTTGGTGACAGATACATTTGTGACTTCTCTAACACTTCATGACAAATACGTGTAAGCGGAGTAGCAGATATAAGGGGGCTCCTTGGAGCCACTGTCCAGTGCCCTTGTAGCTCTCTGGTTTCCGTGTATCCGATCTCAGTTCTCTCTGACCTTGAACGTGAGGTCTGTTTTGGATTCCCAAACCTAAGTGGAACATACTCTGCACTCTTAACTGACACCTGCCCCTTCTTGGCCTTGCTCAAAGTTTTCTTTGCCTTAAATAGGAAAATATATTTGTTGACCGATCAAGGATGACTCCAAAGACTCCAATGAAAAATGAGCCAATAGATCTTTCAAAGCAAAGACTCTTTACTCCAGAAAGAAATCCTATTACTCCGGTAAAGCTGGTCACAAGGCAGCAGCAGGTGGAGCCGTGGACACCCACAGCCAACCTGAAGATGCTCATCAGTGCAGCCAGCCCAGACATAAGAGACCGAGAGAAGAAAAAGGGGCTGTTCAGGCCCATCGAGAACAAAGAGGATGCATTTGTGAACTCCCTGCAGGTAAGGGCAGTGCTCACGGAGCTCTTGGAAGACTCCAGAGACTTCCATGATTATTAGAAAGTCATGATACTCGTCCAGGCAAACACGGTGTTAATTAAACATGCCATCTTTTTGTTAACAGCTGAATTTTCCACTCATTCTTATTTTCATAATTAATTTCTTTCCTCTCTTAACCAGACTGCATTTTTAAAATAATTTATTAGTAGTTTGATTCAATAAAGATACTTGGATTTTTTTTTTTTTTTTAGCACTGCTATTTTGTTGTTGTTTGATTGGTTCCGTGTGTGTGCTGTCTTAATCACTATTCTATTGCTACGAAGAGATACTATAAGTGACCTTTTTTGGCTGCCAGCCAGCTATAGTGACACTCTGTTGTACTATAATGTGCAGGAAAGGAGTGAAGGAGGTGATTTTTATTTTTCTCTTGTAAAAGCAAGCATTTGATTGGGGCCTGGCTTACACTTTGAGAGGTTTGGTCCAGTATCATCATGGGGAGTATGGAGGCACACAGGGTGCTGGGGCAGTGACTCAGAGCTATATCGGATCTGCCAGCCAATAGGGAGGCCCTGGGCCTGGTATGGGCTTTTGAAATCATAAAGCCCACCCCCAGAGACACACTTCCTCCAACTAGGCCACACCTCCTAATCCTTTTCAAAGAGTGCCACTCCTTGACGACCAAGCATTCAAATATATGAGGCTACGGAGGCCATTCTTACTCAAACCACCACAGCCTAATGATTCAACCCCAGGGCTCTATACTTAGTAGGCAAGCCCTCTGCCACCAGGCCACATGCCCAACTGCCATTGTAGATGGCTCTTAGGCCATCTTTAAATTACATACTCTGTGAAGAAGTAGAGCTGCTCAACAAACAGCACATTCATACTTTCTAGAAAGACCCAACAGCCATTTTCACTCCCTCCAAACTTTCTCTGAGACCTCCCAAGAAAAATGACTTGCAAATTGGAGTCTTTCCAGCTGTTTCGCTCCCCCCCCCCCATTTATGGTGGACTTGAGGCCACAGTCTCCAAAGCTGGCCTTCCTGTCTGTGTCTCGACTAAGTGTGTGGCACTACGCCTGGCAGGGTTTGCTTTTCCAGCCAGCACGCTCTCACAGATCGTTTACGTGTTTTCACCGTCACGGCTCTTCTTCCATTGCTACACAAAGATCCGCTGCATGACTATGACAACGTACCTCTTCTGTCTGTGGCCACTAAGGTTGTTTCAGCTATTTGGGGCTAAAACAAATACATGGCTTGTCCCTATCTTCTCGTGTGCTTGACTAACATTTCCCAGAGCGGTGGTTCTCGAAGTACTACCTGGGAATAGCTTTCTTCGCAAAGGATCTGTGGCCGTGTGTATCTGCTTTTCTGTATGTGTGTTGCAATGGTGCAGTGCCCACAGCGGCCAGAAGAGGGCATCAGATCCCCTGGAACTGGAGTTACAGGCAGCTATGGACTGCTCCATGTGGGTACTGGGAATTGAAGCCAGATTCACTGCAAGTGCTCTTCAACACTGAGTTCTCTCTCTCTGCCACCCCCCTGCCCCCAAGTTACTTTCTTAATAGCACTAAGATATTTGCCAGTTAAATTCCCGTTCTCTTAAGTTTGCGTGATTACAAGATGTGGACGTTGTAACACACTAAGTACAGAAGTAAGCATGGAATCTAGCTTTCGGTGACGCCATCACTGCAGAGGTTAGAAACAAGTATGTAAACCCTGACCTTTGACCTCAGCATCGTAGCATCTCCACTCATTTTCTACTATATTCAGTATGAACAGAAGGAACTCATATGCCAACCACCAGCTCTAATCCCAGTGACCAGGAGGCAGAGGCAGACAGCTCTCTGTGAGATCAGAGCCAGCCTGGTCTACAGAATGAGTGCCAAGACAGAGAAACCCTGTCTCAAAAGCAACAAAACCCCGAAACATCGTCATCAAAATACTCAGATAAACAGAAAGCTCTCTGGGGTCCTCGGTAGTTTTTCAGGAACACAGAGTGACCCTCTGAGCGCAAAGTCTGAGAATTAGCGTATTCACCGTTAGTGAAAGCGCACAGGGAGTTTGGTGCCACAATGCTCCCAAGCGCATGCCTGCTTCCACCAGGCATGGGAAGCATTGATCCATGTGTCCTCTGAAGCTGTCACTAAACACGAGTTCAGTTCCCAGCATCCATGTGGTGGCTCACAACCCTCTGTTAACTCTTTTCTAGAGGGATACAGTGCCCTCTTCTGGCTTCCATGGGCAGTGCGCACGCACACACACGTAAATAAATATGGATGACCTTTTTGGGGTTTTTTGTTTATTTTGGTTTTTGTTGTTTGGGGTTTTTTTGTTGTTGTTGTTGTTGTTTCGAGACAGGGTTTCTCTGTAGCCTTGGCTGTCCTGGACTCACTTTGTAGACCAGGCTGGCCTCGAACTCACAGCAATCTGCCTGCCTCTGCCTCCCAAGCGCTGGGATTAAAGGCGTGCGCCACCATGCCTAGCTCTTGATGACCTTTTTATATCTCTTTAACCTTTGTCTAGCCCAGGATTAGAAACACATTCTCCTATGCTTTACTATAATTTGCTTTCTATACATCTTGGGTCCATTTGGAATTGCTTTTTATATGTGACATGAGTCAGGAACACAGCTTTTTCTTTCTGTATGTTTGTCTGTACTATTTTCGGGCCCTCTCCCTCTCTCAGCCGGCAATGCGACATCTGGCATATGTCACAGTTACTTGTGTGTATTTCTATTTCAAGAGCCTTTCCTTTTCTTCTGGCCTACTTACTTGTCTGCTCGAGTCCAGGACCATTTATTTTCCAATAGGCAAAGAACAAACTTTGCCATATACTTAAAATGGCTGACCTGTTTCTGGCTCTTTCTTCCACGTATGCTTCAGACTGGTTGTCTTATTTTGCTTTTTCAGACACAGTGTCACTGTGAAGTCCTTGCCCACCTTGAACTCCCTGTAGACGGGGCTGGCCTCGAACTGATGGAGATGTGCCTGCCTCTGCCTCCTGAGTGCTGGGGTTAAAGGAACGTGCTGCGCTGCCTGGCTCCGGAAGGGATCATTTGTAGTGACTGGAGACGCATTCATTTCTCCATGGTGCCGAGCCTCCTGTCTGTGAACTTGGTGCACATGCCCAATTCTAAGTGCTAAGACGGTGGTTCTCAGCCTTCTTAATGCTGCAACCCTTTAATACAGTGTGTGTTATAGTGACCCCAAGCCATAAGATTTCTGTGTTGCTACTGCATTACTAATGTCGCTATTGTTACGAATCATAATGCTAATATTTTTGGACATAGAAGTTTGTCAGAGGGGTCGCGACCCACAGGTTGCGATCCATTGCTCTAAGATCTTGAATATTAGCTAGATTTACTCCTAAAAACCGTAGCGTTCTTGTCACGGTTATAAATACTATCTTTTGAACTGACTTTCTCTTGCTGTAGAGGAATGCAACTTGGGTTGTTTGGGTTTTGTTTCTTGCTTTTGTTTTTGGGTTTTTTTTCCCCTTGGTTTTTCAAAACAGAGTTTCTCTGTGTACAGCCTTGACTGTCCTGGAACTCACTCTGTAGACCAGGCTGGCCTTGAGCTCGTAGAAATCTGCCTGCCTCCACCTGCCACGTGCTGGAATGAAAGGTGTGCAGCTTGGGCTTAAAACATATCTTCTTTTTTTGGGGGGGGGAGTTCGAGACAGGGTCTCTCTGTGTTAGCCATGGCTCTCCTGGACTCGCTTTGTAGACCAGGCTGGCCTCGAACTCACAGGGATCCACCTGCCTCTGCCTCCCAAGTGCTGGGATTAAAGGCATGCGCCACCATGCCCAGCCAAAACATATCTTCTTGTGTTCAGTTATTTTGCTAATTCCTCTTGTTTTTTGTAATTTTTCACTTTTTTTTTTTTTTGAGTGATCCATCATACCCTTTTCAGAATGAAAAGGTTTTGTTTGTGCTTTCCAGGCCTTTGCCTCAGTTTCTCCTCACGCCCTAACATGCCCACGCATGCCACAGAAGGGCCCATGACTCTGGGCATCCGTGCTTTCCTGGCTTTCAGGGAACACTTCCAGGGTTTCTCGGCTAGCCAGATAGTACCTCTTGTATTGTACAACCTGAAACTCGTCAAGAGCCTTTTCTGAATCTTTTGAGATTCACTTTTCTCCTTGGGTCTGTTTATTGAAAAGCCTTTGATTGGCAGTGGAGACCTGTTCAAGTGTGGGTAGAGCCCAGAGTGCTACTTGAGTAGCCTTAGAATAGGAAAAGACTTCGACTCACTGGCCCTTCAGGAGGTTCATCAAGATTTGGTCCGTCCTGAAATATACAACAGTGCAACGGGTCCCTGCATCTCAGGCTTTGTCAGTGACTGTCACCCAGAGTCGCAGAAAACAGATTGTGACGCACTGGGTCCAAAATGAGGCCTGAGATGCTGCATCTCCAGCAAGTGCCTGCTGTTGCTGCTGCTCCCAGGTTCACACACATATGAGAGGCAAGGCTGGAGCAAGCTGCCCAGCGCATCATTCCTGCTTTACTTAAACTTGTGTCCATGAGTCCCAGCCTCGTGTTCAAAATGAGAAACAACTCAGTCCAGAGAAGAAAGTAGGAAAAGCATCAGAAAGACTAGAAGTTGTTTTCACTGGGATGTCGAATGGTGTGGCTTGGGACCACTTTGCCAAGGGCTCGCCAGCACCAGCAATTAAGGTGGTAACCGAGGCATCTCCCCCCTCCCTTCTCTCTGCCCTCTGTAGCTTGACGTCATCGGCGACAGCGCTGTGGATGACTGCGAAAAGCAGAGGCCAAGCAGGAAACAGAAAAGTTTAGGGCTGCTCTGCCAGAAGTTTCTAGCGCGCTATCCAAGTTACCCCGTGTCAACTGAGAAAACCACCATCTCTCTAGATGAAGTCGCCCTCAGTCTTGGTACGTATTGTCCAATTATCCAACCACCTGCAGCCTGCCATCGGTGGCAGTGGGAAGCTGTTTACCCTGGGTGGGCCAGAGGTATCACTTAGCCTCTTTTATTAACAGAGGGGCCCTGTGAGAGGGTGAGGACAGCAGACCTCCCTTGCCACCAAACCTCCCTTCACTGTGCATAGAATTCGAGGAAGCCTAGACCTAAAGGACCAAGCAGAAACTCTGGGCTTTTAACCTATATGGGGACTGGAGCTATAGCTCAGCGGTAGAGGAGTTGCTCAGGAAGTACAAAGTGGGTTTAACCATTACATCATACAGGGAAGAAAATGTGTTTATTGTAGAAGGTAATATTTTTATACTTATATTACAGATCAATCTCATTTTAAATTCTTATTTCAAGATCTAAAAGTGCACACTGGGTATGATGGCACATGCCTATTATCGCAGTACTTGTGAGACAAGGGTTAGAAGGACTGTAAATTTGGGGCCAGCCTAGGTTACACAGTGAGGCTCTGTCTCATAAAATTACAGACACCTTGCTCTTTGTTTTTATAATATGCTTCAGAGAGCTTGGAATTGGGATTATTATTTATATTAGTATAAAAAGCAAAAACTTGAGTGCTGCTGTTAATTGTATCTCTGTACAGCCTAGGAGCCAATAACTGACACAAAGAGACTGAAATGTAATTCAAAGCTACAAGCACTATGCTGGGCAGAATCTAAACTGCTACTAATGTACTAGTAAACCAAAGTTAAACTACTCTAATCCTATCCCAAGCACTTGCCAATCTGATGGTCCTGGGCAGCTTCCCTCCACCAACTCCCTCTGTCAACTGTCCACTCTAGGCTCTTCCTCCTCTCCTGAAAGCCACACCTTCCACTTCCTCTCCTGAAAGCCCAGCTGATTGGCTAAATAGCGCTTTATTGACAACTGCTACATCCACTCAAGGCATTCCTCCACAATTCCCCTTTTTAGTCTAATTTTAAAAATAACAACTTTTATCTATACATTTATATTATTACACTAATACACAATATACACACACAAGAACCACGAAACTATCATTATATTCATGTTATACTCATAGCGTTTTGCTGTCTTCGGCCCCATTAGAGACTTGAGAAGGAATAAAATTAATTGCCTGAGTAAACAGGAAGTGCAGTATAGCAACTTCCAAAATGAAAAAATGACAGGGATGCTTTGCTGCCTGAACAGTCACTCAAAATTCTCTAACAAGTTGGAATATCATCTTCAGCCTTCTGGTCCAGTGTATCTGACAGACATATTTGTGAAGCAGGCACTATTGAGGACTTGCTTACCCTGTCTTGGCAGAGGTTGGCCGTCAACTTCACCTGCGTCCAAGTTTGCCCATTTCAGGCAGAGTTCTGTCTGTGGCAGAAAACAAGGAAATTTTTGCCCGGTAGCTGGTTTGCCACACCTGAAGCCATCTCCATAAGGAGGTTCCTCAATGCTTATTACCTTCTTTGAGGCAGGCTGGGTGTTGCCAGGAGTCAACCTGTCTCATTTTTAAAGAATCCTCAAAACAATTTTAAAAAACAAATCTTTAAATGCCATATTCTGAGATCTCTGAGGTTTTTGAAGACCTTATCTAAATATTTTACCTTATCTATTTATTGAAGCTAGGATTTATATTCTTGTGATAAAATTGAGTAGTGCAATGAATTAAAAATAAACTTACTTTATATCAAAATATAAAATTCTATACCAATGAATTAAAAATAACATTGTGAGTAATTAGGCCTTAAGTTGAAAAGTAGATTCAATAATCTACCTTTTGTCCTATCATCCCTATATATTTCTATATTTTTCAGAGAGAAATCCCTGAGTCCAGTCTAGTTCTCTCTCTGAATAAGACCAATAATAACATAACCAACTTCCAATGAAGATAAACATCCATAGCCTTACCCCAAACCTTACCCAACCCCCTCCCTTAAGGGAAATGGGACATCTTTCTCTTTTTTAAGGCTTCTTCTGGCTGATTTTGGGATAAATAATACCTATGTAGGGGCCCAAATAAAAATGGGAAAATGGTTAAACAAGCTAGAGATAATATTTGTGGTCCAGTCTCTAAATGTTGAGAAATCCCAGGCTTAATAAAAGTCCTGTGTGGGATAGTCTGAAATGCTGGACCAATTGGAATCAGGAGCTTTCTTCAAAGCTATGCTGGGAACTGTTTTGTGCTGATGCCAAACAGCATCTGCAGCACTTGTGGATCAAACATGAAGAATGCAGGATGTCAGCATCTCAGCATGCTGGAGGATGAATCCTGTCAGGTCTGACCCAGCATCAGTGTCTGGTTCTTTTGTTCTGAAAACATATAATTTCTCACAAGCATTATACAGTTCTAAAACTATAAATGCATGAGGTATGCAGGATGCCAGAGCAATCCATGCTGGTTCTGTAGTTTGAATTCTTGTATGTATAGACTGCCTTAAGTTAGCAGTCTCCCTTTCATCCAGGTCTGTTTTATTTTGACCTCTTTCAAAGAGGAAGTATAATATTGCCATCACCAAAGAACATGCAATCATTATTTAATTGAAATCAAAACAAGATTGTATAGTTCTAAATGTCCTTCTTTAGGCTCTGTGACACCTCTATGGTAGGCTAGGCTGCTACCTGTCCCCCGAGAAAATGTATCTCGTTTTAGAGACAAGCCGGTTGCCCTGAGCAAAAGAAAAGGCATTAAGCTTTAAATAAACTTATGCATATCCTAGGCATCTTGTACCTGGGTTTTCACACTTACATAAACTCCCATTTTAGAGTTTATGCATACCCTAGGCATCTTGTACCTGGGTCTCACACCTTCTCTCCACAGGAGGTGGACACTTCCACCTTTTAGACTAAACGAGCAAGAACATGACACTTGAAGAAGGCCTACGCCATAGCCTTCACAGCAAACCTGTCAGGATAGAAAATACACAGCTGGACCAGCCTCCTGACAAAGAGGGGTGCACATGTTCACATGGCAGGAGCATGTGTGCCTGAGATGCCCGCACAGCTGTAAATATGAATACCGTTGCTTTGGAAGAGCGACCCCTAGTGGACAGGGACTGCATTTGGTTTCAGGAGTATTGAACTGTTGAAAGTCATTAAACAGGAATCACACTAACCTGGAGGCATAGGGGTATCCACTTAAAAACAAGGAAGCTTTACCTGTGGGGAAATATTTGAAGGGATAAGCTAAATGAACGGTTAATAGCTTGTGTCTCATAGCTGTCTCTTCTGTAGCCCAGAGAAACGTGTCAGAATCATAGGCTGTCAGTCTGAGGTGTTGGAAAATAAGACATGGAAGAGACAGTGGGTTCTGCTGGGAACACCATGGGCTAGGCTTTGGGGCAGATAAGGCCTGGCTCTGAACTTTGAGACATTAACGTTTTCTCGCCTGTAACATAGTTGAGCTAATAAGAGTAACGTGCTTGGGGAGGGTTCCTGGCAGGGGTCTCAGAAACTAGTCTTGCAGAAAACGAAGGTTAACCGCTAGATTATCCGTCGGCCTCATTCGGGTGCATAAAATCTCCCCCAGCCCTGCACACCTGCCGTGTATTCAATTTCCAGGTAGAAGTTTTGTACTTGTTTTAGTGCGGAACACAAAAGTGAGACATTTGAGGCAAAAATGTACCATCCTGGGGCAGAAGAAAGATCTTATTCACCCAACCTATATATCACTCCATGTTATAGCTGCCTGGAACCAGACTCCACAGTTTCACAACAGCCTCCCAATGCCCCATGACCATACAGATGCCAGTAAAACGTGCTGCCATCTCCTCTTTTGTGAGATTGAAAGCTAGTGTCTCTCCCTAGGAGCTGGTTTCCTCCGTGACCATCTCGTGGCCTCGAACTTGAACCCCTTGTTCCCTCCTAATTTCTAACGCTACCATTTACCTAAAGATGCGCAGGCTTTCAAGCTCATTTCCGGAGTCTGCCGCCATGTAGATTGGGCTCTAGGGTTAATGAGTAAGCATCTAAAGACTCGGAAATAGCCTTAGTCACTAGAAAACAGAACAACCTTTGGTTCTTACACTGACCAGAATAACATTCTCGGTCGGTTCCTAGGGAAGTGGAACTAAAGAAAATATAGCAGGAATCATTAAGTCTTTGTGTGGTACAACGGGGACCACGAGTAGACTTAATAAGGTCACCTCAGTACAAAGGAAAGGGCAGAATGCCAGGGAAAGCCTTCCTCACAGCAAGCCCCAGGGCAGCCTCTAAGTCTTGGATTGAGATGCTGGGCATGGTGGAATTGATAATGGGTTAAGCTGACAAGTGGCCATCACGTTTGCTATTTACCGAAACAACCTACCAAGCGCCTGGTTGCACAGCCTTATCTTCCTCTCAAAGCAAGCCGAATGTCTTTCCTTTTCCTTCTTGGGACTCCCGGCCACTAGGTGGAGACTGAACAGCTTATCACCAAGCACAAAACAACACAACAGCCAGGCATATGGCCGGCCCCAGGGTGTCTCAGTTGCCTTCACTTGACATTTCTAATGGGAAGGTTTATGGGATGGCACAGGCTAAGCAGGAGGTGTTATTATGTGGAAACGGGCTGGAGTAAAGAACCAGACAGCTCTGGATAAGAGGCGCCTGCCAGTACCTTCCAGCAGGGCAGCTGACGCTGAGCCTGGGGCAGGAGGCAAGCTGGTCAGGGTCATGAGTGGCAGCGTTCTGATTGACCATGAAATTTCCTTTTGTGTGTGTGATAAAGCTCCCCTTCAGTCCAGAATGCTATTGATTATTTGGTGCCTTTCTCACGTTCTATCTCTAAGGAGCCCAAAGCTACCTTCACTGAGGCTATCTCTGGCAAATGACACAAACAGGGCATCTTTATAGATGTTGGGTTTTCTACAGAGTACCTGGCGGCTTTCTGTGTGAGTAGATGAGAGCAAAGGGAGCAGAAGGCCCAGGGCCTATTACCCAACAGCATGAGTCATGAACCAGAGACGTTTAAACTCTTTATGGTAGTGGGGGCTTTAGGTAGCTCCAAATGATGTAATATAGAGATCAAATTAACATCTGTTGAGGGCCCTTTTCAGTAATGTTCTTAACAATTATTTTATAAGGTTCGTACTATGAAAAGGCTTAGGGACTTCCTGGGGTGGGCCACTTATAAGGGATAGAGGTGAAGATTCGTCTCCAGGCAGTCTGATTCTAGGACATTCCATACTTAATCAGCATACATGTTTTCTGTAATTAGAAGGGAACTCCTACTTACAGGCGTGCAGGGGAAGGGGTGGTGGATTTCACGGCAGGCCTGCCCTGGGCTCTGGGCTGCCCTGTTGGTCTGCTTGTTGGCATACAGTGACTGAGAGGGCAAGGTCAGTACAGACCACTGCAAACAGAGGCTGTGTGGTCCTCCAGCACCAGAAGGGAGCCCAGGCCCTTGAATCTGGGGTTCCAGTTTAAAACGGAAGGTGATATTTATCATCCATTTACCTTACCAGACTGGTCAGAGTTACTGTATTAATTGTTACATCATTCACACTCCCAAGAAAGGACAGTACTGTCGAGTGAGGAGATAGTTATGGCAAAGCCTGTTTTGTAGTTCTGTGGTAGTCCTTGCTGTCAGTGTGACAGGATTTGTCCTATGGGGTAGGATCCCCAACTGACTAAAAAGAGTAGGCAGGGCAAGTTGAACGCCAGCTTCGCCTCCTTCTGTTTCCTGACCGAGTGTGGTAGCTGCCTCCTGTCCCGCCACTGTGGTAAGCTGTCTCCTCAAACCATAAGTCAGAAGAAGCCCTTTCTTACGTTGCTTCTGTCAAACGTTTTGTCATAACAAGAAGACAGGCAGCTAATACAAGCCCACTAGTTAGGAATACAGGTCACCACTAGCCAGCTACCGTGTCCAGTAGGCACGCTGTTGATCATACTGCATCCTGCCATAGTGCGTGAGCAGTGTGCTTATCAACAGGTCTAAAGAACAGTGCTGTGCTGTCACTGCCACACAGAAGGTAGCCTGGCCACCTTAAGAGTCTGCTACCCTAGATGTGTTTGAAGGTTGGATTCCCAAGAAAAAAAAAACAGGGTCTCTTTGAGTCTTCTTCCTCTGATGGCCTTCCTGATTGGCCACAGTTGCTGGGGTGGGCATTAACTGACATGGCAAGCACACAGTTCACGTCCCAGGCCCTTCCTGAGCCGAGACTCAGAAATGTCCATTTACACGGTGCCCTTTGGCTTCTTCGCAAACAGGTGTGGAAAGGAGGCGCATCTATGACATTGTGAACGTGCTAGAGTCCCTGCATCTGGTCAGCCGGGTGGCTAAGAATCAGTACGGTTGGCACGGTCGGCACAGCCTACCCAAAACCCTGAGGACGCTGCAGAGGCTGGGAGAGAAGCAGAAATACGAAGAGCAGATGGCCTGCCTCCAGCAGAAGGAGCTGGACCTGGTGGAGTATAGGTTTGGAGAACGCAGGAAGGATGGGTCTCCGGATCTCCAAGATCAACACCTACTCGATTTTTCTGAACCCGACTACCCCTCCTGTGAGTCTGTTATAAACTTGGGAATAATGGCAAAAGGAAGTGATTGTCTCCGTCTGAGAGACTGACTACTAAGATGTGAGGTGCCAGAGTGACTGACTGCCCTGAGGGGAGATGCTCTCGTACCCTACTGAGGAAAGGCAGAGGGCTCCCAGCTGGGCTGCCCACTCCACCTTACGCGTGGCCGTTCTCCTAGTTAGAGCGTGTGAGCTACACGTAGGCGCGTACTGCTTGCCTCTGAGACTTCACACTGAAGACATTATCTTCTCAAAGCATTTCATTCAGTTACTTGTTAGAGTAAATTACTAAGGAAAATAACCCCAATAGCTGAATCTGTTAAGAAAGATGGACAAGCCCTGCTTCCCCTTGGTGTCATTTAATTGTTTTGCTTTTTTTTTTTTAATTTTACATCTTGTTCTTCCTTTACCCCAACTTATATGTCCTCATCTTCTCACTGCAAACACTGGTACGCACAGTCCCACATCCTCCGTGTTGTGAAGATGGCGCATACAGGCATCGCTCACTACCTTGCCCTGTTGGACACTGAAGGAAGAGTAGGATGGTTTTCTTTAGCCACAGCTTTGTGCCTTTTAGCTCCGCCCCGTGAGGAAGCACTTACCCATGTAGCCAGAGGAGAGAGGCATGTATCGGGACTGTACCTGGCTTCCACGGGAGCACAGAGCTAATCAGTATCCTATTTGTATAAAGGCAGGCACCTACTCTGTTAGGGTTACATGCTAGCCACTGTGATAACAGAGAAAATTGGGGTCCTTGGGGCAGAGAGATAGCTAAGGAGCTGAATTCAGGTCCCCACTATACAAAGTCAGGCACAATGGTGTGTGCCTATGATCTTAGCACTGGGAAGACAGAAGATAAGGGGCTCCCTGGCCAGCCAGTCTCGCTGAATAAGTGAGGTTCAGGTTCTGTGAGAGACCCTGCCTCAAAAAATAAGATGGATAAGCAATTGAAGAAATATGAATATCGACCTCTGGGCTCCTCACGCATGCATACACACACCCCCTCCACAGGACCATGAACATAGACCGCCCATACACATCAACACAGACACACAGAGTTCTAGCTTTTGAGAGGCAAGTCAGAATTCAGACAACTCCGGATCCCTGCCTGTCTCCTTTTATCTGCCTGCATTAACCTTTTCAAAAAAAAGTTGCTTAAGGAGAACGGCCATGTGGCTTCTATCACGTGGTGTAAGCATGAAGTGTTAGGAGCGGGTAAAAAGCCACATCTTGGCGTCTGCGCCCACTACAGTCATTTTCCAAGATGCAGGAAAATCCTTCCGACTGCTTTATGGGCTTAATTTTGTGCTGTGCATCCAGTGGGCTTCTTTCTGCATGTTACCAGGTGACCCTTCCATGTGCTGCCAGTGTGAGAGCGCTCTGGAAAACTGGGGGCAAAGTGTTTCTTGTGGTAAACCCGTTTTGATGACTTTCCCCCCTTTTTAGCATCTGCAAACAGTCGAAAAGATAAATCTCTAAGGATTATGAGCCAGAAGTTTGTCATGCTGTTCCTTGTCTCCAAAACCAAGATTGTTACCCTGGACGTGGCTGCCAAGATCCTCATAGAAGAAAGCCAAGATACCCCGGATCACAGTAAATTCAAAAGTAAGAGCCCTCACCTAATGCGTGCATCAGCACAAAAGGAGATTGCCTCTGAGATCAATAGATACGGAGAGGATTTTCTTGATGGTGGTGGTTTTGGAGAAATGTGCTCAGAAAAGCCCTCTGTGTCAGAAGAGGTCACTCACCAAACAGACACCTGACACACACACACCAATCCAAGGCAGAAGCCTTTTTCTCCGCGGTTACAGTGGACGCAGGGTGAGAGGCCGAATGCACCCCAGGCCAGGGAGGGCGTGATGGCTTTGCATTTCTCTTTGGTGATGCTCATCAGAGATTGACTGTCTGAGTCTTCTTTCCCCTTTTCTCCCCAAACCCCGCCTACTTCTCTGAAGGGTGGAGATGAGAGTTGTCTACAGGTAAGCGCTAGAGAAATGGCTAGGGTTGGGAGCAGAGGGGAGGGGACAGGGCTGCTCGGAAGGGAGAGAGTCTCTAGGTGTCACGCCCACGCACCTTCCTTTGCCTTAGAGCTCTGCTTGCAAGGTCCATGCCCTGGTGAGGAGCCATGAGCACGTCTCCTCCAGTTGCTTTTTGGTTTTTTTGCTAGAATAATAGCCACCCCATGGGTGAGATGGTTAAGAGAAATGCCAGCCCTGGCAGGGGCCGTGACATGAAGTGGACGCCTGACTCTTTATTCATTTCTTGAATAGAAAGGCAGGCACACCATCTCATCCTCCTTTTTTAACATGGCTTCTGAGTTGCCCCTTTCATATATGCATATTCCAGAGGTTTCTCCAAAATGCTTTCAGAGGCAGAGCACGCCCCCTCAACGCCTCTCCCCATTGGCCAGGGTTTCAGGTGAGCAGCTGCCGCTCGTCACGGCTGTACCTCCTGGCCTTGAATCTTGGGTGTCCTGTGTCCCCTGGTGTGTGGCATCACTGGGAGCCTGGGGGATCCCTGTCATTTTCACAGACCAGCTGCCTGGGAGGAAGGTGCCACCACCTTTTGCTGGGGAACACTCAGGGCAAGCCTTTGCTGGCCACAAAGCAGAATTATATTCCCTAAGCCTCTAATCATAGCCTGTTTCCCCCGTATTTTTGCTATTGTCAGCAGAGGATACATGAGACATGGCCTTGTGGGAGGATCAAGGACACATCGTCCTCCCCTTACACTCTGTGTGTCTGCAGATGCTTTAGGTACATAGATCCTGAGTGATAGCGTGGCAGAGCCACCAGTCTCCGAACACCTGTCCTCTGGAGGCTTGTGTGGTAGCCAAGGAATAGTCCCTGTCAGAAACTGAAATGCATTGGCATTACACATGGCATGACCAGAGTTGTGTTTTATATCTTTAAGCAAAGGTACGACGGCTCTATGACATAGCCAATGTTTTGACCAGCTTGGCTCTGATAAAGAAAGTACACGTGACAGAAGAGCGAGGCCGGAAACCAGCCTTCAAATGGATCGGGCCTGTGGACTTCAGCCCCAGTGGTAAGGAGAGGCGGTCTTGATAGGGCCTGCTGTATAATTCCTTTTCCTAATTAGACATCTAGACAGCCAAATTAACCTTTTCCATTCTCCGTGTCACAGCGAACGATAAACTAACAACCTCGCTCTTGGAACAATAATTAGTATTATCCAGGAAACATAGGCGCTGGTTGCCTCATACGCATCAGAAAGGGATGTTAAAGTATACTTGTTTATGAATTCTTATTTTGTTCTAGAACTTTTTCCTGAAAGTTTAGGACTAAAAATTTAAAGTGACACTTCTGAACTTGGGTTATTTCTACGTAAGCAAAATAAACCATTGTTTTTTCAGGAAAACTCCAAATAATATTAAAAAACAAACTGTAGTTAACTGCTCACAAACCTAGTGTGACATACAGTAGCTTCTAAATCTAGTGGGGACATACTAAAAATCTTTTATGTACTTAGTTAAAAGGCTAAATATACCATGATTTTGCTAAACCATGATCAAAGATTTTTACCTTGTGCTTATTTCACAGTTAACATCTGTGCAGTCAGGGGCTGGGTCTTCTTTGAAAGGTACTTTGTATGTAGCTGTGCTGTCTGGACACAGCCATTAAGATTATTTTTAAGCTACCCTTTCAATGTTGGTGTTAGTGGCACAAATTTGTGCCATTTAACTAGGATTTATAAAAGGTAGAGCTCTCTGCCTCCCTGGTAACATATTAGGATCTCAATAAAAACCACTTAAAATCAAGTATAACTACTTCAACCCAGCAAGTAAGTGGGAAGTGCAGACCAACTACTGTACTGTATGCCATGAGAGATTTAAGCTGTTGGGGGGAGGCAGTCTGTGCCTACAAGAAATGAAAGACTTCGTCATTTTTTTGTTATGTGTTTTGCTTCCGTACCTTTGGCTTCTCCTCACCTGTGAAGCCACCTCCTTTTTGGCATTAAAAAAATGGTCATGCGATCCTTAATGGTGGGCATGCGTTCTGAGATATATGCCATAAAGCATTACCATCATTATGTGAAAAAACCTGAGAGTCAACCTACACAAAGACAAAAGGTTACTAGACAATAGTGGTGCGGTGTCACATAAATGCTCTACCTGACCCGAGCATCTTGTGAGGCATATGAGAATGTTGTCTCAGCCTCCGAGATCTGGCTCAAATACCAAGCCCATGTTATTTAACCCTGGTCACCTAGAGAAAGAGCATTTCCTCTGACAGCTACAAGTGTGGAAATCAGTATTGTCCTGTACATCCAAGGGCAGATCTGTCACCCACTGGAGTTGGACAGTGAGCCTCTGCCAAAGGTGTAGGATTAGCACCGAGTTCGAGACGAGATGGTACTGCCTCTGTAGGAATGCAGATCATACAAGTTAAGATATGATGGATTCAGTTTGGGAAAATTTGGGAGAATAGCATACTTGAGAATAAATCTGGGCCACATTGGGGAGATTAGCCCGACTGAGGCCACGGGGTAGAAAATGAGGTACAGTATGATGACCTGGGAACACACTCTTGGACGGCCTCTGAGGCTGAGCCAAGAGAGTCATAGTGGCTGTGACAAGTGACAAGGAGTCCCTGAGCAGAGAGATGATGGAGACAGAAAGACTGCAACACAGAGACGCTGTTGAACAGATCTCATCAGTAGAGGCGTAAGCTTCAGGTGCAAAGCCAAGGAGTTAGGATTCCTGCATCGCTTGTGACCCACAGCTGCTAGAACTCCGTTCTGCTGCAGGAAGGACGGCTTGGAATCAGGTCAGGAATTGCAAATTTGATCCTCTACCCTTCAGCAACCTGTATTATTCCTTCTCCGCCCTCCAGCTTTATTACTGATGCTGTCACATATCTTCGGCCATGCCTAGGAAATCTGTGATTTCCTCCTCACCCCTTAAGGTTCTCACGTTTTGCCTTTATAACGGTCTCCTTCGTTTTATTGTATGTGGGTGTTCTCTTTTTAATTTTATGGGAGTCTCACTGGGGTGAGGTAAATAGCACAGACTTGCATCTTGATACATTTTGTATACTTAACTTCCTCACAAGTGCCCGCCCTTCATTTCCTCTCTGCCGCTCATCCCTAGATGCTCTCCTGCCACTCAAGGGCTGTGGGTGTGTCCTAGAATTATGAGTGAATTATTATTAGGTTGACCTTCATTATTCACTGATTCCATATTTGTAAATCTGCATGCCCACTAAAATTTGCCGCTCGAAAATGAGTACTTGTGACATTTTTAGGCATTTTAGGAAAAAGAAAAAGAAAAGGATAAAAAATTGAGTTTCCCCATGCACTCATTCCTAGATGTGGTTTGTACAAGGCTTCCTGTTACAGTGTCCTGCTCCTTAGCGTTGTATGTTCATGTGCCCGTGCTTCCTGCTAGTGACTCTGCTACTTAAAATGGCTCCCTAGAGTGACATCAGCAAGATGGCTGAGTGTAGACACCTGCTGTGTGCTTTCTCCCTCAACAAAGAAGGAAAGCAAGGAAAAGCAGAGCAGTGACCTCCCTGGAGCGTGGTGGGGTCAAATGTGTGGCAGAGCGCTGAGGGAGATCGCAATAGACATGTAAAGGTTCGAGTCAAAAGAGCACAGCATCTGCAACCGATCTCCAGCTCAACCCTGAATCAGGCAGTGGTCCTCACATTTCTAATGCCGAGACCCTTTAATACAGTTCCTCACCTTGTGCTGACCCCACCACCACCCCCACCATAAAGTTAGTTCTTCTTATTGCTACTTCATAACTGTAACCTTGCTCCTTGTTATGAATAGTAATGAAAACATCTGATGTGTAGGATGTGTTTTCATTGTCACGAATTGACCCAAAGGGGTTGTAACCTACAGATGGAGAACTGCTAATGAAGGGGAAAGCGAGCAGGAAGGACCCCACTCCACCCACACCACGGACAGCTGAAACATATTAGAAAAGCCTTCAGCCCGTCACAGGTCCTAGAAAAGAGCCCAGCCATCTTAAAACTGAATTCACGTAGCCAGGATACTGTTCCTAAAGAGTGCAGCCCAGCTCAGCCTTGTGAACCAGCCTGGTGGCCCCTCCCTGTTCCAGGAAGTACCTGAGCAACCCACCCTAAGTAGCTCAGTTTACAGAAGTCTCCGGGAAACCGGTAGCTCTTCCTAACTTCTTGTTGCCCTAGAACCGCCTGAACATCCATGTCAGCCCACCCTAACTACAGGAAGAATCCCAGCAACCAGCTCGTGGCTGAAGCCCTCAGTGTCACAGTGCCAGTAAATGTCTGGGAAGCCTGACTTGCAGAGGACCATCTGGAAAGAGTGGCCCACCCCTCCATGACCTTAACAGCAGCCACCTGCCCTTCCCTAAGTTGGCCTAAACCAGTGAGACTTCTGGGAAACAGTTCTGTGGCTCTCCTGATTCTCTGGCCCCAAGTATGGACTGGGCAAAAACTGTCCTCAGTTTCCTCCCAAGGAAGCTCTAAGAAGCAGACTGGACCCCACCTATCTATCTGCAGGTCAGGAAACAGATGGACAGCTGGTCCTGAGCACATTGGCTTCCAGGGGGGTCTGTGAATCTGCGGTGCAGCCCTCAGATACCCACAAGAGCACTGACAAGCTGCATCCATTCATAGTGTTCAAATTCTAGCAGGCACCTTGCTCCTCAGCGTGCTCTCCTTAACTCCTCTGGACTCACGGGGACCGCATTACCTCTACAATGGAACAGATGGACACCCCACATCCACATATACTGCAGAGCTGCCAGCAAACCTGCTCCCCCTGAGAAAGCCTCTTCTCAGCTGGCAGTGTGTTCTCGCATGTTCTGCAACACGAACCTCTGAGACCTTCACATATGTTGCAGATGTTGGTTACAACGGAAGAAGTTGCGTGACTAAAGCATCTGCCTGGAGCCTAAGCCTGTCCGTATACTGCCATTGGCCATGTTGCCAGGAGAAAGCCTTCCAATAGAAGCAAGCCACCCTATAAAACTGGTAGTCAGCGTTTCAGCCAGCTGGACAGGCATCCAAGTGAACACATGAGGCATTTTATAAAACGTAATGGGACCACATCATAAATCCAGCAATGGGCTCCAAAGAAAAGGAACTTAATTACCTGACAGAATTCAGCAGCAGAATTCCAAGAAAGTTAATGGGCTATGAAAGTATATTGATGATTTCGTGCAATTAGGAAATTAGATTATTGTGTGAATAAGAAACATAGCAAGGAATTGGAGATCAAGTAAAAACCAAAGAGAAATCACTGATTACGTACATTTTTTTTCAAATCCTAAAAGGAAAAATAAATGTTAGCCGAGAATACTATTTCCAAGAAAGTAATCCTTGAGAAATGAGGCTGAAATTTAAGACAACACAGAAACAGTTTAAATTCACTCCCACCAGGCCAGCCTCACAGACTTGTAAGAAAATCCTCAGGCTAGCGAGGTAACTCAGCAGGTAAAGGCACCTGCTGCCAAGCCCGACAGTTGTGCCTGAGCCCTAGAACCCAACCCAAAAGTAGAAAGAGGAAACCAACTTCCCCAGGTTTTCTGACCGCCCTATGCATTCTGTACACACACTCACAAACGCTATTGGAAAATAAAGAAAATGTTTAAATGCATAAAGTAGTCTGAACACTAGAAGCAAAAAACTGTATCACGAGACTATAAAACATGCCGGCAGAGCAGAGTCACCGAAGAGAGAGAGTCAGACCTTATTAATGTAGAAAACCAAACCTCAGAGAGGTTGATGCTCAGAACAGAAAATAATGAACAATGATAAAAGTGTGTCTTACCAGTGATGGCGGCATGCACACAGGTTACACCCCTGTAAAACATAAAGGCTGCTGGAGGATCCACTGACAGTGATGATAGGCTGTCTATCCAACAAAATCAAGGAGTAAGCAAAAATACACCATGCAGGTGGAGACTGAAGTGAGGAGTAGCTGTGTTTACATCAGATAAAATAAGCTTTGTATCACAGATGATAAAAAGCAGTAGGTATCTAATCATAAGAGGATTGGCTCAACCAGGAATTTAAATTGTGTTTATATATGCAGCCATTACTGAAGCACCCAGTAACTAAAGCCAACCTCACTAGACTCCAAAGGAGAGATGGGCTGTGGTGCAATAGTAGTGGTGCCTGGCTTAAAGCCCGGCATTTGAGAGGCTTCAGAAACGGGTGATCTCTGAATTCAAAGCTACCCTAGTCTACAAGGTGGGTTTCAGGCTTCACCGCTTTCAGCAATGAGTGTGTCAACTAGAGTTCAAATATCAACAAAGGAACATCCAAATGTAACTATTCTGTTAGAGTAAATAGACCAACAGTCACTTAGAAGGCTTTTCATCTGACAGCTACACAGAACACATCCTCATCTGCATGAAGAACCTTCTCTGAGGTCATGTGCCAGGCCCCAAACCAAGGTTCAACAATTTGAATTAATGAATGTAGTATCATCTCTGACCACAAAAGAATAAAGCTAGAAGTCAACAAAAGAACTTTGTAAATTGTGCAAATGTAGAAATTAAACAATACTTCTCTTGAGCATTCAATGAAAATATCAAAGGGGATGTTTACAAAAAAACTTTTTAAGTACAACATGAAAACCTGTGGGATAGAGCGCAAGTCCCAGGAAGCAAGTTTACAGCAATTAAACACCTACATTTAACAAAAACAGGTTCCAAGTAAACAACTTCATACCTCAGGTGAAAGATGGAAAGAGCTGAACGGTCGTCTTAAGTGTGTCACCATTCTTGCTCGGCACAGTATTGGAAGTTTTAAAACCATCGGGACAAAGACATAAGGAAAGAATGCATAGTCAAATAATCCGTTTCCAAACAGCATAGCTTCGGGAGGAAAACCTAGACACCACACAAAACCTGTTAGAAGTGACACGTGGGCTCAGAAAAATTGCAGATCTAGACCAACATACAGCATTTAGTTATGTTTGCATATAACGAGAGAAGAAAGCAGTCCTGTTCACAGCAAATAAAACTCCTACAAGCAAATTTAACAAAAGGGTTGATTTGTCTACAGAAGAAACTGCCAACCTGGTAAAAAGAATTAAACACAACTTCTCAAAATGTTGAGGAACTGGTTGTGCCTTTAATAGCAGCACTTGGGAAGCAACTCTATGAGTTCTAAGCCAGCATGGTCTACATACTGAATTCCAGGATAGCCAGGACTACAGAGAAACCAAAAACAAAATGGCGAGGGGAAAGTTGTAGAATCACAGAAGACCCCAAAGAGCTAGAGCAACTCTGAGCCCAAAGCCAGCAAACAAGAAGCATCACAATACTTGACTCCAGAACATTCGACAGAATGTAGAATCCAAACCGAATGCTGCGGGCAAGGATGCAAACACAAATCCAGCCAAGCGAGTAACAAACCAAGAAGTCCTGTTGAGAGCCAACTATTATGACAAACGTGACAAGGACAGCACATATTAAACTCTCTTCAGTAAATGGTGCTAAGAAAATGATACATTTCCGTAAGACACTAGAGCCCCATCTCATTAACAAACAAACACCAAGTAAGCAGTTATGAGGTATGATTCTTCTAGAAGAAAACAGGTTTGCTTCAGGATGTTAATCTGGACATGATGTTTTTTTGGTTTGGTTTGGTTTGGTTTTTTTGTTTGTTTGTTTGGTTTCTTTTTGGTTTGGGGTTTGGGTTTTTTTTGTTTGTTCGTTTGTTTGTATGTTTTGGTACAATTCCAAAAGCATAGTTAACAAATAACATTGGAAAATAAGATTACATCAAACTCAAAAAAAAAAAAAAAACCCTCTATACAGCAAACCATGGTGAGGAAGCACTCTACAGAATGGGAGGAGATACCGGGTGGTGGTGGTGCACATCTTTAATCCCAGCACGCAGGAGGCAGACGCAGGCAGATCGCTGTGAGTTCGAGGCCAGCCTGGTCTACACAGCGAGTCCAGGACAGCCAAGGCTACACAGAGAAGCCCTGTCTCAAAAACAAAAACAGAATGGGAGGAGATCATTATGAGCTCTCTGACACGGAAATAATATTTAGAGTATAAAATGAATTTAAACAGCAGGAAGGGGGGATGGGTACAGATGGTTCCACAACCTAATGGACATTCTCAAGTGAGGAGGACTCAAATGCCCTCCACGCGTGAGAAAACGCTCAATGTCATTAGTCACATGGGAAATGGAAGTGAAAACAAAACCACAGGGAAATTGTCTTGCCCAAATGACTGTTTATCAAATGGACCAAACGCACACACTTTGGATATGGAGTATAGCCGTAGGAGGAAACAGTATGGAGGGTCTCCGAAACGAAAGCTGTCGTCCAGCAGTCCCACTGGTAGCCAAGAGAACTGTTATCTGGCAGTCATCCGTGTCATCCGGCAGTCCCACTAGTAGCCAAGAGAACTGAGATCTGTCTGTTGAGAAGGTATCTGCGCTCACAGCTGTTGTAGCACTATTCATAGTAGCCAAAGTGTGCACTCAACCTAAGTTGACCTATTTATCTCTCTATCAGCAGATAAGTGGAGAAAATGTTGCCTATGTGAACAGAAGACCAGACCGTTCGTTCATCTTCCCACTGCTGAGCCAACACTGTCTTGTTGCTCCGGACAGTGCCCCCTGCCACACACACACACACACACACACACACACACACACACACACACACACACCTCCCCTGCAATGAGGTGGTTTTCCTCTCCTTGTGCTGGCCCTGTGTGAGCTACAGAAGGCTCTCCCTTCTGGGCACGCCTTTCCCTGACCTCACAGTGTTCTGACTCCCCATACTGCACTGCGTGCTCTGGGGAGCCCCTCGCAGGCCCCCAGCTTTCTGTCTGCTTATCTGCCCTCTTTGGTATATTCTACCCTGTGAACTCTACCTGCCGTGGTGCTCAGGTTCTCCCAGCTGCACCCTCAGCTTGGGGAGACTATCAAGCTCCTGCACCCTAACAGAAATATCCTCCAGGCAGTTCAGGACGGTCAAAGCTCGCTTGATTTCATTTCTGCTCTAAGAGGTCACGTGGTCTTCCCAGCTCCCAAGAGCCGCCAGTGTATGCATTTCTGCTCAGTGCTTTATTTAATTCAGGAGAGCAGGCAGATATGGTCCCTGGGGCTGGCTTGACCCATTTTTCTTTTTTGCTTTATTTCCTGATTTTATAAAAGGAACATATATTGGGTTGCATGGAAGGGAGAGCCGTACAATTTTTACTTTTCGTTCAATTTCAAAGTTGCATTGAGTGAAGGTGCATTTTTCTGAAAGCCTAGCTGGACTTTTCAACCTGTGAAATCAGATTTCTGTTTAAAATATGTATGCTGAGCTTGTAAGAAATAAACACAGACAAGTCAGGAATGATGATCCAGACCGAGGGGATGGCTGCCTGGGTTACGGAAATTTCCATCGTGACTTCACATTAGAACCTTGAGACATAACATGGTCTCTAGGCCCAGCGTCCCATTCCTGTTCTCACTGTTCCTCAGTGCGTCAGCCCTGGTGTCTGCTGACTTTATTCCTCCGGTCACTTGGTAACCAAGCCTCTACCTGCATAACAGAAAAATAATAAAGCTGAGTGGGGAGTGGAGACCTGCTCTGTATTACCCTGGAGCTTCGGCGAGACGGGCTGAGCTCGATTCATCTTGAAAGTGAATCTCAAAATGCAGATGCGGAGCTGAACGGGCTCGGGCTTCCTTTTGCTGTTGGACTCTGACCGAGCATTAAAATGCCGGGCCTGTTCTAATTCGGGTTGAAGAACATCTTGCTCCACTTTGGTTGCAGTTGGAATAATTTTAGGATATATATGTGTTCATTCTTGGTTTATAGTTAGCCACTTTTCTTCTTCCAGGACATGGAAAGAAACTGGGATTTGAGATACCTCATGGAAATCTTTTAATTATCTTAATTATTATCTAGGGTAATTCCATTTCAGTTATAAGTTCAAAGCCATCTCTTATTTTTATTTATTTATTTATTTTGGTTTGTGTGCATTGGTGTTTTGCCTACATGTGTGTCTGCATGAGGGTGTCAGATCCCCTGGAGCTGCAGTTACAGGCAGTTGTGAGCTGCCCTGTGGGTACTGGGAGTTGAACCTGGGTTCTCTGAAAGAGCAGCCAGTGCTCTTAACCACTGAGCCATCTCTCCAGTCCCTCCAGAACCATCCCTTTAAAAAAATGAAAATAACACCCAAGGTTATAGCTGTGTAATAGCACTGCACTTCTGTCTCTCTCTCTCACCAGATGAAGAACTATTGGATGTCTCTGCATCTGTCTTACCGGAACTGAAGAAAGAAACATATGGCCAGATTCGAGTGTGTGCGAAACAGAGGCTGGCGCGGTACGGTTCCTTTAACATGGTTCAGACGTCTGAGAAGATACAGAGGAAAGTGAGCTCGGAGCCCAGTAGCCCACAGGGAGGAAAACAAGGTGCGTGCCCTTGCTTACCCCATGGAATCAGTCACCATGGAATAATAGCAGCCTTGGCCATTGGTGGGCATTTTCAAGTAGCTCTCCACACCGTGCCTTTTTTCCCCCAACAGCCAACTTTTCACTTGCCTGAAGTCAAACAATTATTGGCTGCAAAAAAAAAATACCCGCTGGCTTCACAGTGTGTGAGCATGGCCCCATGCCTGGAACTGATCCAGTTAGCCTTGATATTGGCGTGCCATGCTTGGCCCCTTTGCCAGATCACGGGAATTTGTGACAAGAGAAACGGCACTTGTTTTTTTGTTTTCTCACTTATTCCTAATGAGACCTGAAATCATCATCAACGGCTACCTTCTGGAAACTGCCCTTTTTGAAACAAAACCAGAGCAGATTTGAGGTGGCCAGCATAGTCCCTGCGCTGTGAGGCATAGTCTCTGTCGCGTGTATCCTCGCCCAGTTTGCTAACCTTTCTGTTCTCTTCCAGGGTCAGCCTTTTCCCTAGAAATTGGAAGCCTGGCAGCCATCTACAGACAGAAAGTAGAAGATGAGTCGCAGTAAGTGTGTTCTTTGTTTCTTACTGTCAATTTTGGCTACACTGAAGTTGATCCATCGCGAGATGGATTTTTTTTTTTTAAAGCCACTCTTTTTATGAAGGAGTCACATCATTTTTCCCTTTGTGCCCAACACTGAGATAATTTCCTCAGTGACACAAATGCCTGAAAACTGTCTCCTACAAAACAGAGACACCTGGGAAGAGCCCGCCTGTACTGAGGGTGCTTTCTCACCGCCGTGGCTCATTTATTTAATAAACGCCGGTGCTCTTGAATCGGCTACCATGCTTATCAGCCTCTGTACTAGCCGTCTTCCCAGAGGCTGAGACATTTATCCTGACTGTGGAGGAAGGAACTTAGAGAGTCCACAGATGTTGAGGAACTTACCCAAGTTCACATCGCGCATGCGTGGCAGCTATTGAACCCCTCTGACTTAAACATGGGGTGGGATTTTGAAGTTAAATATATCTTAAAGGATATAGACCGTGCACTAAAAAGGGATGAGAGGGGTTTTTAATGACAGGCATGGAAAGAGACACCATGGGTCTGAGGAGAGGCACAGAACACTGATTAGTGTGGTTGTCATTGGTTCAGAAAGGGTAGTTAGTGAAATATCATTCATAAGAAGCATTTGGGCGCGGGCAGCAACGCGCAAATAGAGTCCAAGTCTAATGCTAAGTTCCATCCCTGGGACCCCTATAGTACAAAGAGGGCCCTGGTTCCCAAAAGCTGCCCTCTGACCATCGCACACGCCCCATGACATCTGCACCCACACACACGTACAAAAATAATTTTTAAAAAGTCTCTCAAAAAGTAAAGGCTATAGGTCCGATTGGCAAAAGTTTTGAAAGTCAAGAGTGTTTAGTTGCACCAATGTAAAGAACTACTGTAAGCTCGGTGGAGACCCTCCTCACTGTGCTAAGAGCTACTGTAGAATCCGCGAAGATTCTCCCTGCTGGGACAAGCACTTAGGGACGGAGGCAACCGAGGAGGTTTCCCGGTGCGCAGATCTGAGCCATGTCAGCTGAACACAGAAAAACAGTAAGCTTGGAGACGGCGACTCGGGAAGGCCTGCTCGCGTAGTCAGAGGGGTCAGGTCACGCTGCAGTACCTGGAGGAGACGGAGAGGTTGACGGCAGCGGCTGGCAGGTGCATCCCTGGTTGAGGGTCTCACTGTGGCCTGGTGACTTTCAGAGCTCAGTCACTTGCTCAGGGAGGTCATGGTTGGAGAAAGGAACTCATCTTCGCCAAACTGATCCTGGGTAAAGTGGGTGGCAGTGATTTGCGCAGGCAGCACAAATCCGCATCCTCTATTTACCAGAGGTTAATCTAGTTCAAAATGTGGACAAGGTGCATTAACATTGAATATTTGGATTGTTTTTTAATATATGGACGCCCCCAAACACTTAAAACAGGGCTTAATTTTGAATGAGGTCTGCCTAAGCGTTCTTTATTAATACTGAGCAGAGAAGAATAACAAAGTACAAGTTGACCTCGCTGCCCGCTTTTTTTCACACCGAGTTCTAGGCAAACATCAGTGTGCCAGACTCCCCTGCACCCGTACTCTCTCCCAGTAACTGGGAGCCCAGCCTTTGCCATCAGACAGACCAGCAATGAGGCCCAGTCTTTAGAACGACAGTGGGAGAATTAACCTCTGGGCTTGGCCCGGACTTTCCTCATTAACAAACAGGAATGCGAGGAGCTATGACTGTTATAGCTTACACTAAAGGCCACGTGCCTCATCCTCAGTAACCATTTGCTGTGGAAGAGCCAGTTTGGGCAGGCACTGGGAGCCCCAACAGCTCTTCCTACACTGGCACCTCACACTGTCCTTAGCCACCCACCCAGAGTTTCCCAGTCTGCCTCTGTGTGACTACAGGGCACATTAGAGCATCCTCTGAGCAGTCTTGCCTCACTTCTGACTTGGAGCAGAGAACCAGGAGCTGGGATAATGCTCAGTGACTTGGTGGTCCTCACTGTTTCTTTTTATCCCAGGGGAGAAGCCTTTACCAGTAAGAGAGCGGTACCTCCAGCAAGCAGCTCGGACCCCGGCCTCCCTGTCGACTCCGAATACTGTGTTAATAAGCCTTTCGCCCACCCAGGATTTTCTGTCGCTCCAGCAGATTCGCAGGCCTTCACCACCCAGAATGGTCTGAACGGACAAGTAGGTGTCCCGCTTCCTTCTGCAGCCTCTGATGCTGAGGGCTTAAAGCCATCTCTGCTTGCCGGCCAGCCTCTGGTCTATGTGCCCTCCACCTCACTGTTCATGCTGTGTGGGAGCCTGCAAGAGGGACTGTCCCCAGAGTCAAGATCAGAGGAGGATGGCGGTGGCTCAGAAGTCCCAGCTGACCTGTCACTGGCACCCTCAGCTCAGAAGCGCCTGTGTGAGGAGAGGAATCTTCAGGAGGAGGAGGAGCCTGCCATGAAAAGACAAAGTCAGGAATTTGAAGACAGCCCCTTAGCCCTGGTCATGCCCAAGGTAAGGGAGTGTGTGTAAATGTGTCTGCGCCATCTCATGTCAAGTAGTAGAGTAGTAGAACAGGAGTATATTTCATGTGTTCCTCAACCCTCTTCCCCTCAAAAAAAAAAAAAAAAAAATCACCTTAATACTGTAAGAAAAGTGATTTTTTTTTAAGTTTTTTTTTTAAGTCACACTTCTTATAAAATGCCAAAAAAAGGCAGTACAAGGTAGCAATCACTCTTAACATGTCTATTTATTTATTTTTATGAACCTGAAAAAAACAAGTTTGCAGTCATTACACTAATCCTTTGGGCCCTGGAAACAGTGGGGTTCCTGAGCCAGGAATGTGGGTGCCCCTCGAGGGCCAGGACTCAAGTGGGTCTGCCCTCTTCACTGCCCACTAGTCAGTTCCTCAGCCGCAGAATGAGCAGAACAGGCAGATGAGCTGCCTGCCTTTCCTACTTAGTAGCCCCGCACAGGTTAGCGAGATATGACCAGGGTGGACCCCAGTGCCTCCGCCACAGCCGCTTGTGGTGGGTCGGCTAGGCGCCCGCGCTGCATGGAAATTCTTCCATTGATTAAGCGCCTTTCCCTTCTACCTTTCTCTTGCCAAAATTGGCTTTTCTAGTTTTATACAGAGCCCAGCATTAACTGGGGGTACGGGGGGGCAGTAGATTTGAATCGATGGGAGAAATAAGCGGGTGAAGGAGAGAATAGCCAGAGTGCATTGTGTACGTGCATGAAATGGTCAAGGAACTTAGGAAAACATAAATCAAATTAAGAAAAAAAAAAACAAAACTGAAGGAGGAAAAAATTGTGTAAGACTTGACAAGCATGTGTCTTAGACAACCAAAGGGGCCTCTGAGCCAGCCCATCTGTCATGGAGGGTATGTTTTCGTCCTTACAGATTGACGCAAAGGACATGAGACCCACAAATTGAGAACCCCTGTCTAGAAGGCTGTGCCACCAACACTCCCTAGGGGTTACCAACACATGGGCTTTTCCTTCAGAGTCTGACTGCCATGGCACCATCGGCATTGCCGTAATCTCTATCATGTCTGTACTTAGGAGTCATAAGGCTACATTTGCACACCCACTCACTACTGTACCTATAAACAGAATAAAAGCTACTGCGCCGTTAATCCGAGCAGCCCGTGGTCCTTCTTTCGTCTGTGTGGTAGATATTTTACAGAAAGTTCTCAAATTGACTGCTGGAATTTTTACTTGGCTTCTCTGCTTTCTGGTTTGGTTGTGCTTAGAAACCCTCAAATTCCACAGACCTCGCCTGCCCTGTGACCCTGAGAAATGGGAGATCTACACCCCAGGAAGACGCCTGCGCAAAGGGGCCGCTCCCTGCTGCAGAAGTTTCAAGAAACTTTGCAAGCTGCTACATCGCTTCTGACTGTGCAAACGCATCAAGAAATGCAGACACTGAAAACCCTTCAAACAGCAATGAACTCACCAAGGACCCCACCCTGCCACAGTATCTCTATGTGCAGTCTCCAGCAGGTAAGGGGCATTTACGCCATGCACTGGTCTTACAGGTCTGCCTGTGTCCCCTGACCAGACAGAGCAGTCCACTGATGATGTATCTGTCTCACTCCCAGCCTCCTTAAATGAAGGGCGAGACTGATATCCTCCATTCACCAACTACAAGGGAAATACAATACGGGGTAGATGGGGTTGATGACGAAACCACACATTTAAAAGATAAGTTTATTTTTTGATTCAAGCGAATCTGGCACTGGCTCGGAATCACGGTGTGAGTGTGCCGGCAATTGTGCACAGTTAGCATCCCGATTTTCAGTGTCAGATGTACCAAGCACGTCATCATCATCTCCAATAAGAGGGCTTGATACTTAAAATCACTTACTACCTGCGTCAACCCAAAACAAGTACTCAGCTGCTCTCGCTGATGAAGAGTAGCAACAGCGCCTACTTCACTGGAGTGCTGAGAAAATCAAATGGCATTTAATAAGTCGAAAGCAGCTAGAGAGCCAGTGTCAGCACTTACCGAGGCTCAGGAGGTCATGTTGCTATTTTGGATAAACTGAATCAGAGTTGAAAACCCGTTACAATATGTCCTGTGTACATAAAGTTGTTCTTGATAACCAAGATAATCTTATTAGTTGCTTTTCTCGGTGTTCAAAGGATAGAACTTGAGATCAGCTTAAAGAAGGGAAGCTTCATTTTGGCTCCTGGGTCGGGAAAGCGTGGCCAAAGCAGCACAGGATGGCTGGTTGTACCGTGCCTGAAGTCAAGGCCCAGAGAGCTGTTTGCTTTGGCAGCTCATATACTAAATAACATGGGAACAATACAGAGATTAGCACGGCCCCTGTGCAAAATGGCATCCAAATTTGTCAAGTGTTCCTTTTTTTTTTTTTTTTTTAAAGACCCAGAGAGGGTTGAATGCGGTTGCTCAGTAGTTTATCTTCTTTTCATGGTCCAGGACAACCCACCACCCGTCCCATCTCCACCTACCTGGCCCTGGGACTGCAAGTGTGCACCAGCATGCCTGGCTTTCTAGCTTTACAGAGCTCAGATTCAGGTCTTTGTGTCTGAAGCAGTTTCCCAAGTGAACTATCTTCCCCGGCTCCATTATCTGTACTTTTCAGTACTGACAAAGTAGTATTAATATTGTCATGACTGCTTATGATTATTGAAGAAATATAAATATTTAATTATAAGCTCATAATGATAAAAATAGGGTTTTCCCACTAAGATTTCATTTTCCCCTTCATTTTGGATTCAATGCAACTCCTAGGGGAGGGTGGGGAGATGGCTCATTGAATAAAGTGTTTGCTGAGCCAGCATGAGGACCTCAGTTCGAATCCCCAGAGCCCACATAAAGCCAGGCGTAGGAGTGGCTGTGTCCATAGTCCCTGCATCCCTATGAAGAAATGGGAAGCTCTTGGGACGGCTAGCCTGCTCTGTGCAGTAGTGAACGAGAGACTCTGCCACCAAGTAGAAGGTGAGGACACAGCACCCAAAGTGCTCTTCTCGTCCACACATTCACACACGAATGCACACATCCACAGGGGGGAAAAAATTAAAACGAATCCCCTGCAGGCACTGACCACAAGACGCTGCAGGTACATGGTGACATGTAGTCTTAGCACCCATGTAATGTCCCCACGTCAGCTGGAAAAGCACCGCAAGGATGTTCACCATCATCAAGGAGAAGGTGACATCATTCGCTGATTTATCGTGGACTCCTTTGTAGGCGCCATGAGGGGTGTGAACATCAATGGAATCTTACGTTGTGATTTTCACTTTTGTCTTTCTTCTGTCTCAGGGTTGAATGGTTTCAACATGCTCTTACCAGGCGGTCAGCCCCCCCATGCTATGGGGCCATCCCCAGGTCAGCTGCCACCCTTCGGTGTTCCCTGCATGTTCTTACCGTCTCCAAGCTTGGGCCCCTTTCCGGTCCTCTATTCTCCTGCACTTCCGCAGCGGCCCGTTTCCTCAGCTCCCGGCGCTCTCCCGAACACCGGGCCCGTGAATTTCGGCTTGTCCAACCTGGGATCTGCAGCTCACATTCTCCTCAGCCCTGCAGCCATGGTCAGTCCAAAGTCGTCCACCCTCCCTTCTGCCGATCCCCAGCCTCAACGTCAGCCATCCGTAAACTTGAGTCCAGTGATGCCAGGCTCACACGGCGTCATCCATCCCGAGTCCCCCGGTTACATGAGACACCGGGTATCCATGGTAAAAGTAGAACAGGTGAGACCCGAGGCTCCGTTGTTCTGTCCAGGGATAAGCCTCTGTATAGTTAGCTTTCCTCTCAGTCACTTGATGGATCCAAAAGAGGTATTACTTCAAGGTTCTACCTGGTTTGCAGTGTAAACTGAATGTTAACTGCTCCTTCCAGCAAGCTCCAAGACAAGCGATGTCATGCGTGACGACAAACCTTTTCAGTCACCATCCCACTTGGCATTAGGCAGAGTTCCAGGAGCTCTTCATGCTTGGACTGTCTCCCTGACCTGGCATTCATCTCTTTAGGCTGCTTAAGGAGACCATCCTAGGTGCAATTTTCCAGCTGTAGGACAGCACACTCAGTTCTAACACTGATTCCTCTCAGCAGCCATCATTTCTTAAGGCACGCTGCCTGGGAGCTAAGGTTACACACACACAGTCAGTGCCCACGTGACCAACTTTACGTTTGTCTCTCAGATTCTTTTTGTAGTCCAGTCAATAAAAGTCTGTTCCATTCTTACAAGATACAGTGTTCAGAGGCTCAGACGTTTGCTAGATGTTTCAATAATCATACTCATTTTTAGACACGATTTTGGTTGCTTCACTTTTTGCAGTGCTGGCAACCAAACCTAAGCAACCAGCTGGGCAACTGCTGTGCCGCTGCAGATAGCTGGTGCCTGAACATAGCACTTTTTAAGAAAAATAATGTTTTAGCCCGGCACAGAGGCGCACGCCTGTAATCCCAGCACTCAGAGAGGCAGATCTCTTGAGTTCGAGGCCAGCCTGGTCTACAAAGTGAATCCAGGATAGCCAGGGCTACACAGACAAACCTTGTCTCAAAAAACCCACAAAGGTTTTATTAAATCTTTATAAGAATTTCATACAGTATATTTTTATTATATTCATTCTCCTTCACCCAACTCCTCCTAGGTCTTTTCCTACCTCCCTCCTCATCCAACTTTGTTTTTTATCTCGAGTCTTTCTAAACCCTTTGAGTCCAGCTTGTGTTGGCCAACCACTCCTGGGCATGGGGCCTGCCTCAGAGTATGGTCAGGATACCTGGTGTCACAGTAACAGACACTGACTTTCTCAGCAGCAGCCACATGCCAGGAGCCCTTCAGCTAGTAGTAGGATATTATGCCCGCCTCCCTTCTGTGCTGCTTTTTTTTTTTTTTTAACAAAAATATAATTACGTCATTTTCCACCTTCTCATTCCAACCTCTAACCTTTTTCCTATACATACACCCCACACTCTTAAATTCACAGCCTCTATTTAACTGTTACATATATGTTATTCCCAATAATGTATATAATATACATGCATACGTGTGTAGACGTAATTTTCTTGGTCCCTGTAAAGCTGCTTGTGTATGTAGTTTCAGGCTGACCACAGGTATTGGATGACCAGTTTGGAGGCGTTTCCCTGGGAAAGACCATTTGTTGTCGCTCACATCCTCTGTACTTCCTATGGTCCTGTGTCTGGCTTGAGTTTGCACAGCTCTTGTGCATGCTCTCCCAGCGTGCACATCTGTCCTGTCAGCATCATGCTTTGCCTGATTGCTAGTGATGAGCCAGGGACTGACCTGGGCAGGGAATAGAGCATCGGCAGAATCCTGTTCCCTTCCGTTTTAGGGCACATGGAGAGGAGGGGTATTGCCAGGAAGGACCACAGGCACGCTTTGCCTCTTCTAAAGCTCCATATTTTCCAACATAGAAGACAACCCCCAACTTTAACTCTTAACTTTTCCAGTTAAAATATAGAGTTTGCAGCCCAAGTCTGCTGCAAAGGATGTGTGTTGGAAGAGGGGTGGTCTTATATGGCGAGTATATTCCAACTGGAAACGTTAAAGTTGGTGGTCATCTTATATGCCAGAAAATACGGGTACTCTACCAAGTACTTCTAAAGTACATCTAATTTTTCTAGCCCTGTGAAGTTGCTATTCATCCCCCATGGGGATTCAGAAACTGAGGGACACAGGTGAAATAATTTGTCTAGTGTCACACAGCTTTGATGGCAGAACCGAGGCCCTGGTCTCTAAACCCGGGCCACATCTGTAACATTTTGGGTGGGCTGCTGTTCCGTACCCGAGAGAGTCACACACTGTGCTAAGTAAGGTCTGAGTGAGTGGGAAGCTGGGAGGCAGCTCCGTGACACCCAGCAGCACAAAATTCCCGTCGCGGGGCTTGAAACATCATTAACCCTCCGTTTTTTTCCTTCCTGTTAGTTGCCTGCACCGGCGACTCCAGAGAGCATCCAACGGAGACATCGGGAGATGTTTTTCAAGACTCCTGGGAGCCTCGGAGACCCTGGCTTTAGAAGAGAAAGAAACCAATGCCGAAACACTAGCTCAGCCCAGAGGAGACTGGAAATCTCTAGCAGTGGGCCTGACTAGCCTGATGCTTCAGTGGGTGGGGCGGCCTCAGCCCCTGAAGTTCCCTGTGTCCCAGACAAACGTCCTATGAGGAACACAGGCCATCCCGGTCCTCAGCCTGTGTCCTTGCTGTGTCACATCCACTGGTCCTGCTAACTTCCCAGTATCATGAGTCATCTATTTTCCTGGACGTGATTGTTACTAATTACGCATTTAACACCAGCTAGAGTCCAGGCTCCGTGCAGCATCACAGCAGTGGTCCTGTGCGCTGTTAACGTGCTGATGAAGAATCGTCTGATTTCTGGAAGCCGGTCCTAACTGGCTGCTAGAGCCCTGTGGGATTTTGGAGGTGGGGGTGGGCTGCCTAGCACTTAGCCAGGGCCCCTATTGGAATGTGCATTCCCACCAGCCCTGAGCAAGTCTGTGATGAGAACTTCCTGGGGCTCCGGGAAGCTGCCTTCAGTTACAAATCCTATGGTGTTATTTATTTGTCCCTGAGATGGGAGGTAAGGCACAAAGTTTACATCATCGTCCTAACACATTTTCTTCAGGGTATCATGACTTGAATGTTTATCCTTTTTTTTTTTTTTTTTTTTAAATAATTTGCCCTGCACTTATTCTACAACTTTTTAATAATGTGGATAAATGTATATAGGTGACAAATGTCAAGACCAAAATTACTGTGAACGCTACACCTAGCTATTAATGAACTCTGCTGACCACATTGGGGGGCGGGGTGTGGAAAGGAAAACTGAAGTTTTCTAGGTGCCTTGTGGCTGTTTCTGAAGTCATTATGAGCAGCGAGGTTTTACTGTTTGTTGAAAACAACGATCCTACTGCGTGCCACCCCCTTGGCTCCATGCCCTGCGTTTTTCAATTGCAGCGTTCACTGTAAGGTGCCAGGGGTGCGCTCCTCACGGTTGCTGTGTGTGACAAGACAGATCAAGATGACAGAAAGGAACGGAGAATGTTGGAACCGGGGCCAGAGTTTTGGTTGGATTATGACGCGTGCTGGCACAGAAACATGTAGAGCAATAGGTCGTTCTTTGAGAGGATGAGCACATTTTTAGGAGTATTCAAAAGCTCTGTGGTCCCCCCCTGACAGGTACAGTGAGCACAGGGGGGGGGGGTCAAACAAATACAGTCCTGAAAACTGTGGCACAGAGCCCTGTGTGCGCCTCGTTGCTTTAGGGTTCTTTACGTTCTACATGGATGAGTATTTTTACCTCACTCTTGCCTCTTCAAAGTAAACCTCTTTCCTTCTCTGCTTCCTTTTTCTCTTTAAGCTTCTTAGATTTAGAGTCTTAATATAAGGCTATTTTTTTTTCCTTTGTATTTTTGTACCCTGTGAAATACTATATAAAATAAAAAAAATAATAATAATTTAAGAGACTCTGGGAGTCTGATCAGAGTAGCTTTATATTAACTACAGGATACCTTTAGCCTTACCACCCCCAACACTAGCATTTGAAAACTTGAGTTGGGTAACCTGTTTAACACATTCGCTACTTTTCCAGTTCTTCACCAACACTAAGTTTATAAAGTTGCAAAATGGCATTGCTCCCCCTCCTCCCCTTTTTTTTTTATTGAGTTAGGTTAAAAATGGCATGTTGGCTTTGACTCTGACCCCACACTGCTGGTTCCTTGCTGGAACATGACAGCGACCCCTTTTCAGGAGTTCACTGAACATGCAGCCAAGTGAGGCTGTGGCGGGTGCTAGCACCGACAACCTCACCCTTCTGAGCTCCCACAAAGCGCTTTCACCAAGAAGTCCCCATTTCAATAGAAACACGAGCCTGTTTCCTTCTCTCCTCCCTGGATAGTCTCCGTTTACTTTAAACCTGTTGCTGTCCTTCCTGATAGCTGTTCTGTTTGTGAAGTAACCTCAGAAACGTAACCCAGATTCTTGGGTGGTGTCAAGAAGCAATTCCATCAATGGAGACCACAAGCCACTTCTGTATTAGGGTCCCACTTGGTGTGGCGTTTTGAAACTGTAGAGCTGGACCTGAGTGCCTGTGGGGGGGGTGGGTGATGGAGGGGCAGTCTAGAGTCTATTGTCTACTTTAGCGTGAGAAGTAATAACTGATAGTGGAGGTGTGAGCTCTGAGGGGGCATGCAGCCTCAAAGCATGCCGGCCAGGGTTTTCAAAGTCCTTCCTTTCTGGTACACGAGTTGGGGGTATAACTTTTATACTTGAACCTGCCTACCAAGTTTACATTGCTCAACGTAAGGTGCTATTTCTGTACTTAAGTAACTTTAATGTAAAGCTGCATTCTGCCTATCTTATTGCACTGCTAGGCTTACGTAGGTTTTGATTTTTTTTTTATTTTTTATTTTTTATTTTTTATTTTTTCCCTGTTTGCCGCTTTGTTTTCATGGCTTTGGGCTCTGCGCTTTCCTGGTGGCTATATTACCGGTAGCCATCTGCTTGTAACTTTACTACATGTAAACCAATCTTTTTCCCTTTTAGAAAAAATACTAAGCTTTATAAAGTAGCAAGGAGAATAAATGCATTTAGTAAGAAATCTTAGTTATGTTGCTTTTTTAAAAAAAAAAACATTTTCACTTGGTGTATGTGTGTGTGTATGAGAGCGTGTACATGTGTGTGCATGTGCTGGGGGTTGTATGCCGTGCGTGGCCCATGGGTGGAGGTCAAGGGACAGCTTGTAGGAGGAGTCAATTCTCTAAATTGTTGGTCCCAGGGATGAAATCAGATGGTCAGCCTTGGTAGCAAGCACCTTTGCCTGCCAAGCCATCTCACAGCCCTGTATATTTCCTGGTGGGTTTTCTTTGCTACGGTTTATAGCTAACAGTCTTACACTACGTTGTCTGAAAGCTTGGGAGTGTTGGCAGCATGCTGTTGGCCTTGGGTCTGCAGTCCAGCTGGAAGCTTGGAGCTCACAGAGAACTGGCATTCAACGCTGCAGTCAAAAGTGTGTGAGAGCATCTTCCCAGCTCCCGGTATCCATGAGGCCAACGGTGTCTCTGTCTAACACATGCTCGCTTTCATCCATACCAGGTCCCATTATTAACATGGGCACCACCTAACTTTCAAGACTGAGGGTTTGGTCCATGGTGCACATCTCTGTGCCATATTGTTAGGCGGGACAGGCAGCTACCTGGGCTGGTTTTACCCTGAACTGCCTTTGACCCCTGAAGCTCAGTGACGCCAGCAATGCGTTTTTCTCCAGCCATTGTTCCTCCCCCCAGCCCGCACACAGCCTCTGGTTTCTCTGCAGTCCACACAATCCAGCCAAAAGGCTGGCCAGACCCTGTAGCCCACATCCAGTGGCCAACCAAACTCCATCCCGACCTACCATCTCCTCAGGCATGTCAGTTACTAGAATCGGCTTCCTGCTTCAGGAAGGGCTGGAGGCAAGCAGCAGGGAACACCTCCCCTCCCCTGATTCCCAGTAGGCGGACGTGTGTACAATTGAGATTCTCTCACTAAATCTATTTCTAATTCTATTTCCTCAAGCTTTTCACAACCTTGAAGGTGAGGGAACTCAAACCTCCGTCTGCTCTGCAGAGCTGAAATGCCACATTTGTCTTAACTGGTGTTCCAACCACCCTTTAATACTCTGTTACAATATCCTTCCGTTGCTCAGGATGTCTGCATCGCCAGACAACCACTAAAGCACTTAGTATTTCATACTCAACAAAGTAGCTCTGGTGGTTAATTTGTTTGGGTGTTAATGGTTTTCTGCCCCGAAAATGGTTTCCAGTCTCCCCCATCTAAATCCATTCGTATATGTAGCCCAGTGGTAACCTTTCATTTTGGTAGCTCTTGGAAATAAGTGCTCTGAGGAGCTCAGGAGTTAATGGGTTAAAAATGAGAAGCGGGAAGCTCTGGTAGAATTTAGTGGGTTTGTCTAGGGGAAAGAAGTGTGAGCCTATATAAATGTGTTGGGGCAGAGGTCAGCATCTGGTGTTTTCATCTATCACTTCCCACATGCTTTTGGGGGGGGGGACGTGTTCTCAGCTATCTACTCTATACCCAGTTTTTATGTGGGGTGCCAGGGATTTGAACTCTGGTCCTCATGCTTGCACACCAAGCTCTTTACCCACTGAGCCATGTCCCTAGCCTCCCAGATCACTCTTCAATACAAGATTATAGACTGAGTTAGTAAGTGTACTTAAAAACTGGCAGGAATATGAAAACAATTTTCATGGCATTTTATAAAGAAACTAATCTGAGAAGCCATGAATTAATCCCCCAAGCCCTCTAAAATTAGCTTAGCACTTAGATTCCTATGGGGCAGAAGCCATACATGACATAACTGTGTACACTATGACTGTCTCAAAGGCTTAGCTCCAAACACTGGTGTAATAGGGAGTTGCTATAAGATTATATAAAATAATAGCAAAGCTTTAGAAAGCTATTTCATTGCATGGCTTAAGTGACATGACAGTTACCTCAAGTAACAGTACAGAGTGCCCGCATTTTATTACAGAAGAGTGGGCTACACCTCATCTTATAAAGTGAAGTCGGTTATGATGGTGCTGCCTTTGACTTCCAGTCGCATCCCGGACAGCAATCTGTCACTCACTTTCCAGCCTCTCACTGCTTCCAACTTGCCTTGCCAGCCATGCGCATTACCCTGTACTGACTGTCGGCACTCATTTCTACACACACACACACACACACACACACACACCACCTCTAGTTCTTATCCCATGGATTCAAAATCTGGCAACTACATTACCGAGGCTCCACTGCTGCCAGGTACTTGATATGATTTGACAGATCTACTCAGACAAGCCTGGTAGACAGAAGGGATGCTGGGGCTGCTCCACTCACTGCAGAAGCAACCTGTGAGGGAGGAATGCATTTGGACAAAAAAAAAAAAAAAAAAAAAAAAAACCTTTTGAAAGGAGCAAAGTAGCAAAGTGATTGGTCAATGACAGACATCTGCTTGTATGTAGTGATCTGTGGGTAAAACAGCAAAAACATACTTTAAGTTTTATCACTCAGAGTTAATATAGCTTATTACAGTAACTGGAGTTTTTGAACTGTGTTGTTGAAGAATTGGTGGTGCCTAACTAGGCCATGAGGCTGGCATGCCTGTATATCACAAATTCGCTGACTGGAATTAATTTTCTATTTTAAACCCACGTTTTATCTGGAGACTTGTTAGTTGAGAATCTTGACCAATGGGGTCCTGACTCTACACAATCTCTCCACCACTGTAGAAGCTTCTGGGAGACTCTCAGTGGCATTTAAACATAACTTACTGTATTTTTCAAACCATAAGATGCACTTCCCCCCCCCCCAAAAAAAATGGAGGGGGTATTAGAGTGTGCCTTATGGTCTGATTGCTGTTTTTACTATTTTTCTTGTTTTACTACTCTAAAAACTGGGTGCGTCTTATGGTCAGGTGCATCTTATAGTCCGAAAAATACCGCAAACAGTAAGGGTCCAGGTGTATCACTCACAGCGAGAGGTAGGAAGAGCCAGATATGTGGCGATTCCTCTGGGCCTGCCTTGCTCCCTGCATCAGTTTTTCTCACCAGCCACCCAACAGTTACAGCCCCACACAAGTCAAATTCAGCTGAAGAGTAAATGCAGCTGTTTGGAACTTCCTCCACTCTAGCTTCCTTAGAGGTCTCTCCTCAGCTCTCATAGATCCAGACTGGCAATACACCTCTTCTATAGTTTAAATACAGCTCCCTCGTTCATGGGGTCCCACTCTGAGATGAAGAGCTGTGAGCAGTTAACGGCTGCTGAGAGAAGGAGAATCAGCCTTCCCAGGGATGAATCCCATAATTGTATTTCCAGTACCAATGGGTCAGCCCTAAAACGTACGTATATAAGCAATCCTAAATAGTTGTGTCTTCATATTTTGTAATGTAACAATAATAATGAGAGAAAAAGACCATGACTTTGAAAGGGAGAGAGTGAGGGGACCTGGGAGAGATTGGAGGAAGAAAAGGGGGGGGGGGGAATAGGTAGAAATATATTCTAACTAAAAATAAAAATAAAATCAAATTTAAAACATATATAGTTTTCCCCAGGGTCCATGTGCTAACACCTTGATGCCGAGGACAGCACCATTGTCACATGGCACCATCTTTGGAAGGTGTGGCCTAGTGGGAGATCCTTGTGTCATTGGAGGATACACCCTTGAAAGAATAAGCTCCTGGCTGCCACTTCTTTCCCTCTGCTCCACAGCTTGCACTGTGACCTTTATCTTCAACACTCCCACCACCACCACCACCATCCGCTGCCCTCACCAAAAGTGAGCCACGCCTTTGAGTCCATAAAACTACAAGCTCGATACACTTTGTGCATTTATAAGCTACCTGCCTTGAGTATTTTATCACGGTAAAGAACAACTGACTACAACAATACTCACTTTAGACTCCAGTTAGGTCTGGACAAGATTATCTTTCCTATTAAACAACACTGTTCATGAGACAGAAGCATATGGGCCCTGTAAGCAGAGATGGGCTCAGTTAAAAATGGAAGATGCAGAAACTCGATGCTGGCCAGCAGTAGCGATTTCACTCTCTCCTTTTTCCCTTCTCTGAAGTGACAGCCCAGCAAACCACAGGTAAGGGGAAGCAGGCTGCCAGTCTCTACCCAGACAAATTGCCACTGACCAAGGTATACACACGTGCCCTTTTGCTCTATGGCCCCTGTGCTCCCTTCTGACATCACTGTGAATTCTGTGGGTGGCAAGGCCAACTCTATGGCATACCCATGAGCCGTCTTCATCCAGCCCCCGGGGCTGCCCTAGGTTTTCTGTCTCCCAATTGCCTTCACCAACCCTGGCATCCCCTAAGAAAACAGGCACTTTACAACACAGCCCAGGGATCATGTGACTTTACCTCTGGTGGGGTTGGGTTTGGTTTTTTTTTTTTTAGCCACAAAAAGGATTTCAGGTATGTGAAATGTGATCCTATGCCCTGCAAAGTCTGTCCTTTGGGGCCGCCATCAATACGACTTCAGCCTGGTATGTGAAAGCAGTTGGTTTTTTTCAACCCACGAGGCCGTTTGGTGAGTGATCTAATCGTTTCAAGGGCATGCATCTCAGAGGCGCATCAACAAACTAATGCATAAAGATGTTACCACAAGCCCATGAAAACAAAATTGAAAGTCTCAACAACCTGGATAAATTGGAGCTAGTCACATAACGCACTACCGCTGAATAAATGAAATATCCAGGGGGAATCACAGGGCCATGTGGACACATCTGAAAATACCTAGTAATGAGCGGAAATGATACAAAGATTAGGTTTTACAATATTTTAAATTAAATTTAAATTTAAAGCACTTTTGCAGCAAATATGCAAAAAAGATACAGCGCACACACACCCGCATGTGCATGGACACACAAACATGCTAGCAACAATGGTTTATCCCAGACAGGAAGAGCTTGGGGGGCAGGGGGCGGGAGGTCTTCAACTGCATCTGAAATACCATTTCTGTAAAAGCGACAGGAGCCAAAGCCAGTTTGATGAATGGCAGCCATCAGTTTGCTATAGCAAGTCCCTGGGCCTGTACTTTTTTCTGTATGATGGAATGTTTTATAAAAATTACAATCTTTAACATAGAATTTTAGATACCCCTTTATTGACTGGGCGACAGAGGACACCTATGTTTGGGCTTTTCATGGAACCACTGTTGCCCAAGTGTCTGCTGCTGCAGCTTCCTGCGGGGACATTTATACATCTTCAGACACGTTTCTGAGAGCCCACAGATTACTTGTTCCCCAGAAATATGGGAGGAAGTGATGCATGTTCCCTTGGAGCAGAAGTTTTAAGATAGTGCTAATGTTTTTTTATTTGTTTGGGGTTGTTTGTTTGTTTGTTTGTTTTTTCGGTCTGTGTTTCACCCTTAGCCAGGAAACCAGGTGTCCTAGATCAGGGTCATTCAGCCATGCGGGGTCTGGAACGAGAAACAGATCCATGGCCAGGCCAGCCTGGAGGGAGCATATAGCTGAACAGACCGAAAACACATTTTCAAGCGTCTGGGACTGGGGGTTGCCTGCTACCTCTAATTTATGGTTTTTCTGGCTCACACAATTTCAAAGCATAATAGTAAACACAGCTTCCAACATAGCACAATTGCTGTGATTTTTGTTTTATTTATTGTTTTGGGGGTTTTTTTTAGAAAAAGGTTTCAGGATGACTGAATTGCCCAACATCTTTTTTTTTTTTTTTTAATTCATAAGACATTAAATAAGAGACCTGATAGGCTGTGATCTTTTTTTTTTTATTTTTTTATTTATTCATTACTTATACAGTATTCAGAGGGCACCAGATCTCATTGCAAATGGTTATGAACCACCATGTGGTTGTTGAGAATCGAACTCAGGACCTTTGGAAGAACAGCCAGTGCTCTTAACCTCTGAGCCATCTCTCCAGCCCTAGGCTGTGATCTTATAGTGGGGAATAAGGTCCCCTTCTGTCACAGACCTTGGGGAGGGGAACAGGATGAAAGAGGGAGGGAGGGGGGACGGGAAGATATAAATGATGGGATAACAATTGAGATGCAATATGAATAAATTACTTAAATAAAAATTTTAAAAAGAAAAAAGTAAAGAACTCAGTAAATGCAACATTGAGAATATATATGTGTGTGCATGGCGTGTGCACTTGTGTACATATGGTGTACGCAGATGTCTGTGGCTGCGTGTGCCTGTGTACGATGAGGTTGGGATAGGATGTCTGGTGCCCTGCTCTACCACTCACCACACTTCATTCTCCTGAGAAAGGGCTTCTTGCTGAATCTGGAGCTAGACTGGCTGCCACCAAGCCCCAGGGAGGCTTCTGCCACCCACCATCCCCCCCAGCACAGAAGTTACAGGAGGTGTGGCCAGTCCGTGAGGACTGGGGATTCAAACTCAGGTCCTCACACTTACACGACAACCACACTATCTTCTCAGCCCCCGATGTAGGAAACTTTATTAATGCCCCTACCACCTTCTGGACAGCTTCAGCACAGTCCGGCTTGGCATGAGCACACTTTTGAAAGTGCTAATATGTAAAGAATTTTCTTTATACCATCAAAGTCCATTTCTATTCCTCTCTAAAAGCTGTTTGCCTGGGTAACTTCTGGTGAGATGTTCTGTCTCTCCCTTCCCTATCTCTACGTCCTTTCCCCCATCACGAAAGTACAGACTATCTCAACTGCACTGGGAGATATAGTGCCTGGGTATGGGGACCACAGAGTCCCCTGGCATGGAGTTGATTGCAGAGCCACTATGCTGAGAGCCAGTCAGTTATCAACAAGTGAGATCAAATACTTTTCCAGGCCCCGGGGGCTCTAATTATTTTGCTGTCAACACCCTGAAGTAGGACCCAACCTGTTGTCCACTGATGGAAAAGAGAAAATTATTAAAAGTACAAAGTCCTTTGAGGCAAGGAACTGAAAAATCATCTTTTCAAACTGGGTTTAACAATGCCTCTTAAGGTTTCTTGCATTCCTATTACTTTTTCCGGAGTTGATACTTCTTAAAGCTTATACATAGGAGATATGATAGATATGAAAAGCGTCAGTGCTGGTCTCCCTCACACTAGCAAGTGCTTGTCACAGACATGTAAAACGATTTTTTTTAAAAAAAAATCTGAAAACAAAACATTAGTTTTGAATGATCAACATTTTAAATGAGTTTGAGTTTTTAATGAGTAATAAAAATGTATACAATCAAAGCCTCATTTATTTACTTGTTTTGTTAGGGAAATGTTTGCAGAGATTTCTACAAACATACCATTATGTGTATAACATGAGGCACTTGAGACATCTCTGTACAAATGTCGTCTGTTGGGGACATGAGAGTCACACATCGGCTCAAGGAGGAAAGAGCAGTAAGTGAAAATTCCTCACCTAAAACTACTTGTCATGTGCTTTTAAAATAGCTGATGCGTATCAGGCCGCTATTCTATTTGCATTGCACTGTATATACAAGAAGAGTAATGTGGTTTTATCTTAATATTTATGAATGTTAATACTCATAAACCACAGGAAAGTATCTTCCCTATGGGAACTTTTCAAAGTTACTCTTAGGGGTAACTGAGCAAATCTTTCCAAGAAGACAGCCCTGCCACCTCCTCTAGTCCCCACGGGTTCCCATCACTGTCCACAAGATGGCGGTAACGTCCGCAAACCTGACAGATCTCCAAAGCCAGATGCTACCAAACCATTTCTTTCCCTTGCAACTAATATGTTAAATAAACAGTTTATGTCGCCCTTGAATTATAATGACATATCTAGAATGAATAACGGCTGAATCTCAAAGTGTTTCATTAAATTTTCCTGTCTGTCATGTGACGAACTAATTCTATAAATGCCAGGGCTTTTCTCATCCACCTGGACCGGATCTGGATGTTAAATTCATTTTATATACCTCTCTGCCTTTTCCTTCCCCGGCACTGATACACTGGGCTCACTCCCCGACTCCAGTTGCTAAGCAACTAAAAGATCTTTGTTTTTCTTAAACATCAACCATTAGCTGCCTTTATTTTCTCTAACCAGAACATGGCTGCAGCCCAGATTCCCTCCTCTTTCTAAAATCTCAAGGCAGGACGCTTATGAACTTACGCTAATAGCATGGCAAATCACATCACAGTGGATAAAGGCAAGAAAAGAAAAGGCAGGACACGCGCTCGGCACTCAGCATGTAGAATTCAAGCACCACACTAACGGCCCATTTGGGCCTGAACAAGATCGCAAATTTTTACTGAGCACTTATTATATGCAAGGTACTCTGCTAAATGTTTTTTTTTAATGTTAAAAAAAAAATCTTATTTAACACTCCTCTATACGTTCTGAATGCTATTCTACCTCCAGCAGAGAACATCACTAAAGAGGAGGAGCAGCATTTTTGAGGAAGGGAAATGGAAACACAAAGGGAATAAGCCGTCTTGGGCATCCCAAATGAGCATCGGTACGGCCATCTTAGGCATCAACAGGAGCATACACATATGCTTCTTTAAAGCCGGGTCTCCTCCCTATACAGCCCTTGCTGGCACGGAATCCCTGACCCTTCTGCCTCTACTTCCAAGACACTCAAGTATATATGTAGCAATGCCTGGAGGTAAATGTATTATATTTTACATTTCTTTCATTTTTATTTTACATGGATGGGTGTTTGGCTTGCATGTATGCTTGTAATCCGTGTATGTGATGCCTAAGAAGGCCAGAAGGAGGCACAGACCCCCCCAAGAATGGAGTTACAGATGGTCCAATTTCAGGGGACCAGAGGGTCCTCCGAAAGAGCAGCCAGTGCTCTTAATTACTGAGCTACTTCTCCAATCTGTAAATTTATTTATTTTATTTTATTTTTGATCTCTGGTTGTTCAAGATAGAGTTCTCTGTGTGGCCCTGGCTGCCCTGAAACTTGCTGTATAGACCAGGCAAGCTGCAAACTCAGAGATCTGCCTACCTCTGCCTCCCAAGTGCTGGGATTAAAAAGTGGGCGTCACCATGCCTGGCCTTTTGTTGTTGAGGGGGATTTTGTTTGTTTTGTTTTGTTTTAATATTTCAGAATGAAGAGATGGTTCCCAGAGGGATTAAAGTATTCATCCTTCAGAGAATCAGAAAGTGGCAAAAATATATTGTGTCACGGTGACATCAACACAGCACAGGGCCTCCTGCTGATCCTGGACTCTAACTGTCTCAGACCCTACTGTTGCTCCGCATCATTGTCCGACATGTACATATGACCTGAGGATTTCTACACTAACACTGGCATGGGGCAGCCCCTGCAGGGATGGACAGAGCAGCTGTGCTTTGGGTTACTACAATGCGGGAAGATAGAGCCCTTATTTGGACCTTGTTTTTCCCTCCGTTAGAGTGAAGGTAAATGGTAGTATCCTCGAGGGCATGACTTGAAGATTAGCACTGTGTTAATTAAATTAACTAAATGACTGTACCCCCAAATGCTTCCCCCTCATTCACGTCACCCCTCTCAGAGGGGGCAGATTGTGGCTTGCCGGCTCTACCATCCTCAGCACAACACCTTCATTCTCACCCACGTAAGGCAGGGTGGGAGGCGGAAGTGGGAAAGGCTGTTTAAAGTCAGGCCTGGAGGCGGGACACTTTGCTATCACTCACACACCTAACCAGCCGCAAGCTCAGACAAATAAATATAGCCGCCCAGCAGAAGTCTTCAAAAATGCAAGTGCCTGGCAGTTTAATTGGGTTAAGATTAAACACGGCACACGCTGTTATCTTGAGATAAACCTGGCACCTGCCTAAGCAGTTCCATATAGTAATTCATTTAAGCCCCACGACAACACTTTAGGGGTGGTACTGTTATTTATACCTATGTGTAGACAGACGAACCGAGACAAGAGATAAACCATCTTCAAGGGGGATTGAACATCGTCTGATCGAAATGCTCATATACACACACTGTAGGGTTGGACTTGAATGTCAGGGAGATGATTACATGGCCCAGAAGTCTGCGGCACTAGGGGGTCCCCTCAGTGATGCATTACTGGACTAGGTAGAAATGAAGGGAAACTAGTTATGACCCAGCCCCTGTCGCAAAGTTCACAGAGGTCTGTAGGCAGTTGTCTTAACTTCAGATCTCTTACATCATCATCTGTAAAATGATGCTGTTTCCATTGATGCGCTAGGAAAAGGCGGGGTACATAAAATTCCCATAGGCTGAACCTGTCAAAGCCCAGAGATCTGCACCTCAAGTCATTCGGATGGGATCTGTCCTTGGGCGGCTTTGGTGAACTGAACTGTGTGCTATGTCTGTGCAGAACTGGGGTATGGTCTTGGCCCAGGACAGACGGGCCCAGGTGTCACCTCCTGTCTGTTTCAGTGTTGCTGACAGAAACTGGGATCAGACAAAGGGAGCTCAGCTCTCACTGGATACTGCAGAGAAAGGGGCACAGCCTGCAGGGGCAATGGAGCCCATCAGTGTTCTGGGGCTGCCTGGGGGTCCGTACTATGTATAAGAGAAGAATAAGAACAGAACGCAGAGTGACGTTTCCTGCCATTCTCCTTCGCAAAAACCAAATAGGTTTCTCCTAGTCAGAGTTTGACAGAAGAGGCCTTGAGGCCTTGAGGCCTTGTTCTTGCTTTTTTTTTTTTTTTTAATGGTTTTTCAAGACAGGGTTTCTCTGTGTAGCCCTGGCTGTCCTAGACTCGCTTTGTAGACCAGGCTGGCCTCGAACTCACAGCGATCCACCTGCCCGTCTGTCTCGCGAGTGCCACCACACCCGACCTATCTGCGCCACCACACCCAGCCTATCGGTCTTGTTCTAATGTAGTCTTTCTATCTATTTCCTTACTCCTCGATGCCAAGTTCCTTTACTGGAAATAACCTTTCAACTTTATAGTGTAGTGCTGAACCCCAAAACTAAATGAGTAGATGACATGATGTTTTGTTTGAATGTGTTTCAGCAAAGAGTCATTATCGAGCCTTTCCTTGCTTTGATAAGGCGAAGTGGTGAGGGAACTGGAGGTCTCACGCTGATTAAACCAAGAGAAATCTGTAAGAGTGAGAAAAACACTAACAATCAAACACCTCAGCAAGAATGTGAGCAGCAGCTGGATGTGGTGGCACAAGCCTTTAATCCCAGCACTCGGGAGGCAGAGGCTGGTGAATTGCTGTGAGTTCGACAAAGTGAATCCAGGACAGCCAGGACTATAAGAGAAACCCTGTCTCAGAAAGAAAGAAAGAAAGAAAGAAAGAAAGAAAGAAAGAAAGCAGGCGAGCAGGAAACACTATCCCGTGTCTAGCATGGTGTGCTGCTCCTGGGAGCTCTATAGAAGGCAACTTTGTCACACAAGCAAGCACAGGAGCTCTTTTCTTACTTAATGCACTTTCCTTGATTTAATTTTCTTTCAGCTGTTTTACATTCAGTTTGTAATGGAGGCAATGATTGTATCGTAGCATGATGTCTGGCTATAAAAACCAAGCTTAAAAATAGAGCCCTAAACTGGGCGTGGTGGTACCGGCCTGTAATCCCAGCAGGCAGTCAGATCTCTGTGAGTTGGAGGCAAGCCTGGTCTATAAAGCGAATCCAGGACAGCCAGAGCTACCCAGAGAAATCGTGTCTCAAAAAAAACAAATAAATAAATTGAGCCCAGCCTTTTTTTTTTTTTTTTTTTAAAGACAGTGTCCCTCTGTGTTAGCCTTGGCTGTCCTTGACTCACTTTGTAGATCAGGCTGGCCTCGAACTCAAAGCGATCCGCCTACTTCTGACTCCTGAGTGCTGGGATTAAAGGCATGTGCCACCATGCCCCGGCCAGTCTATCTTTTTTGTCTTTGTTTTGTTTTTTGAGACCGACTTTGTATGTGTAGCCTTGCCTGTCCTGGACTCACTTGGCTGGCCTCAAACTCACAGAGAACCACCTGCCTCTGCATCTGCCTCCCAGAGTTCTGGGAAATACCGGTATGCGTCACTGCGCCCAGCTCCCAGGCTATTTTATAACTAAACATTATGAATATATTTCCGAGCTGATGTGACAGCCTTTAAACTACCACAGAACTATGTGAAAGAAAATTCACGAAGGATACCACCTTCCTCAGAATATGCTAGGAAACAAAACACAGAGCTAGGAACTTAGATTTTAAAGGAAAACAAGAACTCTCTGGCCCCGGGAGGCTCAACATGAAGTTGAGAATTAGACTCACGAGGTTAGGATCCGTGCAGCCCTTTGTAAGTGTTTTACAGGTAAGACTATTGGGGCTCAGAGATGAAAACTTTATCTCAGGTCACATACCTACGTAACAGTTTCAGAGTACGAATGTAGCCCAATACCACCACCTCTCCAAGCTTGTGCTTCACAAACATGGACACACTGGAAAAAAATGTGTAAAAAACAAATACGGATTACCTTGATTGAGTAGCACCCATAATGTGTGGAGGGTGACGGAAAATGCAAATGAACCTATCAGGAAAAAAAATCATGGCAAAAAGACTAAGGCAACATTGGACTGCGGAGTGTGTGTGTGTATATGTGTGTGTGTATGTGTGTGTATGTGTGCCTGTGTGTCTGTGTGTGTGTGTATGTGTGTCTGTGTCTGTGTGTGTGCCTGTGTGTCTGTGTGTGTGTATGTGTGTGTCTGTGTGTCTGTATATGTGCCTGTGTGTCTGTGTATGTGCCTGTGTGTGTGCCTGTGTGTCTGTGTGTGTATGTGTGTGTCTGTGTCTGTGTGTGTGTCTGTGTCTGTGTGTGTGCCTGTGTGTCTGTGTGTGTGTCTGTGTGTGTCTGTGTGTGTCTGTGTGTGTGCCTATGTGTGTGCCTGTGTGTCTGTGTGTGTGTGTATGTGTGTCTGTGTCTGTGTGTGTGCCTGTGTGTCTGTGTCTGTGTGTGTGCCTGTGTGTCTGTGTGTGTGTGTGTATGTATGTCTGTGTCTGTGCCTGTGTGTCTGTGTGTGTCTGTGTGTGTCTGTATATGTGCCTGTGTGTCTGTGTATGTGCCTGTGTGTGTCTGTGTGTGTGTGTGTGTGTGTGTCTGTGTGTGTGTGTGTGTGTAGTGACAAGAGAGAGCTTCCATGAAGGAGTGATGGAGCTGTATCAGGACAAGAGCTCACCCAGCAGAGAGAGAAATGGAAATGTCCCGTGTCTTCTTCTGAGAGTCAGCAGTAGTAAAAACCTCTTTCTAGTTGGCATGGTCAATATGTGAACACTTATTTATTAACTTCACTGCTGTAATGTGAAGAAAACCTCAGAACATATAAACACACACACACACACACACACACACACACACACACACACACACACGTGTGTGTGAAAGGGCAGGGTTCCACTGTCTTTGTTTACAAAAGCAGGCTGCAGGTTGAATTCACCTTCAAGATATACTTTGCTAAGCCTAAACTACAGCGTTGAGAAATTGCTAAATATTTTAAAGAGGGTGCTACCTAAACTTCTTTGAACTTTGATAGAGATTCCAGTAAAACTTTGGTTTGATTGCAATTCCGAAGCCGTCGCTGACATTTCTCGGGATTATAAGCAATGCTTTGAATAGTTTCCACCTTCCCTTTCCTGTCAAATGCTGGGAAGCATTAAATCAGGAGGACAAGGTTTAGGTGTGCCAGGTATATTGGAGTTAACGTGCTAGCTGAGTGTCGCTGTGAACACAGTGTGGTCTGTAGGATTTTACTATAACGTGAATGGTAAAGTTATTGCAGGAAATACTATAAAAGTCATACAGTGACATCCAAGCAGTGCCAATTTAGTCAAGCAAAAAAAAATGTGCGCTAGAGTGCAATTTCATGTTACAGGGGATTTTCATGAACTTGGAAGTCAAATCATAACCATATGGACTAGACCCAAGAGGAACCAAGGGGATTTTATTTGATTTGATACTTAAAAATATAGAATAAGAGCAAGCATGCCTGGGTGAGTTAGTAATCAGCACTCTTATTGTGTTACAAAGTCCATTGCAAAACACACTAAAATGAAACACAGTAAGAATGCTTGGACAGCATTAGCCATGTGGTGGCATTTGCAGGGTGGGGCCTCTGGTCTTTGGAAAGTGACACACAGCGGGCACAGGTGGGAGATGCATACAGAGAAGATAAAATGGAAGATGATAAAGTCCGTTGAACTCTCCTTGCCTACTGTAGTCTGTAAGACGAATGCTGAAGGCCAAGAAACAAGCAAAGCACAGAATTTAGGAAAAGGTACAGTCTCCTCAGGGCAGCAGGGGGCGGGGGTGGGAGGACAGTGCATACACCTCTTTGAGGTTGTGTCTGGTTGTGAAGGATCCTCCAGTCTCCAAGATAAGTACAGTGGACGGCAGCTTCATGTGCCTACTCATTATTAGGTGTCCCAGAGCCACAGAAACGCTGTCATTACTGGAGCTGATGGGGCTGTTCTAGTGTCAAATACTATGTTCATCGAAAAGAGGATCTCTCTCTCTCTCTCTCTCTCTCTGTTCTGTACCCAAGAATACAGAATACTCTTTCTCTGGGCATCCTGGCACTGATGAGTGGGCAGCACAAACCTTGAATTTAGTTTCCAATCCCCGATCTGCAGAAGTCGGAGGAAGCACGTGTTCCACCACGGGCAGGGAATGAATGGTGCTTTTATAGGATTGATGAATTAGTAAACATAATACAGAAAACAACAAAGTATCTGTCTTAGGTCAAAAGGAAGAATGGTGGGGCACAGAAAGCTAAGCAAATCCAGGTGCAAGGAGAGAGGATGGGGTGTCCTGCGCATGCTGCTGTTCTCGCTGAAGGAGTGTTCCATAAAGAGGAAGGATTTTAAAAAAGCCGGGCGGTGGTGGTACATGCCTTTAATCCCAGCACTTGGGAGGCTGAGGCAGGTGGATCTCTGTGAGTTCGAGGCCAGCCTGGTCTACAAAGTGAGTCTAGGACAGCCAAGGCTACACAGAGAAACCTTGTCTCAAAACAAAAACAAAAACAAAAAATTAAAAAAAAAAAAAAAGAGGAAAGATAAGAGCAGTGATGCAGGGACAAAAAGGGGCCCGGGGACCCAGCAGGGGTACCCTGAGCACCTGCTGGAACACCCCAGCCCCACTGGCTGCTGTACTGTTGTTGTGACTGTACTATTGTCACAGGGTCTGCTCGTTGTACTGAGCACGTTGTAGTCACAGTCATGAGTCATTCAGTCCTGACGTAACCTTAGCACGATTCTCGTCCCCGCATGCTAACTGGTTCACAAAGATTCAGGGAGGTGAAATGAATTACTGGTGTTGGAATAGGAGGCCATGCTCACTAACTTCTTCCTCCATCACCCTTTCGTGCGTGCTTTCTTCCTGAAGGTGGGGATGTTAGGCCATCGCAGACAAAAATCACACAATGGACTCCAAAATACAATGGTTCTGACATAATGAAGGATAGTCTATTGTTTGGTGCGGTATTCACTCTCCTTAACCAAGCTGACACGCCTTCCTCGAACTCTCTAGCATTATGCCCATCCTGCACACACAGCTGGAATCTCAAGTCCTTGCTTTCAACTCTAGAGCACTTCCTGTCTTGAAATTAAAGGTAGGGGTGGGGAGGGCGTGATGGGGGATAATTGGCTTTACTTCTTCACTTTTAAAAGCCAAGGTTATTATAACCTAGTTAAGCATTTCCAAAATTATTCACATATAAAATGAAACTGTCAGGTCTTTCTCAATTTCCCTTCTGAGTCAGGTCTGAAGGCAGGCAGGCAGGCAGCCACGGAGGAATTGTTTAGGACCCACAGCCTGCTGGCAGGCGGTCCCGGCACATACTTGCTGACACAGCTCAAACGTCTAGCTTGAATAACTTTTTTTATTTCCAAAGGAGACCTTTAAAAATACTCCCCTTTAGCGAGTAACCACAGGAGAGGCTATACTTTAAGAAAAACAAGCTGAAATCGAGAAGATGGTTTTTTGAAAATACTGTTTTACTTCTTATAAGTCAGAAACCATATGGAACCTCCACCCTCACATAGATCATAAATGACTTTGTCTGCCTTTCTGGAAACCTGACCCTCCAATCTCCAAGCTCAGCAGCGTCTAGAGATGAGCTTCTGTCTGGGACTGATCCTGCCGAGACAGGGTCATCACCCAGGACCACCTTCTTCAGGAAGGAAGAGGGCTTGTGAAGACAGAGGCCACTGACATCATGTTTTGACCCATTGTGTCTTGTCCTGATCTTACCTCCCCAAACCCTAACAACGCACCTAGTGCCGGTCTAGGAAGGCCTTCCTCTCGTGTCCTTTGCTTGTGAGGGTTGCATGCCACATTTACACAGCAGGCAACCAGATAAGAGCATGAGGCATCTTGGCCACATGCATCACTTGGTCATGTGGCTTAATCTGTCCAATGTTAATGTTATGAGGGGATGGCTGGAGTGAGAAGACTGTCATTTTTTTCACTGTCTGGAAAAATAGACAGAGAGAGAGAGAGAGAGAGAGAGAGAGAGAGAGAGAGAGAGAGAGGAAGAAGAAGAAGAAGAAGAAGAAGAAGAAGAAGAAGAAGAAGAAGGAGGAGGAGGAGGAGGAGGAGGAGGAGGAGGAGGAGGGAGGGAGAAGAAGAAAGAAAGAGAAATGGCATTATGATATCAACCTTCTGAGAACTCAGACATTTTCACACACTGACTAAGCTCCCCTGGAAATTCAAAGTAGTTTGCACACTGCAGGTTAATAATAAAGCACTACCTCTCTAATGAGCTCCATTGAAGATTTTAGACATATTCTTCCTTGCCAGCTCGACTAGAAGGGAGTACTGGCACTGCCTAGCTGGGGCTTTTGTTTTCTTTTAACTCATCTCTCTTATACTTTATTTTTCTCACCTCTAAACTGAGGAAATTAGCAAATATGACTAATTGACTTTGAGAGGTAAATTGTGATATTCTAGAGAATTTACATAGCGGAACATGACAGTCTGGAAATACTTTGACTATTTCTCCATGCTGTGTTTGAGAGAGCCAGTTATTCTGTAGCTACTGACAACACAGAAAAGAGGAAACCAAAATTACAGGTAGCGTAGCTACTGGTTATTGAGGCTGAGTAAGAAAAGGGGCTTGCCGCAAAGGCTGATGACCAAAGTTCAATCCCCAGGGCATACATGATGGACGGAGAAAACAGACTCCTAAAGGTTGTCCTACTGCCTCCGCACACAGCACGGTATGTGTGCCCTCCACCCACATTAAATAAGTAATACAATATAATCTTTAAAACTCCTTAGGAGGCTGAGATAGGAGGATTGGGAGTTCAAGGCCAAGCCCAGGTTACGTGGTGAGATCATGTCTCAAAAGCAAACCAACAACAACAAAACAAAAACAAAATCAACAATAATAAAACCCACCTTACTTGTCCATTCTGATTTCAGCTGTATTATATTGTCATTTATATTTAGGTCCATATGTGAGAAATGTCTGTATAGAAGAAAGGATTACAGGAAAGGGCACACTGGAAAAGGGCAAGAAAGTACAGTAACATTTATTGAACACTGACTGTATGCATGGTAAGGCGTGGTCACAGGAGCCTGCCCCTCGGCAGAGAGTGCTGGTGCTTTCTGAATTCCAGATGTGTCTCTATCTAAGCCTCCGCTGCCCCTCTCAGTCAAGGCACATCTGGAGTTTTGGGGTCCACTTGATGTAGGGGCAGGAGTGGGTCCTCCCTCGTTTATTAAAGATCTACAGCACTCGTCCAGATGATTACTGAAAGGTGTTGGTCTTGGGTTAATGGGAGCTTTCAGTGTCTGACAAAGGAGATTATTGAACACTGAAAGACTTAGAAACGCTCCTGATCAAAGCCATCTAGGAACACGGTGCCCATTACAATGAGTAAATGTCACCAGGCCAAAATAATCTCTGCTTGAGCAAAAGCTTACACTTCATGCCAGTATTTTGGGAGAGCTTTGAAAACATCAAAACACATCAAATAACCCATTTAGCATTTCTTCCTGCTCCCTCGAAGTGTAGTCAATAGGGTGAGAAATTAATTCCTCAGACAGAACACCTAGATGATGGATGATGCTCTTGTCTTCATTTTTTCTTCCACTGAACTCTTTTTATAATTTGTTTTGATTTTTCACTTTTGTTTGTTTTTAAGAGTGTATATAATGTTGGAGCTCTGTCATGGCCCTGGTGGCAATGATGTGTAATGGTACAGCTGCTATAGGAAAATGTATGACGTTTCAAAAAAAAAAAAAAAAAAAAGTCCTACTTTTGGGTATTTGTTCCTCTCCTCTTCAGCTCCTTCTAATAGAGGGGAAAATAATGATTATAATATATGAAATATCTTTAAAAGAGAAATTTATACAGAGGCAGATACTTCCTTCCCCCACTCCCCCAAATCTTGATTTTAAATTGCACATTTTAAGCTGGTTAAAGGTGGTGGTGCACACCTTTAACCCCAGCATTTGGGAGGCAGAGACAGGAAGATCTCTGAGTTAGAGGGTGAGTTAGAGACAGAGAAACCCTGTCTCAAAAAACCTAAATAAATAAATTTCACGTTTTATTTTGTTCCATTGATCTGTGTGTCTATGCCACTAGTTTACAGCCTTGACTATTCTGGATGGGACTTTGTGCACTAGAAGTACTCGAATAGAAATGTAACAATGGACATCCTTGCCTCGCTCCCACTCTCAAAGGGAAAGCTTTTGTAACTCCCTGTTGAATGTGATGCCTGTGGTAGTGTCTGCTCACTGAGAATGTGATATGGGAAGTGTATCTGACATGCTGCCCCATCTAATTTCTAGCACAGAATAAACTCAATTATCATCTTCATCTATTATTCAGAAAACTGAGATTTGGGCAATTTAAACTCAGACCATAGAGCTGAAGAGCAGCAAAGACTACAGAATTGCCCTGGGATGGACCATGTTTTAATAATGGATATAAATAGCCTTGACCTAGAGGCTGTTCTAGATAGACCCTTAGGATGCTGATATGCAGACCTTAAAGTATGAAGTTAAGCACAAAATAGATAAACTGCCTCCAAGAACATAGTCCCACACTCTTTATATATAGCAGTATTCAGTAACGGCCATTTCAAAATGTATAAGGTGAGGTACACAATGATGATGATGATGATGACAATGACAACGACGATGACAATACAATGATGATGGCAACGAAGATACAGGTTCATAATCCTTGTCTATAACTATAAGATCCATAAAGTTTTAAAATAGTGACAAACTCACCCCCCAGTTAGCCTGAGACTATTTATCATAATATGCTTGTGTATCTATGTTGACATGTCACTGCAGAAACATCAAAATATTTTATTTTGGGGTGCTGTGGATATTATAGCTGTCACAGTGTATCACCTTATTCCTGTTTTGAAATACAAAATAAACCCCTCTGAATTAAGAAATACTTGTGACTTTAAAGATTTCAGCCAGGAATTGGGGGACTATAATGTGATTAATTTGTACTGATAACCTCTAACGTCCAAGGAGCTATTCTAAGCACTTTATATTTGTTAAATCCCTTGACTCAATTAGCATAATTATAGTGTTTCCAAAAGCCAGGCAGAAAGGAGCTGCAATCCAAGAACTGCTGCAGGGAAAAAAAAAAAAACCTAAACAAACACACAAGGAGACAAGTGTGGTAACAACTGGAGAGCTTTGGTTTTTCTTCCCGAGTCACTTGACCTGATGATAGTCTCAAGGGTTTGTGCTCATTGCAAAAAAAAACAAGCCTCAGATGGGTCTGTAGCACATGGCAGCTGGATTTCAAGTTCTTAACCTTCCTCCTGAAGAGGGTCCTATGCACACACTCACTGCCAGAAGCAAGGAAAAAGAAAGTACCCCACTGTTTTCTTAAGAACACATAGGAACAGAAAGAATATATATATATATATATATATATATATATATATATATATATATTATCAAAATGACATTTCAGTGAATAATCATATCACTAGACAAACTCTAGTCTGTAACTCTAACCAGTTGCTTCTTGAATAGCAAATGCATATTAGGACATAAAAATAGCTTGTACAAAGCAATATATATTTTTTTTTGAGACAAGATTTCACACTATGTAGTCCGACTGGCCTGGGATGGACAGAGCTTCACCTTCCTCTGCCTGGAGGGTACTGAGGTTAAAAGTGTGTGCTGCCATGCCTGTGAAAGAAAATGTTTATGTAGAGGGAGAGGCCACTTTTCTACAGAGTGCTAATGTGTAGTGACTTCTAAGGATAAATGGCTAAGAAAAGAAATCACATTTAATAATCACGTTAATCCCTTTTTCTGCTTCCTGCTGCACAGGTCTAAATCAAATCAATGGGAAACTGATTTTCATGTCCAGCTTGAATAGCAAAATACAGCCAGTTAGCCTAATAGCCCACGTTAATGCTGGTGGCCATTATATAGAAAAGGAAGGATGAACAGGCCTCAGTTAGGTGACATATTACCAAACCACACTGATTACAAGCTTACAGGCTTGACATCTCCAGATAATATATGTCCTCAATTTACAGAGCTGTGTGGGCAAAGATAAATTTTAATATTGACAAAAAAAAAAAGTCACTCCCCTTTCTCTGTAACACAGTACAAAAGATAGGTAATTTATCATAATTGAGAGAGGAGGCAGTATTGTTTTTATTCATCTAATCCTTTAGAACTAAAACAAATCCAAGGTGAGGTTTATCACTGTCACCCAATCCTCAACATAGTTTATACAAATGAAGGATGCAGTGTGCTCGAAGATGCAAGGATAAATTATCTGCTGGAGTTATGACAAGAAACACAGATTTCCTGTTCAGTACATCAAAAGCAACCACTAACTCATATCTTCTAATTCTTCGCTCCTTTGTGTCCTTAGTACAAACTCTTATTTCCAGTGTAGAAAAGGAAGTACCAGAATGAACCCCGACTCCCCCAACCCACCTGCAAACAAAGAGGTGTATCCAGTGTACAAGATCCAGATGTTGCGTTACTGAATTCGGTTCAGGGAAATCATGCGGGGCCTTTGGAAAGCATCATATTACCTGTTGTTATGCTAGATTCCCCTGAATCAGACTCCCGCATGAAGATCTGTGTGCAGGAACTGTTCTATTGGGAGATGGGTAAGGGTTTGGCAAAGCAAAGAAGAAAATGAAGGCCAGAAGGCTGAATCCGGAAGACTCTCGGGAGAGAGAGTGGTTTCGGTCTGAAGCTACAAGAGATCTCTGGAATAGAGCTGCATCCTGCACCTTGTGATCTAAAATAAGGAAGCTACACTCTAGTCTCCCAATGTGATCCCAATGTCATTAGCTCAGCATCACCCTAAAGTAGAGGATCTCAACCTATGGGTCTTGACCCCTTTGGGGTCAAATGACCCTTTCACTGGGGTCACCTAAGACCATCAGAAAATGCATATATGTACATTACAACTCATAAAAGTAGCAAAATTCCAGTTATGGGGTAGCAATTGACGTAAGTTTATGGTTGGGGGTCACTGCAACGTGAGGAAGTGTATTAAAGAGTCACAGCACCGCCCTCGAGGGTCACAGACTCTCGGGATCCTGCGGGTCTCTGTGTCTGTGCACTCAGCAGCTCAGTAGGCTGAAACTGCTGTTTGGAAGAGTCAGGTCAGGACTGTTAGAAGAATCATTACACTAAAGCTGGTGTTTAGAAACAAAGAAAGGAGGCCAGAGAAGCTGACACAGGGGCAGCAGGGTCCACTCTCAGGAAATGTGGAAGAGTGACATCAGTCAAATGGCAGGAGAGGACACTGTAACATCTTGCTCCTGGTACAACCAGCAGTTTGAGCTGTTGGTGTGATTTGATTTAGACCAGTTCCTTTAGGAAGCGGATAAGTAAAGAAAGGAAATAAAGACCCAACTAAATATTTATTTCCTTCATCATCCATCCTCAGAAACCAGTAAATAATTATTTAGTAATTAATAACACTGGATTCACATACAAAAATACCTTCAAGGGCTGGAGAGATGGCTCAGTGGTTAAGAGCACTGTCTGCTCTTCCAGAGGTCCTGAGTTCAATTCCCAGCAACCACATGATGGCTCACAACCATTTATACTGGGATCTCATGCAATGTACATGCAGATAGAGCATTCATGTACATAAAATAAATAAATAGATCTTTTTTTAAAAATATCTTCAAGGAGCTATGAGACTCCAGTGAGAGATAATGGATACAGTAAGTAAAGTGTAGTGAAGCGGAGGTAGAGAGCAGTGTTGCACCGCCTGCAGCAGTCCCGCCCCCACCCCAGCCAGTGTCCCAGCAGCACAGCAGAGAAGACACCCTCCCACCCAGGAAAGAAGATTGAAGTAGCATTTGACATTGCTGTGACCTGGGCCTCTTGAGTGGTCTCCTATGGCTCCAGGCACTGGAAAAACATACAACCAGAAGCCCTGTGCCAGCCACTAAGATACAGGCTATAGGCATGCCCAGGGCCTCCCAGGCACCAGGCTCTCTCTCACAGACCTCACCCAGAGATGACTCAGACTCCAGCCCCACCATGACGCTAGGCTGGCAGCCACAGACTCCAGCTTTAAGACGGTCCCTGTCACCCTGGAAACTCTACTGGCTCCGTAGACCCAGAAACCAAGATCCAAACAAGTTCCAGGTACTAACTAGCCAGTCCTATGGCCATAGGTTTTAGTGAGATCAGAAACCAAGTCTACCCTAACAGACAAATAGTCAAGACCACCTTGAAAGATCCCAATGTCATTGTGGCCATGATGGGCCCAAAGACCAGCATGACTTCTGTGCACTCAAGTTCTAGCCCAACCCTGATAGACTAAACCCTAAGAGCTGGGCCCTGGCCCTGAAGACTCAGGTGACACACCTATTCTGGCAACAGGGAAGTCAGCAGGCACCAAGCTCAATGATTACTCTGGTTCTAGGTTGGCCTCTGGGGAATCTACAGCGCAGACTGCATGCACTGTGTTATAAATCCATACTCTAGATGACACTGCGCGGAGCCAGGCCACAAGCGTTCTCATTTGCTCACTTGAGCATCAGAACAGCTTGCCCCAAAGCAAACCCAGCACAGGCTGTTGAGACCTCTGAAGGATGGCCATTGTCAAAACAAATCTCAAAGACTGAAAGGTGTCATCTTCAAATACGCAGACACCAACTCATGGCAATACGGATGAAGCTAGAAGGTGTGGAGCTAAGACAAATAAAGCCGGATAAAGAAACCCAAAGACAAATTCTGTATGCTGTCGCTTACGTCTTAGGAGATTGCTACAGTAACTGAAAGTACCATGATTACCAGGGACTTGGGGACATGATCAGGAAAAGGTAAACCTTTGAGGTTATAGAATGAATACATTTGAAAGACCCATGTACACCGAGGTGACTACTGTTAGTGACAACGTATTGCATACTTGTTACACGCTGGAAGAGCTCAAATGTTCTTACCACACAGACAAATGTAACCAGGTGAGGTGATAGGTAACTTATCTCTACTGAAATTGGTAAATATTTTGTAAGGGCACGCATATGTCAAAACACACATTGTATGCCATAAATATGTATAATATCTATCAGTCAATTGTACCTCAGTCAAGCCAGAGACATTACACACTTTGTCATGCCATATACCACACCTCCTAAAATTCTTTCTAAATTTTCATTCTTATGGCCAGGGCTGGTAGCACCATGTCTTTAATCCCAGCACTCAGAAGTAGGCAGATTTCTGTGAGCTTGAGGCCTGCCTGATCTACATAGTGAATTCCAGGACAGTCAGAGCTGCAGAGAGAGACTTCAGCTCAAATATAAAAACTAATTTTTATGAAGAAACTCATTAAACAATATTATTTCCAAAGAGCTGCAACAAATAAATGGACCCAGACTAACTACACTGAGATTCACTGCTATAAAAATGTCTAGGATATATTCAATTAGGTCTGACTCATTTTAAGAAATATGTCTATAAATTTGTATCATTTTTATTAAAACTGTACACATGCATAATCAAAATGTAAAAACCAAAAAAAAAAAAAAAAGCCTAGGTAAAAATTCTTGTTCCTCATAACTAATCACATTAAATGAATGTCTTTCTAAGGAAAATATAATTTTAGATAAATAGAATTGTACTTTGGTATTTTTCACTCAGCAGTATGTTACAAATATTCTTCCATGCCAGTAAATATTGAACTTCACTAAGTAAATTTTATTGTTTGCATGCATAATTTAATCAGTCCCCTATTGATGGGTGTTTGGGATATCTCCGTTTTTCTAAATAAAAGCAGAGTCATAAGAAACATATGTCTTTAATCTTCTCATTCTAATGTGATTATCTTGACAGGGGAAAAACCTCAAATCTGATTTTTTTCTTCTTTTTTTTAAGTTGCTGAAATGTGTTCCAGAATGGTCCATGGCTTTATGACATCCTTCCGTTGATTTAATGTGACGTCTAAAGTGGCATTCCTTGAGAATATAGACACAGTTTTCTTTATTTTCTCTGCTGTATTTCTCATTTAACTATAAGGTTCTTTGGAATTTGAAATAAACCATGCCACAAACATTTGAGGAACAATTTTTAAATTCTGTAAACGATTATGAGGTGATATAGTCGGGTATCAAGAAAAAAATAAGGATGGATTGCCTTCACCACTAGCATTCAAAATCATTGCAATATAGGTGAGTTTTAAAGTACATTCATTCTGAAAATACTTATTTTCCCTATTGGTAATAGAAACTTAAATATGGATTTAAAATCTAGCAATATCAAATTTATTTTTAAAAAAATACAAATCATTATTTGTTATTCAAGACAAAAACTGTTTCACTAAAACAGAGAAGAAATGTCATGCTAAAACCGGAAGCAGCTTAGCCAAACCGGAAGCAGTTCTGTCATCCTGGCTAAGATAGGAAGTTTGTTGAATAAGACAGAAATTCTGGCACTAACAATTTCCACAGCTTAGAAAACCCAGTGTCAGAGGGTTTGGAGCGAGAAGGGATGTGTCTGTGGGAGGAGCAAAGCGAACACTGTCTCCCACTTATAACCCTGCAGGATTCAAAGCAATGGTTGCTCCAAGTACCCCGCCACTCACAAAAGCATCAAGCGCCTCTGCCATCTGGGACTCCCAGGAACCTGTATTGTCTAGGGTGGTTTGTAAATTCCTTTTGAATTTGAGTAGTGTATTACTTTCACTAATATCCACTTGAGGCTCCTGGGAAGATGGCGATGTGGACAAAACAATTCTATAAACGATCGTTAAACCCCTTTCTTCACTTCCTCTTGAGATAAATGATGCAGGAGGCCTGTCCTTCTTGTGTCCAAAGCTTTAAGGATGGGTATCAACTCAGAATTCCTAAGGAGAAGTTTTCAGCACAGAGGAAATATATTTGCCCCAGAAAGACAGAAGGCAGAGAATAAAAGACAAAGACAGGATATAGAGGATGAGGGGAGGGGGGAGGGGGGAGGAGGGAGGAGGGAGGAAGGAGGGGTATTTGTGCAGAAGGAGCAAAGGCCTGCCTCTGTTCGGAGAAGAAACAGTTTAGTAAAACGGTAAGCCCCATGTTAGCATGAGGTGTATCATTTTAATCGGACTTGTTAATTCGGTGATCCAAAGGGAACTTTTGACTGCTAAACGTCAACACTTTGATAGCTGGACCTTGGTAGGCAGCCTCAGGAGGAGGTAGTAGCCACATAAGGGAACAGACCTTGGGGACTAGCTTTAGGAGCATAGTCTAAAGCAAGGCAGAGGGAATGGGGGAGAAGAGCAAGGCCTGTCAGAGCCATGTTTGCAAGCTGGCTAGAGTCTCTTCGACAGCCTCTTAGCGTCACTGTTTAAACCATCCCCTTGGCGGGGCGTGGTGGCGCACACCTTTAATCCCAGCACTCAGGAGGCCAAGGCAGGTGGATCGCTCTGAGTTTGAACTCCAGCCTGGTCTACAAAGCAAGTCGAGGACAGCCAAGGCTACACAGAGAAACTCTGTCTCGAAAAACCAAGAAGAAAAAAGAAAAAAAAATCACCTTTTCATTTGCACCATGTCAACATATAGCAAACGATGGCCTTAATTTATCATAGAAAAGTACAGTAGGTCAAGGAGTGTGAATGGTGAAAAGATGACACACCAGACAGAGTGGTCCAGCAACAGAATCTGCAATACAATGGTAACATTTGAACAGAAGCCAAGGCAATGAAAGGTTAGCCATAAAATATATATATATATATATATATGGAAAAAGAGTAGAGTTCCAGGCAAGCCAAAGAAGGTAAGATGAGAAGCAGCGGGAGTTTGTGAAACATTATTCTGCCGGCTGCCATGGGGAGGCATTTAAAAATAAAGGGAAGAAAAACAAACAACAAAATAAAACAAAACTGATGGTTGTTGCATGAGCAGAACTAGAAAAAAAAAATCAAACACATACGTCTTAGATATGTTCAGCTTGAAAGACATTCAGGCTGATTTTTATCTAAAGCAGTAAGATATAAAATAAAGCATATGTCTAGACATATCCAAAGCAGTAGGCGATAGTGTGCACAGCATTATCTCAGGCTTGAGTGGACCTTACACCAAATGCCTGCCAGTCAGACACTTGAATCTTGGGAACAGTACTTCTGCCCATGACCTCTTCCCACGTGACTCAAAGCCTCCCAGGAATGACCCTCTCGGGCCACCATCCTCAGTGTTAGCATTCTGCTTCAGTCTGCCTACCTGTGATGTCATTGCTTACCTGCCATGGAGGTGTGGCCCTGCCCAGGGCTAGATAAAAGAACAAACTCTTCTCGTAGTCTCTCTCTCCTACCCTCTCTATCTCGTCCTCTTCCTCTGTCTCTGTCTCTCTCTGGGGTAACCCTTATTCATTTAATAAACTACTCTATAACATAATACCTGGCATCTGGTACCTTACCTTATTATATTAATTATAAAACTCATAAGCAGACTACTCCATGCCAAGACAAAAACTGTACTTGATCGTAATGGCTTGAATGTAAATAGCCCCCATAGGTCTATAGGGAGTGGCACTATTGGGAGGTGTGGCCTTGCTGGAGGAAGTGTGTCACTGGGAGTGGACTTTGGTGTTTCAGAAGCACAAGCCAGGCCCGGCGGCATTGCTCTCTCTTCATGCTGCTGATCCAGATATTGAACCGTCAGTCACTTCTCTAGCACCTGCACGCCGCCATGCACCCTGCCAGGACGATAAAGGACTAAACCTCTGAACTTTAAGACAGCCCCACTGAAGTGTTTTCCTTTATAAGAGTTGCTGTGGTCATGGTATCTTTTCATAGCAATAAAGCCCTAAGAGAATGATAATACGTATCAGGCTCCTTGCACATTCTGCCCGTCAGTGTTAACGTTATCCTTGGGACCCCTGCAAAGGTTATCTATGCAGGTGAAGATTCATACAAAGATACAGAAAGGAAATTTCAACTCCTTGCAAGAACTATTCAAATATCTGAACTATTCTAAACTAACCAGAGTATGCCAGGAAGGAATCGAAGCTATAAAAAAATGATTATTTAGGGGCTGGAGAGATGGCTCAGCGGTTAAGAGCACTGACTGCTCTTCTAGAGGTCCTGAGTTCAATTCCCAGCAACCACATGGTGGCTCACAACCATCTGACGCCTTCTTCTGGCCTGCAGGGGTACAAGCAGGCAGAGCAATGTATACATAATAAATAAGTAAATAAATAAATAAATCTTTATTAAAAAATAAAGAAAAATTATAATTAGAGAGAAATCTAAGGATTCACATATCAACCAGATCTATAAGGAAGGCCCTTTAATACTAACTGGTAAATATTTGTTTATCGCGTTAAATGTAAACTACGTTTATTATTGGTTTGGGAAATGGATCGGGCTCTAGTGTGCTTGCTCTACAAAGCACAGCTATGGTAAGCCCCGCTTTATCATTAACATGTTTTGAAGTCAGAAGTAGTATCTGTTGGGGTAATCTTTTGTACATATGTGAAGGTTGTCTGTGTATATTCAATTGTTGGTTGCTATACTGGCAGACATCTGAGTACTGTCCTTACTTTGGTATTGTTATTCTTATGGATCATCACCTTGTGATTGGCTTAATAAAGATCCGATGGCTAATAGGTAGACAGGAGAGGGAAGGCAGGACTTCCGGTCTGAGAGAGACCAATCAGGCTTGGAAAGATTCACTCAGTGACAGGACTGAGTGAGAGAGAAGTAATGGGCCACGGATTTGTTGTGTTAAGATTGCTGAGAATCTGTCCAGTTATACTGCCTAAGCTTTTATAAATAGTGAGTATTCTGGGGGTGGGGGGAGGGGAGGATGGCTTAGTGGATAAGAGCACTATCTACTTTTCCAGAGGACCTGAGTGCAATGCCCAGCAACCACATGGTGACTCAGAACTATCTATACTGGGATCTGATATCCACTTCTATCACGCAGGCATACAAGCAGATAGAACATTCATACATAAAATAAATAAAATCTTTAAAAATTACAAGTAGTCTCTTGTCTTTATTAATCCACTGGCAGGTCCAAGAAAGCCCTGCTATAAATATCACCTCTGATTCCCTCCCGAGACAAAAACACACTCGAGAGCTGTAATCCAGTCATAGACATCCCGAAGGGGGAATAGATTCACTGTGGTTTGGCCCCAATTTCAAAGTGGTTATTCCTCCAGTCACATTCTCAAAGCAGGGATGAGTCATCCGGCTTCTGTCACGGCTTTCTGGAAAAGCTCTCACAGACACAGCAGAGGTTTGTCTCCTAGGTTGCTCTAAACCCTATCAAGTTGGTGTCAAGATTAACCATCATAGTTGCTCATTCCATAAAATTATATTTCAAAATTACTGAGGTAACGGGTACCAAATATATCCTTCAGATTTCCCATTTTAAGCAAACTCTGGATTTTCTGCACTCGTTTATGTATTCATAAACTCCTAGTAAGCTTATTATGGGTTGTTACAGAGCCAAACATTGACAAATTTATTTTCTACTTCTTTGAAGGAAAAAGAAAAAGAAAAACAGGCTACAGAGTAGAATAGTATTGTTTCTTTTAAAAATGAATTAGTGTTCCAGTCATAATTGGGCACTCTCAGACCTATAAAAAGATTGTTTTGCTGGCCACAAGCTATGCATGACTAACCAACTGTGGAGATGAAGATGTTTCTAACATATATTTTTTTTAGTTACTACTTTAAAAACTGAAATATAAGGTAAGTTTCTTCAGTGTTTTATATAACATACTAATATATAAAATATGAAGACCATTATTTTTCTTTGTTCTACATTATATTTGACCCCACGTCCCCTCCTATATGTTGAGTTGATGATTTCAAAATATAAAGGTGTGTTTGCCTATTTAGACATCGCTGTGTTTGTGGTGGACAATACAGTTCTCAGTTTTAAGCATTGAGTCCCTGAGTAGTGAAACCCACAAACATTTTCTTCTTTAAATGGCTCCTTTAACACAAATGGGACAGGAGAGCTTTGGGTGGGGTGGGGTGAGGGTGGGTCACAAGGTGACAACACTCTCACAGTTCTGAAGGCACAACAGCTGTTGTAGCAGAATTTCTCAGCACTCCTGCCCCCAAATCAACAAGTCTTGCCAGGATGTCAGACCCAGGATAATCCCTTTAGCAAATCAGAATTCCATGTGATCCCAGAGGCCACACACTAGCTCTCCAGGGAGAACCTTAAGCTTTTGAAATAACTAACGTCAGAAATTGGTGAGACAGTCTTTTAATTTTTATCCACATAGAAAAGTGTAACAACGAAAGATAATACAAATCATTTACAGGAGGGTTTTGCTTACCTCTCTACTTCAAAAGAAAAATTTGAAAAACAAAGCAAAAACATTTCAAAGGCATCCTTTGCCAGGAAGTCAAACTCCACCCAAGCTGAAGGAACAGACTTTGTGGTGGTCCCAGTCCCAGTACAAGCTTGTTGACAAAATCCCCAGGGGGCCAAAGCCTGAACAAAGGTTTCTCTTCCCCAAGTCCCAACACGTAAAGCAAAAAGGGAAGAGGAAGAAACACCAAGGGTGAGTCTCTTGGGTTGGGATCTGCATCTTTTTAAGCACCAGGACACCATCTTCCAAAGAGGTCACATCAAGAAGTCCTGAACATGAAACATGTAAATGATAAAACGGAAGAACTCTCCACTTCAAGTGGAACCTGTGGGTGGGGCTGTGAATTGAGCTGTGAGTAGGGTCAAGATGCTTCGTTCTTTTTTTTTTTTCCCCCTTACCCCAATCTCAAGACAGCTCAAAAACAATCATCATCCACATCTTGGTTTCACCTGAGGACAGACAGACAGACAAGCTGTCTGTCTCACAGCCTCACAGAGGCTGATGCTACCCAAGTGGTATCAAGGGAGGCCTGATTCTGACTCAAGTGAGAGCCTGCCTCAGATTTTTCTTCTGGTGCTGAGAACAGAATCATGGATATGCCTGAAGTGAAAACTATGTGACTATGTTGAGTTTATAGTAACAAAAAGAGGAGGAATGGGTTATCTGGCTCAACCAAGTACAGCTGTGACATTGGAAGTATTTCTTAGGGGGTTGTTAAATGTGTGGATCCTGCCTTTATAGTTGTAGATAATAAGCCAGGTATGACTCTGGTGTGGTGGCGCACGCCTTTGATCCCAGCACTCTGGAGGCAGAGGTGAGTTTGAGGCCAGCCTGGTCTACAAAGCATGCCTAGGACAGCCAAGGACTCTGCTACACAGAGAAACCCTGCCTTCGACAACCAAAAAGACAAAACAAAACAAAACAGCCAAGTATGACGATTCATTCTTGTAATCCTCATACTCACAAGGTGAGTCAGGAGGATTGCCATAAGCTCTAGGCCAGTCTGGGCTGCTCTGTGAGTTCTAAGCTAACCCTGGGCAACAGAGTAAGACCCTGTCTTTTTAAAGAGCGAATAATAGTGTGCTATTAAGTTATTGGGGTGAGACTCACCATTTGTTTGTTTGTTTTGTTTTGTTTTAATGTAGGCATCTAGTGAACTTGCCTTGCCTCCCAGAATCACTTTCATTATATCCCATTAGTGTAGGTATGTTGTATTTTCATTCAGTTCTAAGAAGTTTTAAATTTCTTTTGTTGTTGTTTTGTTTTGTTTTGTTTTGTTTTTCGAGACAGGGTTTCTCTGTGTAGCCTTGGCTCTCCTGGACTCACTTTGTAGACCAGGCTGGTCACGAACTCACATCGATCCACCTGCCTCTGCCTCCCAAGTGCTGGGATTGCAGGAGTGAGCCACCAAGCCCGGCCTTAATTTCTTTTTACATTTCCATCTTAACCCATTTTTCATTTGCTCAGTTTTCATGAGTTTGTAAGACTTCTGTTGTTTGTAGTGGTGTTGATATCCACCTTTAATGTGTGTTAGTTCACATAAGCAGAGTTATAGTTCAATTTTCTTGCATCTGTTTGGACTTGTTTTGTGTACAAGAATATGGTTAATTTTGGAGAAAGTTCCATGAGGTGCTGAAAAGAAGGAATACTATTTTGTGTTTGAATGAAATGTTCTGTAAATGTCTATTGAGTCCATTTGGTCAATTATGTCAGTTAGCTGCACATATCTCTGTTTAATTTGTGTCTTGATGATCTGCCTATTGGCAGGAGTGGAATACTGAAGTATCCCACTATCAGTGTGTGAGGGTCAATACAGGGTTTCAATTGTAGTAGTGCTTCTTTTATGAAGCTGGATGTGCTTGAATATGGCGAAAAGATGTTTAGAATTGCAATGTCTTCTTGGTGAATTTTTCTGCTGATCAGTGTATAGTGTTCTTCCCTATCTCTTCTGATTAGTTTTGGTTTGACATCTATTTTGTCAGTTATTAAGATGGCTACACCAGCTTGCTAGAAAGAGACCCAAAAGGCATGGGGACGGAAGTAGTCTCTAGAGGATGGTCAAACAAGCAAATGGGTCATTTCCCAGAGCCTTGAAAGGAATGTGATCTTCTCCACTTCTTGAACAGAAAGTAAGATCTATATCAGATCTATTTCTAACCTTGAAAAATATACATGGTAATAAACTTACATAATGCTGCTCTAAAAAATAAAAATAAAAACAAAACCAAAAAATGTAATGTAAGACCTGAAACTTTGGAGCCATTAGAGGAAAATACAGGATGAACATTTCAAGATATCTACATGGACAAAGGATTTCTGAGAAGGAATAAAATAACAGAGAATAACCATAACCCCTCAAATTGACAGATGGGGTTACATGAAATAATATGCTTTTGCATAACAGTCACCAGGGTGAAGAAACAGCCTATAATATATGAAAATAAAATACCAACATCAAACACAAATTAGTATTCACAAAAAGATTACTGCAACATTAAAAGTCACATAATTATCATAACGGTCTAATGAAGTGACTGTACACTTCTCAAAGGAAGGTGCCTTGGGGCTTGAGAGATGGCTTAACGGTTAAACACTGGCTGCTTTTCCAGAGGACAAGAGTTCAATTCCCAGCAACCACCTAGTGACTCACAACCTCCTGTAACTCCAGTTCCAGGGGATTTGATGCCCTCTTCTGGGCTCCACAGATACTGGCACATATGTGTTGAACAGACATACACATGCAGGTAAAGCATCCATAAATATAAAATAAAAACAATAAATATTTTAAACAAAGATGATCTACTCAAATTGCCCAATGCCAAAAAAAAAAAAAAAAAAAAAAAAGTGTTCAACACCCATGGCACTAGGCATGAACGTGGTGCACAGACACACACGTTAAGAAAAATACTCATACACAAAAAGCAAAATTTAAATTTAAAAGAAAATGCCAAATGCCGGTGAGGGTTTGGGGTGGGGGCAGGGGAATGTAAACAGATGCAGCCACTATGGAAACCAGTACGGAGGCTGCTCGAACAAGGAAAATTAAAGCTGCCATATGGCTCACCTATAGCACTCTTGGTTTTATGTCCAAAAGACTCTAGAAATACTTGCACATCCATCTTTATTGCTGTACTATTCAAAACCATTAAGAATAAACTGGTGAAACACAGCGTCATAACCACAAAGTTGACTTTATATTGGAAGCATTTGACAGTTGGTGCCTGCACCACCCACGGGTCACTCAATGTGCCAGCCCACCTTGAAACAGTCTAAGTCTGATGAGGTCAGAGTGAGAGAAAGGCTGGAAATACGACCAAACAGTCGGTGACAATTATTGCCAAACCAAATCATTTACACGTTCTTTAGACTCGCAACAGACGCAAGCCGTCCGAAGGCAGCGCGCCTTACTCACTACTCACCGCAAATATCGCTTACTGGGCTTTAGTCTAGCTTAATGTGACAAGTCGGCGTTTCTTACTCCGCGAATCTAAAGCCAGCCCCATCAATCATCTTGTGGCTAGCTTTGTCATGGACGCCCCAGTGAGGTGAGGTAATACTTTCCAAGAACAGGCAGCCACACGTCCTTTACTCTCTCTGTTGTAGGAATCTCTTCCAATATCTGGACACCCCACCCAAAAAATGTTGCCAAGAACCAACAGATCTGGTGCAGCATACTGATATAATACATCTTTACTCTCAGCTCTTGGGAAGTTGAGACAGGAGGCTCTCAAGTTCAAGGACAGTTTGGAGTACACAGTGAGGTTCTATTAAAAAAAAAAAAAAAAAGAATGAAAAGGTCTGTGATCCAATGTTGCTCCTCCTCCCAAGGGTCCAGCCCATGGGTGAGGGCAGGGGGTTCAGGCCCCAGAAAGTGAGTGGCAGGGGAGTCACTTCATGGACACTGGGAGTCTGGTGAAAGCAAACCAAGACCCAGTGGCTGCAGACTCTCCCAGGAAGAGACAGCAGGTTAGGCTCTGGGCGACCAATCAGGTTCCTCCACGTCATCTCCCAGCTAGCCAATGGATGTTCATCTCTGGGTAAACGCTCCAAAGTCAGGTCATGTACCTTCTGCCCAACTACTTCGTAGTCAGGTCCTCGGAGGCTGCCTTAGGTCTTTCACCCTAATGGCTCTTTGTCAAGAATGCCCACAATACAGCCCCTGCAAGTGGACCTCGCTAAAAGTCCTTAACCAAACACAACACTGTTGAGGTAGCCACTATAATTTAATGACTATATCTCAATAATGATTCATACTGAATAACAACACAAGGCACAGAATTCTAGCTTCAAAAGGAGAGACCTAAAGGTTAGCTGGTATGGCTAAAATCATGTGCACTTAGCTCAGGTTTCCTCTGTCCCACGATGCCCCTTTTGAGGTCCTGAAAACCCATTAAGGGTCAATAGTAGCAAGTAATGACATCATCTTGGCAAACAGGTATACAGTAGGAGGACTAATTGAAAAGTTTGAGGGGAGTCACCATTTGGAAGGCAAAGCCTTAAAACGCTGCAGATCTGTAGCAGAAGAGATGGCTCAGTGGTTAGGATAGCTGCTCTTCCAGAGGTCCTGGGTTCAATTCCCAACACCCACATGGCAGCTCAGAATTGTTTATAACTGCAGTCCCATGGGACCTGATGCCCTCCTCTGCTGTGCAGATGTACTTGTTACCCTGAGCTACCATTGGTGTGTAGGAGCTCCAACAGTTGTCTCTAGTCTTGCGCACATTCCCTCAAGATGTAAAGTTGCAAAAGACTCAATAATATCATGTGCCTCTGGATCATTTCTGAGTGAGGGAACCCCGAGACACAGTGGAAAGAGCCTCTAGGGGCTCCACTGTACAATATAGAATGGGAGAACAAAGCATGGATTTACCGCCTACTAAGACTGTACACAGTGGCGAAGATTGTTTCCTCAATCTTGGTTCTGATCCACTATCCTAATGGAAAAAAACTGCCAGACTTCAACAGGAGATGCAGGCATACATGTCCAATTTGGGGGGAAAAAAACCCCTAAAAACAAAGATGTACTGAATGGATGTTCATCTAATTTTAGAAATTAGAATCTTCCAACTAGGCATGGTGGCGCATGCCTGTAATCCCAGCACTTGGAGAGGCAGGCAGAGGCAGGTGGATCTCTGTGAGTTTGAGGCCAACCTGGTCTACAGAGTGAGTCCAAGACAGCCAAGGCTACACAGAGAAACTTTGCCTCAAAAAAACCAAAAATATAAAATAAAATAAAAAAGAAGAAGAAAAAAGTAGAATCTTCTTACAAATTTTAGTAATTAGGTATAATGTTATGTTACCTTGACAATTTGCAAGTATACTATAAAAGCGAAATAATAGTTAGAGGTTGACTTACTAGCTGAAAAATATGCTGAATTCAAAACATGGTTAGAATGACTAAGTAATTTAACGTCTAAAGCTCTAGGAAGTGGAAGGGAAACTAGGTAAATTTATAATCTCTGGTAACTGTTTTAGCTACTTGAGAGAATTAGTTTCCAAATTACCACAAAGCAATAGCTGTTTTGTTGGTGACATTAGTTCAGAGACAGTGAAGGACACTAAGCAGGTACAGGGTTGTGTTGGTGGGACTGACCCTGGAACTCAAATCTGGTTGGCTGAAGTGCCAGGAGCCAATGTCATCATAATTCAGTTAAATTCAGAACATGTTTATTGAGTGTCTTCTCGTGAAAAATATTATGTATCACCATAAATTAAGCCTGACTCTTGTACTTTAAAGCTTATACAACTATAGAGAGTCAAAATAATACACATGTACAGAGAAACAAAGAAACCCTTAGGAGTTACTGCTCCCTCTCTACAGCAGCACAGCCAAGGGGGGAAGCGTCAGTGGGTTGTGGCACTTGAATCACATGACTGGGTGTTAGGCCGGGTCTTGTTCATGTTCCTGGTTCTGGTGGCAAACAGCGCACACTAGAGCAGTGGTTCTCAACCTGTGGGTCGCGACCCCTGCATGGGCCAAGCAACCCTTGCATGGTGGTCGCCTATCAGAGACATCCTGCCTATAAGATACTACGGTTCATAACAGTAGCAAAACTTCAGTTATGAAGTAGCAATCGAAATAATTTTTATGGTTGGGGGTCACCACAACATGATGAACTGTATTGAGGGGGGCGTCACAGCCTTAGCAAGGTTGAGAACCACATCTCTAGAGGAAGGTCCGTATTTTCTTTGGAATCTGGCTCTGAACCTATCGGAGTCCTCCAGGCCTGCAGTCTACGCCTTGCTTCTCTCTCCCCTCTCCTCCCCCCTCCCCACTGTGTCCCCTTCTTGTCACCCTTACTTATTTCAATCCTGGCTCTTTTCAAACGCCTCATACTGTGTCTTGACTTTACTATCGTCTCCACATACAATCTTGCTATTCAGGATGCTGAGGGATAGGAACTCCACAGTCAAAAGTCAACTCTTTCATTTGTCTCTGTGTGTCTTCTCTGTCACCCTTCGCCTGGGGGGCACTGAACAGAAAATCGCTGGCTCGCTGGGATAAAGGCTGGGAGATAAGAAGAAAAGGGAAACAAACAAGACCCAATGGAAAATATTATCGCACTCCCGGCTGACTCACGAGTTATACAATGTGAAAGTCAGAGCGGCAGGCACAGAGCACTCGGTAAATATCAACTCCAAATGAAAGCCAGATAACCAAGCCAGTGAGAGCAAAAAAGGCTTGGGGAGCCCTGAGCACCGAGTCTGTCAGGACAGAGTCTGAGAAATGGCTTCTGGGGGTAGGGAAGGTGGTTAAATTTGCTTGCCTGTTTTTAATTTGGGGAGTGTATAATACAGAGAAAGAATAACATGAATAAATCCCTATCTCCAAATCCTTCATTAACTATGTGTGATCACTTCACAGGCAGCCGCCTTCTTTTATTTAAACATCAACTCCTTGTGGACAATTATTTTGAGGGCCTAGTGTTTTGTTCACAAGATATTAAGTAATATGTTTCTAAAAGTGAAGACATTTAAGAATGAAGTCTCTAGGCTGTGAACATACAGAAAATCTGCTGTTGTTTAAAAACATTAAATAACGAACTGTTCACAGTCAGGTTTCCCCCACCATGTGCTGATTAGAAACACATGTTGGGCCAGTGAGACGGGGCTCAGGAGGTGAAGGTGCTTGTCGCCAAGCTTGGTGGCCTGTATCCCTTCCCATCTAATAGAAAGAGAGAGATTGACAGCTGAGCACAGTCCCCCGACCTCCACGCCTATGCTGTGTCACCCCCATGCATGTCGTAAAGGAATAAACAAAAACAAAAGGTAACTAGACGTATATGTAAACTTGATCCTAAACAAGGGAGTTCATAGTTTTTTGCTTTGTCTTTGTATTAAGTTTTACATATTCTTTTTGTTGTTGTTGTTGTTGTTTTGTTTTGCTGTTGTTTTGGGTTTTTTTTTCCCACATATTCTCATCCTTATAGTTTATTTTTCAAAGACACCAAATTGTCCCTGTGTAGTTTCTCATAGTTTTGGATTTACTTATTCGACTTCTGTTCCTCCTTTCCTTTTCTTCACTATAAACTGGTAATTAGAAATAGAATTTCGATCTGGTAATAATTGATCACACACACACACACACACACACACACACACACACACACACACACACTTTGTTTTGAGGCAGTACTATAGACTTCCAGTAGGAGCCAATTTCCTGTTGGCCTTCTGGGATGTGAGCAAATCCCTGGTGCTATTTCCCCCAGACTTTTTACAGCAGGCATTGTGTTAGCATTTGGGGGATTTATACAAAAATCTCACAAAACAATGCATGTTCTTCTTTCATTTCATTTTTGTGGAGAAAGCAGTGTTTCCTACTAGCATACATGCTCTAACTCCCGAAGACCAGTGGGGTGTCAACAAACTGAGGAATGGGGACCACAGCAGGGTGTCGGGGACCCACACAATCTGCAGATACTAGAGTGGCTTTTTCAGGAATCCGATGGTATTTCCTTTGTGCCCACTACTCAATCACATTCTTAGCTCCACCAATAAAGACAAAACAGTCACTGTGTATATCAATTCCCATCCATTCCCTTAAATTGACATGAGCACACCCCGCCCCTTGAAGTTTACCTGGTTATAAATAAAGAACAAAATGGAGTCATTTGTAAATAGTCTCACTAAGGATAAAACATGACAGTCAGTGTAATGGAAGCAGCCAGTATATTCCTACCCAGCCCATCTGCAAGCAGTTATGGTGCTATAATAATTCTTTCCTTTTGTGCATCAATTTCTAAACCACCTGTTAAGTATTCCGTTTTACTCACTTGACAGAGCAGGCAAGAGAACTTATACTAATTGCTCCCAAGACTAACCTTTTTAAAAATAAAGACTATGGCTAGATTCACTTCTTATCTAACAGGTAGTAAAGAAAAGGAACTTTATGTGGTTACTGCAGCAAAAAAACAAAGGCTCATGATTATGTCTGTTTCAGGTCACAGAAATCTGCTCCAACCTTGTAGGGCAGTGATGGCACTCCAGAGGCAGAGAAATGTGGATCTCTAGGAGTTTGAGGCCAGCATAATTTACAAAGTGAGTTACAGGTCAGCCAGAGTTACACAGAGCAACCCTGTCTTGGGGGGGGGGGCGGGAAAGGAAAAGAAAAAGAAATCTACCCCAAATCCAAGCTGCACAAAGGGGTCTTTCTCATCTTTCTCTTCCCAAACATTCAAGGATGCTTCAGATATACTATTTTATCTTAATTTCAGGACAACAAGTAAATTCTCTGTAGTATAACCTACTGTTTTCTGTGATAGGCAGTAACTGTGACAGCCATGCCTCGAGTATCCATTCATTCCTTTTACATACATTAAAAAGTGGTTGGAATGAGAACAGCCCTGTAGGCTCAGGTATTTGCATGCTTGGTCTCCAGGGACTGGCATATTTGAAGGTGTGACGTTGTTGGAGTAGGTGTGGCCTTGTTGCAGTAGGTGTGGCCTTGCTGGAGGAAGTGTGTCACAGGGGGTGGAGCTTTGAGGTTTCAAATGCTCAAGCCAGGCCCAGTGTCTCTCTCTTTTCCTGCTGCCTGTGGATCTGGATGTAGAACTCTCAGCTCCATGTCCAGCACCATGTCTGTCTGAGTGATGCCATGCTCTCTGCCATGATGATAATAGACTATACCTCTGAAACTGTAAGCCCTCCCCAGTTAAATGTTTTCTTTTTTAAGAGTTGCTGGGGTCATGGTGTCTCTTCACCACAATAGAATACTGACTAAGACATACATGTTAAGGAAGAACTTAACATATGGCCTCTGTAAGGCATAGGGCAACATTCGGGCCAGATCCCAGCTCCTTCATCTCTTCTCTGTGACCTCTGTGAGCTTCCTGAGCTCTTCTAAAGCCAGGCATCACCCATAGCATGAAAAGTATAAATGTCATCAGCTCCTGATGTCACAGCTGTCTTCTGCCTTGAGGAGAAGAGTTGGCGTAGACACCTGAGTTCCACAAAGAACTACTGAACCCATTCAGCAGCTTGCTGCTTTCACTGTGGTCTTTTGCATAGAAGAAAAAGCCTCATTTGTTATAAGCCAATGGAGTCTAATTCTCTGTTGCCTGCAGCCTAAAGCATTCTAAACTAAAACAAGCTTACAAGCCCATTTGAAGCACTAGGCATGGATAGTCAGAAAATGAAACAAAGCACAGAAAGAGACAATGCGCTCAATTCCAACAAATCATTTCTATCCAGGACATGTTAAGAGTAGATGGTGATTTGGGGATGGGAAGGGAGTAAAATATATCAGTATTTTTGCATTCATATGTCTTGCCCCAGAGAAAATGCTTCATGAAAACATGGCCCATAGTCCAAACTATAAAAATAGTATTCTGCCAGGCATGTTGGCACATGCCTTTAATCCCAGCACTCGGGAGGCAGAGGCAGGCAGATGGCTGAAGAGTCTGAGGCCAGCCTGGTCTACAAAGTGAGTTCCAGGACAGCCAGAGCTACACAGAGAAACCTTGTCTTGCCTCAAAAATCTAAAACACAAAGGGGCGAGGACACCAAAGATGCCTACAAGCAAGAGAAGACCCAGACCAGAACAATAGGCGACATGAATGATCGTGGGTCATCTCCAAGGTCAGCGAGCCATTCTTCTGTGGCCAATAAATCCCCATACCACTCTTGGATGGAGGATGCTTGCTTGCTTGCTTGTTTATTTGTTTGGGTTTTTTGTTTGTTTGCTTGCTTTGTTTTGTTTCTCTGTGTAGCCTTAGCTGTCCTGGACTCATTTTGTAGACCAGGCTGACCAGGTCATAGAAATCGACCTGCCTCTGCTTCCCGAGTGCTGGGATTAAAGGCATACACTAACTACTATGGCCCAGCCTGGAGTACACTTTCATAGTGACAGGGCAACTGTGTTGTGTGGCTAGAAGCAGTTATCTACATAGGAGACTAAACCCAGAAGGTCACAAAGAAAAGGCTCCCACTCTCCAAGAAAGATGAAATGGCAACCAACATCCCTGTCCTTGGTGTTTAAAACCCAGTTTTAGCTCAGTTCCTTAAACAGCATCTGGACACATCATGATTGCTCTCCATGTCTAATTACCACCGGAAACATGATTCCCAACACTGCCTAAGCTGGATTTCCAAAGAGAATATAAGGCTTGTTGTTGTTGTTGTTGTTATTGATATCTAAACTAGAAACAATTTTATCAAATCTGGTGATGTCCTAGGAATTAGTACTTTAAAACATTGATGTGATTGTAGTTAACGGGTTATAGACAGCTGAATAATTAGTCAAAACATGTCCGTAAGGCAAGTACTGGGAACCTAAGCGGCGGAAGGCGGGGTTGTGATGCCTCTGTAGCAGTTTGGGCTTATCAGAGAACCTTAGGATAAATCCCCCGGGGAGTAAAACGTGATATAGTGAGGAATCCTGCATAGCTGATCACTGGGAATAAGAACATGCTGTTTGCGGGGCTGGGGTGGTGCTGGGGGCCTCTGGGCACCAACTAAGGCCAGTGAGTCTCAGACTCTGCAGCGATGGGAGAATTACGAACAAGCCAGCAGTGTTCCGCAGACTTTGATCCTCTCCATCCCTGGCCTTCTGGCTTTCTTTCTCTCTCTCTTGCTTCAGTCTCTGAGTCTGAGACCTGAAACCAACCCAGTGTGAACACAGCCATTTGTCAAAATCGATGTGCTTTGGATTTTAGATGAGTCATTTCAGGGCTCAGGGAGATTCGGGAAGGGGTGATGTAAGGCAGGCAGATCAGCCCTATCTTCCTTCAATCAGACGGCACCAGCCCCTGGAGATAAAGAACAGGACTGCCGCCCTCAGGCTGCAGAGCAGCAGAGATGGGAGAGGAGAGCCCCTAGAAAGGGCGCAACGGAAAGGCAAGAAGAACACCAATGGCAGCGAGCTGCAGTGGGGAGAGGCAGCCGCCGCCGGGAAGACGCTCTTTGTCCACTGAGTCTAGATGAAGGTGCTGGACCACAGAACTGTAGTTACAGATGGTTGAGAGCCACCTGAACCTAGGTCCTCTCCAAGAACAGCGGATGCTCTCTTAACTGATGAGCCATTTTGATAAGTCTCACTCCGGAGACCGGGCTGGACCCAAACTCACGGCAATCCTCCTGCCTCAACTAAGGTAGATTTTTCCCTTAAGACATTCCATGCATGGCATGATTACCAGAGATAGAGAAGTAGAGTGGACGGTTCCCTGTCCCTCCTCCTGAGTCTTGCATCCTCAAGTGGTGCTCTGATAGTAGTGATGGAATCAAGATCTCCCAGATTCCCAGTTTAAGCAAATAGCAGGTCTACTTCTGCCATGCTGTTTTCCTATATAAATTACATAACTATTATTTTGTGCTTAATATTTTACAGCTTATGGGCTGGAGAGATGGCTCAGTGGTTAAGAGCACTGTCTACTCTTCCCGAGGTCCTGAGTTCAATTCCCAGCAACCACATGACAGCTCACCACCATCTATAATGTGATCTGATGCCCTCTTCTGGCAAGTAGGTGTCCATGCAGATAGAGCACACATATACATTAAATCAAGAAATAAATCTTTTAAAAACATTTTACATCTTACAAACCAGTCATGTTTCATAGATAAGGCTCTAGAATTAAATAGTCTGAGGTACACTTTTACCCTTCACCAGTTGTGTAATAGGAGACAAATCCATCCATCCATTCAACAGATATCCATTAATTCATAAGGCATTTGTCATTTAGCAATAGACAAAACAAAGCCCCTGTCTCCATCGCGCACCTTTTGTTGTGATAGAAGAGCTAGGAAATCAACAAATAAGCAAATGTATGTATATACTAAACCACAGGAAGCCATAAGGAGAAAAGCTATGAGACAGAGACGTAAGATACAGAGTTCTGGAAACTGTAGGGCTGCATTTCAAAAGCAGTGACTAAGAAAGGACCACTAAGCTAATTGATTTTTTTTCCTGTACTAAGACTTGAACATATACCTTCATACTTGCTTTACTGCTGAGCTAGCTCTGATTTTGCTTTGCTTTGGCTTTGGGAGGTGTTGGGAGCACGGGATAGCCTTCAACTTGCTATGTAGCCGAGGATCGCCTTGACGTTCTGATCCTTTACTTCCGGCGTGTGCTGCTATAAGATTACGTATTGTTAGGGGCCAAACCCAAGCTTTCACGCACTGCAAGCAAGGACAAGATGAGCTCCATTCTCAGCCCCGCTAAGTAGGCTTTAGAGAGAAATGAAGACATCACATAGATCATTACGGGAAGAGTATCTGTAGGGAAAACCACCCAAATCGGGAGAAAGAGGGACGGCCAGAGTGATGGACGAGAACAAGCACAGGAGAGAGGGGGATTAACGAAGGCCAGAGGGATGATGGGGTCATGAGAACATTATGGGACACGGGGCCAAGGCAGGAAGCTTCTGAGCAGAGGAGCAAGGCGCTCTGACTCAAGTTTCAAAAGCGTAGACGCAGGTGAATGACTGCAAGAGGTCCTGTGGCTTCCATTCACTGGCATCTCGGTGTTTGTTTCCCCATTTGTAAAATGGGTGTATTGACAGCCATTGGTTTTTTGTTTGTTTGTTTTTTAGGTTTTTCAAGACAGGGTTTCTCTGTGTAACCCTGGCTACCCTGGACTCGCTGGCCTCGAACCCACAGCGATCCGCCTGCCTCTGCCTCCCGAGTGCTGGGAGTAAAGGCATGTGCGCCACCACGACCCGGCAGTTATTGTTATAAGTTAAGCATCATACTTAGTATCAACAGGCATGAAGCCCTGAAGACAGTGCTTGCACTGTGAGGTAAAATAACTGTCTAGTTTGGGGTCTCTCTATTAGCCCCATTTTATGGGATACTGAATCAAAGCCTTAGGTTTGCTTTTTTTTTTCTATTTTCAGGGGAGTAGCTTTGGTACAGGTATGTATGATTTTTCTGTGCACCGCCTGCACACAGGGCCTGTAGAGGTTGGAAGAGAGTGATGGATCCCCTGGAACTGGAGTTATAGACAGTTGTGAGCCACTGTGTGGGTCCTGGGAATCAAGCATAAGTCCTCTGCAAGAGCAGTAAACCGATGAGCCATCTCTCCAGCCTGCAGCCAGAGCGTTAAACACCTAACTGGTTTGCCTTAAGTCACAATATTTCAGTTATGTTACATGTGCGACTCTGTCCCTATTCTCAGGGGAGTAGCTAATTCAAGTGCTAGCATTTGCTCTGGTCCGATCTGTTAGTCACTCACCAAGCAACCTGGGGCACCCGGGTTTGAGACAGGAGAAAAACAGAGAGGTTGGGAAAATAGACACTTGGCTCCTCATTAAAGTGGAGCGCAGACCAAGAATTCACAACACATTACGAAAACAAAAGTAGAAGGAGAGGCAAAAAGTCAAATGTGTGGGCGTGTAATGACAAAAAAAGATTAGAAGAAGAAGAAGAGGAGGAGGAGGAGGAGGAGGAGGAGAAAATACCCTGGAGGCCAATTCTGCCTTGCTAAGTCCTTTACAAAGCTGGCCCTGTCTCCTTTTTAAATGCTTATTTTCTTGGAAGACTTTGCTTCTGACCTGATCCAAGTTCTCCATGTCTCTCCTTAGCATCAATAAAATGAAAACAGTCAAAAATATTGAGCAAACCATAACCAGACTGAAGAAACAGACATGGAAGTGTACAGGTAAAGTCAAGACCAACTGGAAAGGGTGATCGTTGTAATTGGGAGCCAATGAAGAAGGAAGAGCCATTTCTCCCTGAGATAAGTTACTCCTTTTTCCTTTTCTTTTTACCATGTATAGGTGGCATGCCTTTTCTTTCAGACTTTCTCCCATAAAGATGATTGGTCCTATGAGTATTTCTGCTTTATTTGTTATAAAAGAAATAAAATTAGAACGGGAACCTTGGAGATGGCTTAGTCCATAAAGTGCCACATGTCTATAAAGCCCCGGGGCAAACAGGGTCCCTTAACAAATAGATAGGGACCAACAACTGGCCAGCCCACTTACCCATCAAAAAGATTCGGGCTGGAGAGATGGCTCAGCAGGTTAAGAGCACTGGCTGCTCTTCCAAAGGTCATGAGTTCAATCTCCAGCAACCACATGGTGGTTTATAACCATTTATAATGAGATCTGGTGTCTTCTTCTGAAAGGCAGGCACACATGCAGGCAGAACATGGTATATGTAATAAATACATCTTTAAAAAAAAATAAGAATGGGGCTGGAGACATGGCTCGGAGGTTAGGAGCATTGTCTGTTCTTCCAAAGGTCCTGAGTTCAATTCCCAGTGACCACATGGTAGCTCACAATCACCTATAATGTGATCTGATGCCCTCTTCTGTCCTGCAGGTGTACATGGAGGCAGAACACTGTATAATAATAAATAAATAAATCTAAAAAAATAGAAAAATAAATTAGCAATAAATAAATAAATAAATAAGAATGAGATTCAGTGAAAGATTCTAGCTCAGAATAAGGTAGAGATAGGAGTCACACCTCTGGCCTACACACATACACACACACACACAGACACACACACACAGAGAGAGAGAGAGAAGGAGAGAGAGACAGAGAGACAGAGACAGAAAGAGAGAGACAGAGGGAGAGGGGAGGGGGTGGTCTAGACCAGTAGTTCTCACACTGTGAGTCTTGACCCCTTTGAGAGTTGAATATCAGATATTTACATTATAATTCATAACAGCAAGATCATAATTATGAAGTAGCAATGAAATAACTTTATGTATGGTTGGGTTCACCATAGCATGAAGAGCTATATTAAAGGGTCACAGCTTTGTGTGAAGGTTGAGAACCACTGATGCAAACTACCAAAGTATTCCAGTACAGGAGAGGGAGCTCTGGTGAGGCTGTGAGGTCTCACTGGGGTTGTTTCTGTCAGCCTCCATGCACGGTAGAGCATCCTCAAGAACCAGCATACCCCCCCTCCTCTTCATTGGAAAGCAAAAATATGCGAACAGTCATTAACTAAGATAATCTTGGCTTAATTAGCATCTAAATTTATACGTCCTCTCTTATTGAGCCAAGTCTTCAGAAATCAATAAGTGTCTTCTAATTTATGCAAATCACTATAATTAGATTTGTCATTAATTTTATGTTCATTAAGTTTCTATTTTAAAAATGAAGAAAGCTTGTCTAAGGCCAGAATATACACAAATCTAAGCCACTGCTAATTTTAAAAAGGATGGGGTGGGGTGGGGTGGGGTGGGGTGGGGTGGGGGGGGGTGGGAGAGCTACACACAGGGACACAGTCTTCTATTGGCTTGACAGCATATGACGCTAACAAGGATGTTTTTTAATTATTCTATTTCTTTTCTAGCAGGGCTGAATTTGCAGCAGAGAGTCTGACACTTGAGGGTTGTCAAAGTGTCAAAGGATGAACCAGATAGCCATGCAGGCGTCAGGGTGGGCAAGTTCATTTTCAGCAGAATGAAAATTAGCGTAAGAACACCTCCAAAGAGCCCTGACACCCAAAGTGTAAAAATCGTAGTAATTGACATTTAATCATCTTCCCTTCATCCTTAATGGATGACTAAAAATCTTCCAGGTCGTTACTAATAAAGCAGTAAAGTGGGTTTTTAAAAAAAGAGTTGCTTTGCTAAATGCAATTAGGGGATTTGGTCTGAGGACCCCTCACATCCAGCCCAGTTTTAATTGTGATAACACAGCAATGACTCCCCAAGGACCCTGCCTCCGAGCAGTCGCCATCTGCTCACCTAATTGACAACGGGAGAGGGAACTGTTGTCATTTGTTTGCTTTGGACTTAGTCAAAAAAAATCTATAAAACATTCACAGCCATATGGTACCAGAGACAGCAGTTACATAAATCAACACCAGTAATTCTGCTGAGAACTCAGGGTCTCAGTCATTACTGCTTTCTTCCGGGACACTTCCAGGGCACTAAAATCCACAAATGGGAAACATCCTCTCCGAGTATTATCCTAAACAAGTCTGGGAAATTATATTTATGCTACAAGGAGCCTAGGTTCAGACAAAGTAACAGCAGCCAGGAATGAGGGGAAAATACGTTCTGTTGTCATTGTTGAACCAGAAACTTCGAATCACTCATCTAATGTACTGTTTTCAGAGAATAGCGCGTCTAAGAATTAGGAAGGAAAATTTTTTCCTCGTTTTTCTTTTCGACCAATGGGTTTGAGTTAAAATAAAGTTGTGTAATGTTTATAATTATCTACAAATGTAAGCATTGTTTCTCCCCCCTTCCTTCGAATGATGCTTTTATGTTAGAAGATTAGAATAAAATGATTCAAATAGATCTGCAATCAGATGAAACAACTGGTTGGGAAACTTTATTACTCAGAGCTGTAATGAAGAAGAAGAAGAAAAAAAAAAGACTAAGAAAGTTATCGCACCCATGTCTGGTCAAATTACCCTCGTGGGTGTGTCCCTAAGCATGTAGGTCGTTGGGGTGTCATTCACATCATGAGCTCTAAGAATGACACTTCCTTGAGCTGTGGAGTACATCACCTCAGCAGTCCTATCTGGTGGCCCTCCGTTCCTCTACCCTACAACTGCTATAATGCCGGCCTCACAAACCAATTCCCAAGTGTCTGCCACAGAGGCTACAAAGCAAACCTTTGGAGATTCATTACGAAGCCAAATTCGTCCCATTATAATACGATGGGAATAATCTATAAGCAGTATAGATGGGCTAGCTTTCCCTTTTATTGAGACACTACTTATAGATGACTACTATTATTTTAATTAACCCTCACAATAAACCTGTGCAATAAAACTTACTACCGTCTTAGGATAGTTCACTTACAAATTAGAATACGGAACTTACATCTATACCCATTTCATTCCCATTTCTCCCTATGTAATTTTACTGTTTTTTTTTTAATTTTTTTTTTTTATTATGGGTTAAGTGCTTAAAAACCGCTATGGGAGGCTTCCCAAAGTGTGAAGATCACTTGCCATAAAAGTGATGCTACAGTGTACCGTGAGGGACGGTTTTAAGGCATCGTCTAATGGAGGCAGAAGGCAGGGCAGTTCTGGCCTTCCACCGTGTTGAAAAATGGTCCGTGTTGTTGTCTGGGCTGCTGGGCTGCGCACTCTAGGCTAGCTGGCCCATGGGCTCCTAAGTGATACTCCTGTCTCCACCTCCCATCCTACCATAGGAATGCTGGGATGGCGGATGTGTGCCACCGCACCTGGATTTTACTGTAGAGTCTGGGGGTGGAAGCCTGGCCCTCTGGACTGCATGGCTAGCCTTTTACACTGAGCCATCTTCTCATGCCATTTCTGTCTTTAATTTCTTTCTGTGTGTCAGTGGTGTGTGTGTGAGAGAGAAAGTGTGTGTATGTGTGTGTGTGTGTACGTGTGCGTGATATGTGACAGTGTGTAGATTTAGGTGTATGTATATGGGGACGAATGTGGGTACAAATTTATGTGTGCACGAGTGTGTGAACATTATTAGTGGTATGAGGGGATGGGTGTTAGCATGAGGAAAAGAACATGTGTCATGTGTGTGTGTTTATACATGTATATGGGCACACCTGTTAAGATATCCAGACACCTAGTGACAGTGACCTTGAAAATTTACGAATAACCATGGCTTCCTGATAGATCTCTTTCCCAGGGGCAATTAGCCACAGTGGCATCAGACCCTGACCGGAAGAGACATTCTTCCCGCATGCCAGTGGTTTCCTTAAACTGACCATCAACTATCCTGTCATGCTGTACAGCCAGGCCTGGGTACTCAGTGTGTGCCACCAGAGGGCTTCCACTCCCAAGTGGCCCACAGCAGGAACAAAAGCAACCACAGCTGGGGCCCAGATGGCCCTGGAATCACGGGCATCTGCAGTGGATCTTCACATGGCAGAGATGGAAGTTTACAGACATAAGCTTGCAGACACCGTGGTTGGCACACTTTATTACTATGAATTACCAACAGCCCAACACATGAGGGCAATTAGGATCGGTAGGACATCTGCTTTACACGTCTCTAGGACTTACCAAGGCCTGAGGGAAGCCTGGCTGGATGCTGATTGAGAAACGCACACCTCATCTGGGCCTGGCGGCTCAGACCCATGATCCTATCTCTTAGAAAGCTGAGCGGGAGGATTGCCATTGAGTTCGAAGTCAGCCTGGGCTGTCTAGTGAGTTCTAGGCTAACCTGGGCTACAGAGTACAAACCCGTCTCCACAATACCAGTGAGAAAGAAAGGGAAGAAAGCAAAGGAAAGAAAAATGAAAAAAGAATGAAGGGACAGAGGCCTGTGCCTGCTCCGCACTGATTTTCCACACGGTGGGAGGAGTCCACTAGTGCATCTGAAAAGCCAGCCCCCCTTGGAAATGGAAACGGAAATGTGTGTTTCAAAAGGCAAGGCAGTGAAGCACAAGCTTCTTAAGAGACCCCCAAATATCCCATAATACAACCCCCCTTTGCTGTCCCTCAATAAGACCCAAATTCAGAAACTTCTTTCATATTTTCCACTATTCCCTATTTGCCCAATTTTGTTCTTTGTAAAACTCAGATTGACTTAAATAAATCCACAGCTGTTTTTCTCAACTCAATTTCTGCAGCAAAGTACCCTGCAAGTCTCGAAGTACAAAAATCACTTGAAAAAGCAACATTATGTTTCCACAATTTTTAGCCTTAATGCAACCGATATGTCCTGAAAAATGCATACACGGTGCCTGTAAAGGCCTCCGTGGCTGTAAGTCATTTGGTCACTGCAGGAAGCCTTGGAGGAATGGGTCTGCAAGTCCTGGTTATTAATTACACAGATCCCAACATGAACTCATCCAAGTGAGGTATCAGCCGCTGAAGCTTGTCCAAAATGAGTTTCTGCAGAAATTGGGTAGAATTACACAGGGAAATTATGATTTTTCGCAAACTAGATCAATTATCCCCGGTTTATGTACATGCCCAAGTTAATTATACCAGAAAAACAGCAGAAAAAAATAATGTAACTCATTATTTCCAACATGTCATTCTGATTTTCATATTTTTAATACAGCAGAGAAAATCAACAACAAATTTTAAGGAAACTACAACAGTTTTCAGGCCAGATTGTACAATAACTCATCTTATTGTGAATAGGTATTTTCTTTTTTTTTTAAATTATTACTAAATATTTTTAATTTTTTACATATGCATTTATATTATTACACATATATACAATAAACTACCTACAGCAAGAACCACAAAACAATCAGGAATTATACAAATGTTACATTTCATAGTGCTATTTTCTTATGTATCTTTCTGGGCATGCGCTGAACTATGGGCAAACATTTCCAGAATGAAAAACAACATTGTGCTCAAGCATTTATTTTCTTTCTTTCTTTCTTTTTTTTTCCTACTATTCTATCTAAGGAGACTAAGTCCAAGTTCATTGTTTACTAATTGTAGAGAACAAGATCTTTCAAGTACGTTTTGTTCTCTTTAATTTTTAAAAATCTCTTTTATTTTTAATCCTGTTAGTATTTGGACTGTAGGCTCAATACATGTTTTGTTGTTGTTGTTGTTCGGTTATTTGGTTTTGGTTCTTCGAGACAGGTTTTTTTTTGGGTAGCCCTGGCTATGTAGCCCAACTCTATAGGCCAGGCTGGCTCAATACATGTTTTCTCACCCAGAGATATATGCAATTTGCACAGATATGTTATTGGAGTCATGTGCAATACCTAAGGTCTATGTACATATTTATACATATAAATTTTAAATACTTTCTAATGCTACTAATTTTACTGCTTTATGGAGTGTAAGATGAAAATTGTTAGCTGGACCTAATTACTTTTTGCCTATTGTGCACTAAATAAGATTCTCCCGGTACAGTTCCTACTTTGCAGTTGATTTTGGAAAGTTCTAGAGCATCTAAAAAACAAAACTTGGTTGATGGTATTGAATATTTGTGTATCCCCATGAAACCAGCACTGCAATCATGGTGCTAGACACACCACGCATGGCATGTTTGAAAGAAAGTCTACATTGTTATGGTGAGTATTAAAGATATATTGCATGGTTGTTGTTTTCTTTAAAAAAAGAAAAGAAAAATCAATATAAAGTTTGACAACATGAAAATGAGGTACATTGTCCACACTACAGACACACTGTAGAGTTTGACCTAGAAAGTGTCTACTGCTGATAGAGACATAGCAGTACCACAGAGTACCCCAAACACGCTTCCTACAGTTCAAACACAGGCAGGACTGAAAATGAAAAAACTATACACTGTGCTTGTGCATTAATTCATATGGCTTAAATGCATTTCATAAAGAGGGAAGAGTTAAATTATTCCAGGAATACACATCAAAATGTACACTAAGGCTAATGCTATTACTTTCCTACTCAGATTATTAAGTCCTAGAAGTAGAATGTTCCAGCTTACCTTCCATGGCTTTAATTGACCATGTGGCCATCTGCTAAGCTCCTAGGTAGCCAGTTTCTGTGGAGAATTAAGAACCTGTCCTATCACCCTGACAAATGTGTTGTTTCCTCATCAAACAAGATCATGGAAGTAAAGCAGTTTTGTAAATCCAGTGTTAAACTAAAATAAATCATGATCAAATGATGGCTGAGTCCTCTTGTATTTAAATAAAGCTGATCCATAGCCTGTTTTCAAAGTGTTATTTTGAGAGGGAAAAAAAAATGCTACATAAACAACGTATGTCCTGCTTATAAAGCACACTCTAAACAGAAAGGGTGTGGCCCTTAATCTATCTTAATACCTACATGACACTATCCAGTTGCAAGCAGATTTTTTAATTTGGTTTTTCAAGACAGGGTTTCTCTGTGTAGCCTTGGCAGTACTGAATTCGCATTGTAGACTAGGCTGGCCTTGAACTCATAGGGATCCACCTGCCTCTGCCTCCTGAGTGCTAGGATTAAAGGCATGCACCACCACCGCCCAGCCATTTTTATTTTTTTACATATACATTTATATTATTACACATATATACAATCAACTACCTACAGCAAGAAGAACCATGATACAATCAGGAATTATATAAATGTCACATTCTTAGTGTTTTGGCTATTTGTATTTGACAGCCTTGAAGAAAACATCTTTCCTAGCTTGGTGCACCTAAAATTCTGAATGTAAATCAGTATCTATCATATCTCATCATTATCAATTTAAAACATCTACCTAGACCTAAAAACATCTTAACCCCTAAACAACTAAGCTTAATTGTAAGACTAAGCTACCTTGTTTTCAACCCCATCAGGGGCTTGAGAAGGAATAAAATTGATGACCTGAGTATGCCGGGAGTACAGGTTAGTAGCTTCCCAAATGAGAAGATGACAGAGACAGTTTACTACCTGAGCAGTCACCCAAAACTATAACATTGGAGCATCTTTTTCAGTCTTCTGGCCAATATATCTGACAGACATATTTGTGAAGCAGAAACTTTTGAGGACTTGCTTACCCTGTCTTGGCAGAGTTTGGCCGTCGACTCTGCCTGTGTCTAAGCTTGCCCATTTTTAGTCAGAATTCTGTCTGTGGCCAAACTGAGAACATTTTGCCCAGTGGCTTGTCTGCCTCGTTTGAAGCCATCTCCATAAGGAGATTCTTTGATGCTTATCATCCTCTTTGAGGTAGGCTGGGTGTTGCCAGGAGTTAGCCTGTCTCATTGTCAGTGAATTTTTAAAATAATAAAACCATCTTTAAATGCCATATTCTGTGTGTCTCTGAGGTTTTTGAAGACCTTATCTATTTTTCCTTATCTTTTTATACAATCATATCTATCTGTTGTACCTAAGATGTATATTCTTGTGATAAAAATAGACTAGTAATTGATATGATCATGATTTGACCAAGTAACAATTAACTTGTAGAACTTATTTCTCTTAAACTGCCTGCAATATCACTTTCAAAGTATTGGATGTAAACCTTGTATTATAATTGAGTTATATGGGCATAATACCTCATATTGGAGTAGAAATATATCTAACGTGTGTGAAGAATAATCTTATATTTGAATTCTATGCCACTGTATCTAAAATTAAACTTATTTTGCATCTATAATAAAATTCTATACCAGTGAATTAAAAGTAACCTTATGACTGACCATTGAGGCATTAAATTAAGGAGTAGATTCACTAATTTACCTTTTGTTCTATCTTCCCTATATATTCCTATACCCCCTTCTTTCTTTTCAACCCCTATCTCCAAACCTAAGAATGGAAAGTTAAAGAAAAGAGAGACATCCCTGAGTCCAACCTTGTTTTCTTTCTAAATAAGACCAATAATAACATGACTAACTCCCATTGAAAATAACCATCTATAGCCCAAGAAAGCAACCAAAAACCAACCTGACCCCCTTAAAGGAAATGTGGCATCATTCTCTTAAGATTTCTTCTGGCTGTTTGGGATGAATAATTAGGGGCCCAAATAAAACTGAAGAAATGGTTAAATAAGCTAGGAATAGCATTTGTGGTCCAGTTTCTAAATGTTGAGAAATTCCAGGCTGAATTAGAGTTCTGTGTGGGACAGTCTGAAATGCTGGACCAATTGGGACTGGAAGTTTTCTTCCAAGGTATCCTGGAAGAATACCAAGATATCTTGTGAAGGATGCAGGATGTCAGTGTCCAGCATGCTGAGAGGAATGAATCCTGTCAGTGTCCAATTCTTTTGTTCTGGGAATCAACATCACTGGTGTTTTGTAGCTCTCAGTTTGGTCATTAGGTCGCTGTGCAGTCCTGGTTGTCCTGCTGATCAGAAGCGGTGTGTGATAGGCGCCGCCATCTCGGATCCTCCCTCAGGAAGGCAATTTTAAATCGCAGGTAAATTTCAAAATAAATTTTTTTCTCCTGTCTCCTCTTTCTACATAATAATGTTAAATAACTGTTTGTGCTGATAGATATTTACGTTTTTTTTATTTGCTTGATTTTGTTTTTGTGTTTTGTTCTGGGACAGTGTCTCACGATACAGCCCTGGCTGGCCTGGAGCTGGCTATTAAGACCAAACTGGCCTGAACTCACAGAGATTCCCCCTGCTTCTGCTGCCTCAGTGCAGTGCTGGGATTAAAGGCGTGTCCACCACACCCAACAAAATGCTAATCTTTACTACTTCACTGGAGTACAGTTATGTCCAGAAATCTGTATGTATCTGGAGCTCATGATTTCTGTGTGCCGTGTAGGAGATGCGCCCAGAGCCTTAGCTACGCTCTCCCACTGAGCTACATCACAGCCCTCAAAGAAACGATGCACTTTCGCATAAAGCTGTCACTCTAATTAAGACACCAAGGTGTTCTATTACTTCTAAAAGTGTCCCCAAGCTTCTTTGAAATGTGTGCCTCCCCCACCCTGCTCCCAGACATCCACTGTCCTGCTTTCTGTCAGAACACATTTGATTGCATTTTGCATGATTTTATATAAGTGAAATCATAGCCCATACACTGTTTTGTGTGGCTTCCTTTGCTGAGCCTCAGTGTTCAATTCATCAGCTTGTGCCATGTATTAGAGTATTTTCCACCTTCTTGCAGGATGATATTGCACCACATGGATACACAGGTTGGGCTTAGCTATGCACTTTCTGGTACACCTTTTGCCAAAGCACAACCATAGAAGCAAAAATTCTTAGTCATACGGTAACTGTACGCTTACTTTTACTAGGAACACCGTGTTTGTACCATTTTATACGCCCTACAGCAACCCCCTTTTTCCACATCCCTAACACCTCTTACTGCTGTCATCCTTTCTGCACTCAACTCTTAAAATGATATCTAATCATGGTGCTAACCCTAGGACCAGTGACTGAAGGACTTTCCACTTCAGGAAACCCAGTCAAGCCCCTTTGGTTTTGTTTTGGTGGTGTTGTTGTTGGTGATGGTGGTGGTTTCTTTTCTTTTCTTTTTTTTTAACTATGCCTCAAGCTTCCCCTGTAAAAACTGCTCTTGGTACAAATGGTTTCTCTAAGCCGAACATAATGAAAGACTTTAGTGAGCATTATCCTAGTTCCTGGCAGCAAAGAGCACCCTTGCCTGGGAAAGCTCAAGGTTGCTGGGAGAATTTACTCTCTGTTCTTGGTGCTAAGCAGATAGGACCCAAGCCACCCCCAGGCTACTTTAGAAAGCTTGCAATTATCATCTCTGCCTCTGACCTCACACATGTACATAAACCCACCTACAACGGTTTTCACAGAGACTTGGAAGCCTTCTTTCTTTTCCCCCCTCAGGAGCTCACTCGTAGCTTAGCTAGTCCGGATCTTGCTGTGTAAACCAGCTTGGCCTCAACCAGACTTTCCTCCATCCTCTGCATCTCAGTAATTGCCAAGATCTGAAGACGCAGACTACCCAGAACATTTGAATGTTTCCTCTATCCATTCCCTCTGGCACTGCTTCCTGCAAAAGTCCACACCAAACCTCTATTGACAAGCCATACTGTAGCACCACCCCGTCTCAATCCCTTCCCCATACTGCTGTCCAATGAACTCAACAGGAAGAGACCCCCCTCTACTAAGGCCCCCACAATCTCCACGGCCCCTCTAAAGCCTCGCTTTCCCAGCTCATCCCATAAGCCCCCTACAGTATAACTCCTTTTTACACTTTCAAGCACTTCCCCTCTCACCTCCTGTGGTAGTTTGAATAAAAATGGACTCTAAACTGGGGGTGGGGGGGTGGGGGCTGTAGGGGGAGGGGTACACACTCCTTTAATCCCAGCACTTGGGAGGCAGAGGCAGGTGGATCACTGTGAGTTCGAGCCCAGGACAGCCAAGGCTACACATAGAAACCCTGTCTCGAAAAACCAATAAATAAATAAATAAATAAATAAATAAATAAATAAATAAATAAATAAAATAAACGGACTCTATAGGACCATATATTTGAAGGTTTAGTCACCAGAGAGTGGTACTATTTTAAAGGATTAGAAGGATTGGGAGGCATGGCTTTGTTGGAGGAAGTGCATCACTGGGACTGGGCTTTGCGCTGCCATGCTCCCCACTGTGATGATAATTGACTTAACCTCTGAAACTGTAAGCAAGCCCTAGCTAAATGCCTTCTTATACCAGGCAGCTTTACACCACCCTGGCTTTGCACAAGCCTGAGATACTATCGAGGCTTCTCTCCTTGCTTGACTCGGCTTTCTTTTAAAATGAGAAAGCCAGACATAGTGTTACATGCCTGTAAACCCTGCCACTCAAAAGACTGATACAGGGGAATCACTTGAAGCCAGGAATTTAGGGCCAGTATGGTCAACACTACTAGATTCCATGACTTACAAAGAATAATAACCAAAAAATAACTTTTTATAGATGCTACTTTTGTTGAGAAATATACCTGATCCTGCAGGGACAAGAGGTAAAGCCCCTATGTATACATAATATATTTAATATACATATAACATATTGTTAACATATATATTCCTCTTTAATCTTGCTTTCACTTGGCAATCAGTAAAGTTGGAATCTTGTGAAGTGTCTTAAAAACAGAAATAAGAAATTGTTTTCTCTATTATTCTCTTTAAATATGATTTACATATAAAATATTCTATAAGAGAAAAATCGGTTTAAAATACAAATCTTACTTAGTTTGTTTAATGCTTTCCCAGACTTTAAAAAAAAGTCTACATCAGCCGGGCATGGTGGCACACACCTTTAATCCCAGCACTCGGGAGGTAGAGGCAGGCAGATTGCTGTAAATTTGAGGCTAGCTTGGTCTACAGAGTGAGTCCAGGACAGCCAAGATAACACAGAGAAACCCTGACTCGAAGAAAAAAAAAAGTCTACGTTGTGTCTCCTCCAAACTCCTGCACCTTTCAGCCTTCGATTCTCCTCTGCATGGCCCTGCCCACACTCACTACTAGTTCTCTGTTTCTTTCCATCCTCTCAAAGCCCCAGGCACCTGTTTCTCTCCCTCTCAAGAAGTTCACAGGAACCTCTGCCTTTTTCTCTCTCTGCTTTCTTTATTTTTTCTGTTCCTGTCTTATCGTCAACTAGCCTCAAATTCGCTGTGTAGCCAAAAGTGGCCTCGAACTCCTGGTCCCTTCTGCCTTCGCCTCCCAAGTGCTCAGATGAGAGCCCTGCACGATGCTCGGCTTCTTATGTTTGGCCAGCTCCACCTCATCTATAGCTTCAGATCCCTATTTGGCCGAGCCGCATACAGAGCAGTTGTAGCCGGAAGGCACCGCAGACCCTGTATAGCTAGTGTCCTCCCCTCAGTGCTGGTCTGCTCTATTGCATGGTCGTCCAGAAGCCTGTAGCACCAATTACAGAAAGGCTGACAGCAAGAATGGTCCTGCGAGTTTCAAAGTGGAATTAAACATTCAAAACAATCTTCAAAACGTGTCTTGAATGAGGCAAGACTCAGAAGTGCACTAATGCTACCAGCACAGATAAATCATATTCTTCCAGGGAAGCTAATGTGTGCAGTTAGAACATTCCTCAACCTTTTAGTGGTGTGGAGAGAGAGAGAGAGAGAGAGAGAGAGAGAGAGAGAGAGAGAGAGAG
>OU015756.1:73201461-73215755 GCA_907169655.1 Acomys percivali
GGGGGGGGGAGGGGGAGACAGAGACAGAGACAGAGAGAACCAGAAGGAAATGTCCAAATATGCCTCCTACCTAGGTCAACCTGAGGTCCCTGGGATTGACAGCTTCATGTGTGTCCTCCAACTCCAGGGGTTACAAGTGAAACTAACTCAGCATGTTGAAGCTCCTTTTGTAATGTTGTATTGTATTATTTTTTCCACCAAACAACTTGAGGTTATGTAATACAGAGGCCATCTTCAGGGAAAACACATGAGAAAATGCCTCCTAGGGCAGCTGTAGAGATGAATGAAGTCTTGGCAACCAACCAGGCCTTCCGAATATGGATGCTTACCTCATCTCCCAGCCTGTGGTACTGGTTGGCTTTTGCTTTCCATATGGATGTGATCTTTTTACAATAACAGAAAAAAGTGGGATTTGATTTTTTTTTTTTTTTCCAATCTGATAGAGGAAAATTTAAATCACTTAGCTTTGGATTTCCCTGATGGGGCTGGAGGCTGGATGGATGCCTTCCTCATGTTTTAGGATCTTTCATGATCGCTTTGATAAAGTGATATCCAAACCATGTGCTACTTTTTCCAAAAATTATATTAAGTTTGTTTTTGAATTTTTGTATTTCTTGGAAGGTAGGGAATGCTTCCTTAATTTATCGAATATGTTGCAAGTACACTTTCCCAGTGTATTCTTTTTCTCCAAACAGAACTTGTCTTTCATCCACCTAAAACTTATTTTGTAAAGCATTATGATTCAACTACTCTGTTTCAGGTATGCAGTTAGTGACACCATTTTCACTGCCTCGTAGATCAGGTTTGTGTTCATATCATACACAGCCTTGCACTGTCTCCCTGTATCCCTGGGAGCTCACAACAGTGTCTCCACCACCCTGGTCCAGCTGCTTTCTGGTGCAAACCTGGCTTCGGCCAGTGGGAAGTATTAAATGAAGGGGAAAAAAAGAAAGAAAAGAAAAACACAAACCAAGAGTGTGTGGTCAGACTCTGTCTTATTTAGGGTTTTATTGCTGTGAAGAGACACCATGACCACAGCAACTCTTATAAAGGAAAGCATTTAATTTTGGGCTGGTAATACATAGTCTATAACAGAGGTGTGCTCCGTTGTCATCACGGTGGGAAGCATGGTGGCACACAGGCAGGCATGGTGCTTTCAGTTCAACATCTTGATCCTCGGGCAGCAGAAGGAGACTGTCACACTGGGCATAGCTTGAGCATAGGGGACCTCAAAACCTGCCCCCCACAGTTGCACACTTCCTTCAAAAAGGCCACACCTGCTCCAACAAGGCCACACCTCCGACTAATGCCACTCCCTATGGCCAAGCATTCAAAAGCATGAATCTATGGAGGCCATTTTTAGTCACACCACCACATACTGCTCCTTGGCCCCCAAAGGCTTATAGCTATTCAAAGGCTTATAGCTATTATATAATGCAAAACTGCATTTGGTCCGACTTCAAAAGTCCCCATAGTCTATACCAGTCTCAAACATGTTTCAAAGTCTAAAATCCAAATTTGAAAGTCTCTTTTTGAGATTCATTCAATCTCTTAACTTTAATCCTCTGTAAAATTAAACTCAAAAAGCAGACCACGTACTTCCAACATATCATGGCACAGGACATACATGACCGTTCCAAAATGCAGGGAAGGGAGCACAGTGAGGAAATACTGGACCAAAGCAAGACCGAAAACCAGCTGGGTGAACTTCAACTCTGCATCTCCACGTCTGATGTCCAACTCCTTTCAGCTTTGCCGACTGCAATACACTTCTCTCTCTTGGGCCGGCTCCACTCCCTGAGAACAGCCTTTCTCGGCAGGTATCCCACAGCCTTGGCAACTCTAACTTCTTGGAGTCTCCAAAGCAATCCAGGTTTCACACTCACAGCTTCACACCGTGACCTCTTTGGCTTCCATACAGGAACAATGCTGCCACATGCTTGGCATCAGCAGTTTTCCTTAGTCGCAGAGGGAGATTTCTTTCTAGGCCTCCATGTAGGAATGCTCCTACCACACACCTGACCTCAGAAACTTTTCCTAGTCACCGAGGAAGATTCCATGACCCCTGTCTCCTATCCTTGACTGTAAAGCCAGAACCACATGGCCCAAGATGCCAAGTTCTGAAACATGGCACCCTTGTTCAATTACATCTTCACCAGCTTTCTGCTTTTGATAGTTTCCTTACTTCCTAAGCTTGGCTGTCCTAGAACTTACTCTGTAGGCCAGGCTGGCCTTGAACTCAGAGATCTGCATGCCTCTGTCTCCTGAGTGCTGGGATTAAAGACGTGTATCATCATGCCTGAACCTAAGCTTTTCTTTAATTCCTTTTCATGAGTTGGAAGCTTAGCTGGGTGGGGACTTCTCCTGAGGTCACCACTCCCCTTACTCCTTTTGGGTTTTTTGTTTTGTTTTGTTTTGCTTTTTTGTTTTTTTGGGGGGGGGTTGTTTCTTTTTTGTTTTGTTTTGTTTTTTGTTTTCCATACAGGGTTTCTCTGTGTAGCCTTGGCTGTACTGGACTCATTTTGTGGACCAGGCTGGCCTCGAACTCACAGAGATCTGCCTGCCTCTGCCTCCCAGAGTGCTAGAATTACAGGTGTGCACCACTGCGGCCAGCTTTTATTCCATTAATTTGTTTATCTCCTTAAACACAAGATTTAGCACCAGTCTACCACCTTTTTTCCTTGAACAATTTATTTCATATTTTTCCTTGCTCAGCTTGCTAATTTTCATTAAAAAAAAAAAAAAATGTTCTTCATAAGAGTGACCAGGAGTGATCACATGACAGAGTCTATAGCAGGCCGTTTGAGATTTCCTTTGTCAACACAATTAATCTAAAACTCTTCATTTTAGCCTCAGACAAACTATTTGGACAAGGGCAAAAAGCAGCCACATTCTTAGCCAAAATATCACAACATGCTTCTCCTCTGAAACCCCTTGAGCCAGAACCCTACAGCTCCAATCACCCTGAGCGCCACTGTCTTCCACTGCTTTCCTTACCCAAAGTCCCCAAGTCCACATTTTTCCAAAGAAAAACATGGCCAGGCCTATCCCAGAAATACCCCAGTCCCTGGCACCAACTTCTGTCTTAAGGTTTTATTGCTGTCAAGAGACAACATAACCACAGCAACTCTTAAAAAGGAAAATATTAAATTTGGCTTACAGTTTCAGGTTTAGTCCATTATCGTCATGGCGGGAAACATGGCGGCATGCAGGCAGACATGGTGCTGGAGAAGGAGCTGAGAGTCCTACATCTTGATCCGCAGGCAGCAGAAGGAGACTATGTGGCACACTGGGCATAGCTTGAGCATAGGAGACCTCAAAGCCCACCCACACAGTGACACACTTTCTCCAACAAGGCCACACTTCCTAATAGTGCCACTCCCTATGGCCACACATTGGAACGCATCGCTCTGTGGAGGCCATACCTATTCAAACCGCCACAGACTTCTCTCTGGCTTAGTCGCAAAGCCCTCAGCTTCTCCTTAGTTTCCTCTAGTCTGAATGTGACTCTGTACCTACACTCCACCAGCTCTTCTGGTCTCTTTTGAATAATCTCCCTGTTCTTACACCTATTTGATACAATTGTACTATGAGGGTTTGAATGCATGTTAATCAATACCCAATATATTTTGTGGTTGATTAAGTATTTCAACACTATCCTTCTGTTTCACTGTTTTTCTGGAAATGATAAAATGTTGACTACTTTAAATGAAATCATGTTATTTTCAAAAAATTAAAATTCTGATCAATACTGCACTAAATTTGGTTTTTTAAAAAACTATCATTTTATGAGATAGACCTACCCTTATTAAACTCAGTACTTTCAAATGTCAATTACAATCCTCATCTCAATATGAAAATAAACTGGTTAACTTTTTTTTTTTAATTCATTGCCACTCACAGTTACCCATGTTCAAATTCTGAAGTCATTTTCACTTTTTGTGACTCTCCATATTCAAGCGGTTGGCAATTCCTACTGTTAGCTGAAAGGTCTCTAGCAAATCCTACTCACTTATGTATGTAAGTGTTCTTCCCCTCTCTCTCTCCCTCTCTCCCTCCCTTCCCTCCCCTCTCTTTTTTCTGTCTACACATACAGAGGCCAAAAGAGGATTCTGTGTATTCTTTCTTATTCCTGAGTCAAGGTCTCATTTGAATTGCTGTGATAAAATATCCTGACACAAAACAAAACAAAACAAAAACAAAAACAAAACAACAACAACAACAACAACAAAAAAAATATATATATATATAAACTTATAAACTTAGAGGGAAAATAATTAGTTTTAGTTCCAGATCATGACAGCAGGGAAATTACAATAGCAGGAGCTTGAAACAGGAGTTCGGAAACTCCTAGGGAACAGTGCTACCCACACAGTGGGCTGGGTCCTTCAACACAGGCATACCAGAGACTTGCAAAGAGACCAATGCAATGCAGACACCCCCTCATTAAGATTCTCCCACGTGATTCCAGGTTGTGTCCAGTTGATAATTACAGTTGACCATCACAGTTTCTCAGTGAACCAGAAACACACTATCTTAGCGAGGCTACTTGGCTAGCAAGCTCTTGGGGTCCACCTGCCCCTGCTCCCGCCAGCTCCCCCCACCCCCAGGGCTTGGATTACAGGCATGTGCAGCCACGCCCAGTTTTCATGTGGGTGCTAGGCATTAAACTCGGGTCCTAAGCTTACACAGCAAGCTGCCTTTCTTACCCACTGAGTCATCTCCTTAGCCTTCACTATCAAATCCCTTCCTCCTCCTAGAAGGACAGACCCATGCTGCCTCTGAGTCTTAAAGAAACCGTCACTTAATATTCCTTACTTTGTTTCTAATCCTAGCTCTTCTTAAAACTGTATTTCACACTGCTCCAGAAGTAGTTTTCAAACACACAAATGAACATATCTTTTCTGTGGCGGAAACCTTTGATAGGTTAAAGTCAAAGCATCTTTCTTTAGCCAGGCATGGTGGTCTTTAATCCAGCACTTGGTAGGCAAATGCAGACCTGGTTGCCTAGTGAGTGAGTTCCAGGCCAGCCAAGACTACATAGTAAGGGCCTGGAGAGATGGCTCAGAGGTTAAGAGCACTGGCTGCTCTTCTAGAGGTCCTGAGTTCAATTTCCAGCAAGCACATGGTGGCTCACAACCATCTATAACAAGATCAGTTTCCTCTTCTGGTGTGCAGACATACATGCAGGCAGAACACTCCATAACTTATAAAAATCTTAAAAAAAAAAAAAAAAAAAGACTACATAGTAAGCCTGTCAAAAAAAAGGGGACAATCTTCACAGCCTTGTCTTTCTAGTCCCAATTTCTTTTGTTTGTCAACTACTCCCCCCAATGCAAACACACATACACACACACACACCATCACAGGGAAAACCTTCAAAAAGCCCTGATGGAGGAAGCTTGTGGTGCAGGCTTCCCACATCACAGTGAGTGACCAGGCAGCAGAGAGGGCAGGCCTGAATCAGGGGCTGGGCTGTGTGACCTTCAAAGGTTAACCAATCCCTAAGGACCTTGAGCCAAGCAGATTCCCACCTCCAGTAGGTTCCACAGCTTCCCAAAAGAATGCCTGCAGCTGAGGCTGAGCCTGTGGGAGGCAAATCCGACTCAAACCACAACAAACACTGCAGCTCTTGTTTCCCAGGTCTTCTGTTCTGTCTTTGAAATTTTTCAAATCCTTTGCTAACCGATATGGTAGCTGCCAACCAGGTGTGTGGCTTTTGGGTCCTTGAAACACGTCGGCCCGAGCTGAGATCTCATAGGAATGTAAGATAGATATTAGATTTCAAATATTTATATCAAAAGTTGATGACAATGATTTCATCAATAATGGTTCCCTTTAAAAGACTGCATGCCAAAAAGATACTATAATGGATAGGTAGAATTAAGAAAAATCTAGTATTAAGTTAATTTCATCTGTTTCTTTTTGCTGTTTTAATGGATGGACATCTGAGATTTCCTCTGTGGCTACTACATTTCTCTTCGACAACATCATTGTGTCCTCCCCGCCGCTCCCCCGCTCCCCATTTCTGAGGAAGTCTGATTTGTGCTCAAAGGCCTGTTTAAGATATCACCTCTTTGGGGAACCCTTGTCAGCTCTCTCACTGAAGGTGTAATTAATCCCCCACACACCTCTGTCCCCAGAGTGCCTTTGTAGATCCGTCCCCCAGGGCAGCTGCTCTAGGTGTCCGAGTTCGTTTCTGTGTCTGTCCCCACACATTTATCTCCGTATAAGCCTGTTTCTTTAATCTCCAAACTGGCCAAGTACTCAGTCTAATTATGTTGGCCAACTGGGAGGATGAAGTAAAGCTATTAAAAGCTAAATATAAGAACTAAAAATAATCACAAATTTTACCCTTAGGCCTCTTGCATAAAAGTCGGGGAGGGAAAATTCTTCTTTTGTAACTATGCTAAGAGAAAACATTCCATTTGTCAGGAGACCAAACTTCGCTCTAGCTCTTCTAGGAAGGGGCTTGTCATATGAAACCACACAGAACGTCTCAGAGGACTACAGAGAATACTGAAGTACTCCTTATATGGCTGTGTCTGCTATCAACCACACTCCAAGAAGAAAACGTGGTATCCCATAACAGATAAGCATTTATAGACTCAAGTCAGACGGTCCAAGCGGAGCATGAGTGACCGCACTTGACAAAAGAGAACACAGAGGATATAGCTGGGTTTACGAAGCAGTCTGGCAATCTGTCTTTGAGCTGGGCTGTAAATTCTATTTATAGTCATTAAATCCACCAGTAATGTTGGGTTCAAATCTCTACTCACATGTTGGCTTTCTATTTGCCCTGTCTGGGTTCTTTTAATCCTTCATTTATTTCTTCCCCTGGATCCACCAAGCATCTTAGTATCCCATCAACTTTTTTATATATATATATATTTTTTTTTTTTAATCTTTCTGTGTTTGTCCAACTAGTACAATTTAAAGCTTGTTTTAAAATATACACTGCTGATCAAAAAAGAAAAATTAATGTTATGACATGGAAAAATTCATAGACAAGGAATTGGAAAAGACATAATGAAAATACCAACCAGAAAAAAACACGACAAAAACTGTATCAATACCACATACACAAATATATACAACGACAAAGAAACAATTTGCCTAAAAACGCAATATTTGGGGCATGTAATTATTTAACGATATAGGCAAAATATGTTAAGAACATTAGAATATTTTTAATAAAGATTTTATTTATTATGTATACAGTGTTTGAAAGCCCAAAGAGGGCATTAGATCACATTATTGATGGTTGTGAGCCACCATGTGGTTGCTGGGAATTGAACTCAGGACCTTTGGAAGAGCAGCCAATGCTCTTAACCTCTGAGCCATCTCTCCAGCCCCCATTAGAATATTTTTAAAGTACAATTCCTTAACCACAGTGGCTATGAGAACATCATAAATGTAAAGAATGATGAAGCCTGTGACCTACTGGAATTGCAAGCAGTTGTCCCTTGGTATCTATGGGGAATTTGTCCCCAGGCCACTCCAAAGATCCCAACTCCTAGGATGCTTGTCTCACATAAAATGTAGCATTTGTGTATCATTTACACACCTGCTCCCACACTTAAAATCATCTCTGGATTCATTTTGATGCCTAACAGAACTCACATGCCCTGTGACTAAGTGTCACACTGTATCATTTGAGAAACAATGACAAAAGGGAAAATTAATGTGCTCAGTAGGGGTAAAATATGTAAGATATTTCTATTCACAATTGGTTGAATCCACAGATGAAGAGCCTATAGATACGGTACAGCCTATGTACGAATCCTGAGCACAACTTTTCTTTTTTTCTTTCTTTCTTTTAGAGACAGGGTTTCTCTGTGTAGTCCTGGCTGTCCTGGACTCACTTTGTAGACCAGGCTGGCCTCGAACTCACATCTATCCGCCTACCTCAACATACAGTTTAACAAAGTTTTTTTCAAGAAAAAAAAATTTTAAAGAATATTAATGTCGTCAATGTAGGAATTAAAAATACACACACAAAAATAATGTAATCAAAAGACTTAAGAAGCTAGGCTGAGGAGCGCACGCCTTTAATCCCAGTACTTGGGAGGCAGAGGCAGGTAGATTTCTGTGAGTTCAAGGCCAGCCTGGTCTACAGAGCAAGTCAAGGACAGCTGAGGCTACATAGAGGAAGCCCAGTCTTGAAAAACAAGATTTTAAAAAGGGTATCCTAAAGATAGATATTGAAATTGAAAATAAACACCAGAGGACCAAAAGCTGGTGGTTTCTATGAAGCTAATAAAAATAAAACGAAACAACAACAACAACAAAAAATTAACAAGGAGAAATTCTGGTAAATCTATTAAGACGAAAAAATATAGACTCTACAAGTATATTAGAAATCTTTAAAAGGGACCCATAGGCCTTTTCTTTAAATCATGTGTGTTACTTTTTATTAGCTCTTTTTGACAAAATAGATGAAACAAAATCTAGCCCAGTAAATGCTAGATTTGGGGACGCATATTAAAGAAAAGTCTAAGGGCAGGCAGTGCAGCATGAATGGTCCAAAGCTTTTACTACCCAAACTCAAACTTGACCCCGTTTCTCTCCATCCCTCCAATCTTTTCTCCTTTCTGTTCAATCCATTGCTGCTAAATACTCTCCGGGTAGGGTGACATACCTATCTATCCCCTGAACTACACTCCAGAGCGAAGTACAAGACCTCAGCGTCCCAGGACATGGGTCCTTGAACATCATTGCCAATGGTTGGTTCCCCAGTAACTGCGACGCTCCGATTGGCTGAGCTTGTACCACACCCCTTTTGCGTGAAGGCAGGAGCAGGCTTACCATCTTGGTAGCTAAGAGAGGAAGAATAATTAGCTGTCTGGCCAAGCTATCCGCTGTGTGCTTTGCCTACCGCTTTGGGCAAATATTTGATTTCAAAGGCAAGCGCCAACCTTATCAGCTCACCAAGATAATCTGATCTCTTGCAGGAAGTGATTCAATTACCGGTTCTGGAATTTGAGGGGGTTCCCCTTCGTCACCTAATGATACAAAGTGAAACCGGGGCCAACGCTTTTCGCTTTTCTTAGTCTCTCATTGGTAAAATAATTTAAGAATGGACTCAAACACAAGCTCAAGGACAGTTTTATTAGAGTTTAAAAGAAAAGTTCCCAGGGCAGACAAGCTGCGAATCTCAGCAGCTGCCCCAGAGGAGGAGGAGGACGGAGGAACAAAGGGACAGCAAAGGTCATGCTCTTTAAGCTGGCACGGAGGTCCAGACAGCAAAAAGGGAAGCTATGGAGAAACAGTAAGGATGCCCAAAGCATGAGAGAGAAGGCATACTTAGGTTCCTGGGAGAATCTGAAAGACAGAGACAGAAAGGGACATGGGTGGGGTAGGGGGTGGGGAGGCTGCCTTCCTGACTCAGGCCTCAGGCACCCATAAAAGGACAAAGTATTCTGCTCGGCTATTTAGCCTGGCTTAAGGTGAGCCTGCCTGACTGCCTAGGGGTGGTCGGTTGGCCCAGCAATTGACCTGACCTCACTGGAATGTGAGGGTGCCGTGTCTGCACCCAGATCATGGAGTCTGCTCTCTTGACAGGGAGTTTTTCTTTAATGAGCTTTACGGCAGCTCTAACGACACCACCCTGTCTGGCTAACCCAGGAGGCACCATTGGGGTTTGGTTAAATTTGATCCTGAGTTGTTTTTAAGAGGTGTTTGCCAAGTAAAGGTTCTCACAGTCAAGTTATTTCTTTCACGTTTGTCTCTAAAACACAGACTATTTCTAAGTAAAATCAGGATGCTGCTCTATGTATGAAGTCTTTTTTGTTTGTTTGTTTGTTTGTTTTGTTTTTCTAGACAAGGTTTCTCTATGCATCCTTAATTGTCCTGAACTTACTTTGTAGACCAGGCTGGCCTCGAACTCACAGCGATCCGCCTGCCTCTGCCTCCCGGGTGCTGGGAATTCTGTTAGTGGGGTGGGGCATTCAAGAAAATGTGGGGAGAGATCACGAGGGAGCGAGAAGTTTATTAGAAGATTTATTGGTGCCATGGACAGACAAACAGAGAATTAACAGTGTGATGGAGAGCTCCGAGGGGCTTTCGGGCCCAGCATGCAGCGTCTCTGGAGAAACCAGCCAGAGCCTATCTGCCAAGGAGCAAGGCTTTTCTAGCTTATCAGCTCCTCCCTTTGAAGATGAGGAAGGTTTCAGAGCTAGAGCCAGCAGCCTGGCTCTGGGAGTCCCAGGTGGGAGGCAGGGAAAGGGGTAGGGATGGGAGTGGGGGGGGGGGAAGAAGTGTGACTTTGTGTAAACTCACTTCCCAGATGAGCTGTCCTGGCTCCAGGACCGTCTATCAGGGACAGATAGTGTTTCCATAAAGTGCCTGTCTGGACCTGTGAAGCCAAGCAGGCCTGCCGCAGATACAGTGGCCGGAGCTGAGCCTGGATCCTCACACTGCATTCTTACAGCCTCAACCTTTGCTCTCCCAGAGCTGCCAGCAGTAAGCTGAAGATCAAAAAGAAACGTCCAACTGTCCCAGAACTTGAATTACTCTCTGCCCCTCCCTGAGAGCTCGCACTGCAGATTTCATGGGTCATTAAACTGGGCAAGTGAGAACATTTTGTTCCAGTGGGGAAGTTCTGTGGTCTCTGGGAAATGTGACTTTACCATGTAGCCCTATTCCTTGGAGAAGGGGACGGAGGAGCCAGGACTGCTTGTCTAGCCTGGAATCTAGACCCTAGCCCCACTCCCATGTGCAACACGGTAAACTGTGAAGGGTGGGTGGTCTGGGGGAAGACAACAGGGGGAGGAAAAGGAGAAAGAACTGGAAACATAAAGAGAGCAATGGAAAGTTAGGGAGTGGTGGGCAGTGTTTTCAGGAAGAGAAGGTGACAGGTTAAGTCCTGCCTTCTGGAAAGTGAATAAATAGTCCTCTATGGCCACTGTCAGCTCTCGGTTGGAGTTCTGCGAGGACGCCTCCTTTGAACGGTTCAGTGAATATTTCAAATGATCTTCAAAACTTTGAACAAAAGCGCTATTGACTGAAGACGCAGAAAACTAATTTTATGCCATCTTGACTCAATTACGACAGAGAATAACGGGCCCCATATAAAACTTCGTGTTATAGTCATGTCATACTTCTTAGCTAAAACAGTTCATCTTGGCCTTCCTTATATACGTGGCTAACAAATGTTTGATTTAAAAAAACAAAGGAAAGAAAATCAAAATGTAATTTCTAATGGTGGAGACTAGGCATTTCAAACCAAGAAGAATAATTATATATAACATAATAAGCTACACTTCAAAGAATATAGATAATGATTGATGTAAAATATTTCTACTAGTAAACAAAGGATCTCTTTAAAAGAAAAAAATGATAGATGCAATTTATGCTTCTTGCTAAATAAACAAAATGTTCTCCAAATTATTTCTTATTAAGAAATCAAGGGGGCTAGAGAGATGGCTCAGCCATTAAAGGCTAGGCTCACAACCAGAAATATAAGAGTTTGGGGGGGGGGGGGAAAGAGTTTGGTTCCCAGCACCCACAGCTCTCTCTCCAGCCACAAAAAAAAAAGAAAAAAGAAAAAAAGAAAGAAAGAAAGAAATCAAGGGGCTGGAGAGATGGCTTAGCAGTTAAGAGCACTAATTGCTTTTCCAGAGGTCATGAGTTCAATTCCCAGCAACCACATGATGGTTCATGACAATCTATAATGTGATCTGATGCCCTCTTCTAGCAGAGCACTGTATACATAATAAATAAATAAATAAATAAATAAATAAATAAATAAATATTTTTTGAAAAGAAAGAAAGTAAATCAAGACAGAGTTGGGTGGTGATGGTGTACACCTTTAACCCCAGCACTTGGGAGGCAGAGGCAGGGTGATCTCTGTTCAGTCTGAGGCCAACCTAATCCACAAAGTAAGTTTCAAGACAGCCAGGACTACACAAAGAAACCCTGTCTCAAAAAAAAAAAAAAGTCACGATGATATGACCCAGTGGTCCTCAACCTAAGGCTATGACCCTTTAATACAGCTCCTCACGTTGTGGTGACCCCAACCACAAAGCTATTTTCATTACTACTTCATAACTATAATTTTGCTACTGTTATAAGCCATAATATAAATATCTGACATGCAGTATATCTGATATGTGACCTCTGTGAAAGAGTCATTTGACTCCAAAGGGGCTGTGACCCATATGTTGAAAATCACTGATGTAACTCTTTTGTACACCAACTTGTACACCAACTACATTCTTTTTTTAAAACAAAATCAGAGTGTCACACCAACGTGAGGAATAAAATGTAGACATCACCAAAGAAAATATTCAGACATTCCTGCTTGACTCTATAGAGCGAAGTAGAACGTCATTGAGTTTGTAGAACCTAGCTGAAATGGTTTGCACAGGCAAAGCTGTTGTGTCTGCATCACCACGGAGATCGTGCCTCTTTTTGGCACACCTGTCAGTGTTTTCCTGCTGGCATTCTTGTTCTGCCCAAATATACGCCAGAAGAGGGCACCAGATCTCATTATAGATGGTTGTGAGCCACCATGTGCTTGCTAGGAATTGAACTCAGGACCTTTGGAAGAGCAGGCAGTACTCTTAACCTCTGAGCCATCTCTTCATCTCTACTGAGAACACTCTAGGGACACAGCGTGGTTCTTTCCATCCTTCGGAGGCCACTGAGGCTATTCCTAACACCCTACTGCAAAGCACGTTCTGAAAGCAGATCTAGAGATAGCGGCATGCAAGCAGGTCATCGTCTGCTCACATACCGACTCCAAGCATCACAAATGAGGGACAGAAAGGTGTAAAATAAACCAGAGTCAGGGAAACTGACAGTTGACAGGACTAATAAAGGGGACAGCGTCCTCAAAACAAACGCTGATAAGATAGGGCAGATAAGCAAGCAAGAATGAAGGTCTGAGGTATCCAAGAGTGGTGCGATCAACTTTGATGGGGCAGGCCTGGGGCAGAGAGTGGTCAGGGTTGATCCGGTGTCACAAAGGTTGGCAAAACAAAGACTAGCAAGGTCTAGTGTCCTTGTTTGACTCAAAGGCTGGAGCACTCTCTCAAAAAGCATCAATCCAGGGGTGCGGCTTCAAGGGCATGGAAGCAGCCTCTTCTGTACAGGCCTTGTGCCCACACTAATGTTTTTCCTCTGGCTTAAGATTTTGGTATTTTGTCCTCGAACCTAAGTTTCTAGTGAAGTCCAGCAGAGCAATGATGCATGATCAGAAAAGAAAGACAATCAGTTCAGGGAGCTATGGTCCCGCGGCAGCCAATACACAAAAGGCTCCGACCGAGTCAGGGCTGAAGTCGGATTCAGAGCAGTCTCTGCCCACGGAGCACCGAAGACCCCTGCAATAGCTGGGCTGGGACCTGGGCCTAGACTACTGATGGCGACGGAAGCAACAGGAGATACAAGGCAGTAGACTGATGACAGCTTAATAAAGAACAGAAACCCTGCGGCAGGAGGCCCCCTGGCTCCTCTGACCCCAGGAAGGCCCTAGCATGGCTGTACCAAGGTGTACTTTGCCTCTTGCTGGAGTCCTGAGATTGTAAGAGCCGGCACTGGGTGCTGCACTGTGGGTGAGTTACTACATTGGCTTGGAAGCTGACCACAGATGAACACTGTTAGACCTAGTCAAAGAGTTTAGAATCTCTGCTTTTGAAAATTATTGAGTATACGTCAAAAACAAGTATACAGAAACTAAATCACACACACACACATACACAGTACCTCTTTTTGTAGCTTATAAGTTTACTGTTACCTGTCCTGCTAACTCCTTTATTCTGTTTTACAAACACGATTGTCAGAATACTCTGGCAATAGTATTGCTGGGGTTGTGGACCAATCCATAGAGAGTTAGCAGAAGTGGCACCGGAGGGAAGCCAAATTGCTTTACGGTGTAACTACAGTGTAATCCTTTCCTCCAAGAGACCCTCTAAGCGAGCTCCTGCTCCATTTTACCAACATCAGTCACGTGTGACTCCCTCATGGACCTGTGTTCCCGTGTTCAACGTGTGCATGTACACAGCAGCCAAAGCAGACATTTTTTTCAGCATTGTTTAAACTGCTGCTGCTCTTCCTGCCGTGGTTGATAAAAAACAAAACAAAACAAAACTTTGACCAGCTGAGTTAATGCCTCCCCAGAGTCACGTGACCAGCGAGGGATCTCCGGTTACTCAGAAATATTTAAGAAAAGAATGCCTAGTCCCAGGGTGGTCCTTAGGCCTCGTCCCGCCTTCAGCATGTCACGGGTTTCTTACCTCGTTGTATCTTGTTTGTTTTCCTTTTCTCCCAGCTGGACTCTATGAAACAGATG
>OU015756.1:73228805-73250611 GCA_907169655.1 Acomys percivali
AGAAGAAGAAGAAGAAGAAGAAGAAGAAGAAGAAGAAGAAGAAGAAGAAGAAGAAGAAGAAGCCTGAATCTCACCTCCCGAGAGTAGAAGTGTCAGCATCACTTTGTGAAGGAGGACGATGGCGTGCAGGGCCATCTCTAGGAAAAGCGATCTCCACATCCCTGGTCCTCCTTGTACCTTAATCTACACGGCCAAAGTCAAGATGAGAAACTACCAAGTAAACTATAAGCTTAAGGGGGAAATTTTAATCTCTGTGAAGTCTCTCAAAGATCCACTAATCAAGCAAAACCACGCCAGATAACTGAGTGGCTAACTCCCCTCTCCCTCCCATAGGTAAATCCTTTGACCTACTGGCTAAGGCTAAAACAGCTTGATCAAGGTCACTCCTTGCTAACTTGCAAAATTTTGCCCGAAGAACCAATATTTCCTGTGTGTGAGTTGTGGGACTTAGCCATCAATATTGACATCTAAGGCCACTATAATTATGTTAGCTAATGCTTAAACGTAATGTTAAGAAGGCTGTCCAGGTATCTGTGGACTGTCTAGGTACCCTGTTAGGAAGGGATGCACATATTTTATCCTATCCACTTACTCATATCAGTAAGGAGGATGGGAAGAGGAAAAGGAAGAGGAGGAAAAGATACCAAAAAGGGGGAGGCAGATTAGAATTTACAGGAATTGTTTACTAAACTCAATATACTATGCATTGACTAGCCACAGCTTCCAACACCACTGTGCTTTCATTAATTGATAAAAATCAACAGATGAAATATGAGCTATCTATGCACAGCATGCTCAACTCTGTGAACTTAGCTGACCATTTTGTTTTGAAAGTGCAGAGCAGATAAACAGATTAGAGAGGAGATGACAAGCTGGCCAAGGGGAGCCCTGCTATGTTCCCTCTTTGCTTTTTCCCCTCGCGTTTTGCTTTGGTTTTGGCTGAGCTTCTTAGAGAAGGCGGATGCTCTGGCTGGCGGCAGGGACCCCACTCCTCAGGCATTGCGAAACCCACCGTGTTTCAGTTGTCTCTCCAGATACTGTAAATGCACAGACTGTGTATGTCATAGTAGGTTAAGTGCCCTTTAAGAAAAAAGTCTTTGGTGACTTAGATGGATTGTCAATCTAAGGCTCTACCCTCACCTTGGAGACAATCTCTTGGCACTTCTGTGAGTACACGTACACCAGCCTTGTGTACATTGGGTTAACTGGGGCAAGAAGATCGAAATGGGGCCAGCACCATTCTATAGAGGCGGGCGGGGGGAGGGGGGCGGGAGGGAGTCTGGCTAGATAAAACAAAGATGATGAGCCAGGCGTGGTGGCGCATGCCTTTAATCCCAGCACTCGGGAGGCAGAGGCACGTGGATTACTGTGAGTTCAAGGCCAGCCTGATCTACAAAGCGAATCCACGACAGCCAGGACTACAAGAGAAATTCTGTCTCAAAAAAGCAAAAGAGGAAGGAGGAGGAGGAGGAGGAGGAGGAGGAGGAGGAGAGCTGAACACCAGCATCCCTTACTTCTCCCCTCCTGGCTGTGAACACAGTGTGAGCAGGCGCCTCAAGCTCCAGCAGCCGTGCCTTTGCTGTCACAGCATACTGTATTCTCAAACTATGAGCAAAAAAGTGCCCACCTTCTTCTATGTTAGGAAAGATCACCGGGTCCTTGGGATGGAAAAAGGACAAACTTCCAGTGTCATGCAGACTTAAGATTCCATCCCTAGGACTTTTAGGGATATTTTCTCCTTAAAGAAATCCAGAGACTCTGAGAAGAGTCTTGCCAGCACAACATAAGGAACTGGTTGGGCTGCATTTAATGACTTACACAAAGTACCCCAGACATCACAGTAAGAGGTGGGGGATACATGAGGGGGGCACATAAAGATACGTTTCCTGTGTCCTCGTGAAATATTTATTGTGGGGACAAGTCATTATCATAGGTGACATAAATGTTGTATAGCTTTGGTAAGGCCAATGTGGCATAATTGAGACGTCTTTGCATTCCAAATAGCTCAAACCCAACTCACACTGCTCAGACTTACATAAACCAAAGGTGTGGGGGGGGGAGTGCCTCCACTTCCACCATCTAATCATGTGTGGGATGGGGTGGGGGGGAGGCTGTTGACTCATCTAACTTAAAAGCCAAAGGTCTGCTGCAGTGTGGGCTAGCGTAGAGCTTATCAAGTCACTGGGAGGCCTGGCTCTACCAATTTTTGCCCTTACTCACCTCCCTTTGTAGTTACTATCATGGACAAATTCTGAACTCAGCAGACTTTCTCTTTCTCAACTGCTTTGAGTGTGACTCTTACCAGCTCAAAATAAATCCCACGCACAGTTTCCCAGCTACTCCGAGCTAGTAGAGTGTGGCTCTCTGACTGGTCTAAGTCATACGCTCCTCACTGGAACTGGGTTAAAGCTAAGCCAATGCCATGAGAAGCCCTGGCAAACGGGCCAGTCCCTAAAAGAGATGCAGGTGCCTTATGGAGACAAGCCAACGGGCATTAGCCACCAAACACACTAGTTGTCCACTTCGGTCCCCCCGAGTGGGGGGAACAGTCTGTGCTCCCTATCCTGGCAAATACAACAACCAAAATTCAACTGAGGGGATTTCTATCCTTCCTGGGTCTCTGAGGGACACATTTGTTGTCCAATGTTCCTTTTCCCTCACTCCTACATATCCTGGAGTTTCTCTGCCCCCACCCACCTCCCCCCAACATCATATAATCCAGGCCCTGCCCACATTCCAACCCTCGCTCACATATCTGCTGCCTGCCGCCCCCACCCCCACCCCGCCTTAGCCCTTTGCACTCTCCTCTCTGGTTTCCAAGCTTTCCTGTTTCTTGCGTTTTCCTTCACTGATTTACCCAGTCTACACGAGGTAGCCCACCACTTTTCCTAAACAGTGGCCATAGGAGAGGCTTGGAGGCAGAAGCCAGCCTGTTTCAACCTGTGGCAGCATGTCTTTGCCTCCGCTGAGGACATCCAGTCAAGCTACACACTCTACTGTGATACACATCTGGCTGAGCAGAGGCAGGTTTGTATTACGATGCTAAGGATGGGCTGGGATCCAGCCCCCGGCAGTTGTAGAGCTTGCTCAGCGTGTACTTACTGTGCAAGGCCTTGCTCGAGCTCTCAACACCACAAAAGAAGATGCGAAGAGCAAATGGGTATGAAGTAAACGAGAGAGATGGGAAGAGATTAAAAACTGTTTTTGAAGCAGACGCCAACGTTAGATAAGACGCTGGCACTGGGGGAAGCCGGGAGCTGAAAGGAAACGAATGGGTTCAGAAGGCCAAGTGAGGGTGGCAACGCACAGAGAAGGCCCCTTAGGGGTCACCACCCCCACCCCTCTTCCCCCCACCCCACCCCCACCCCCGCAAGCAGTGGCCTACAAAAGAGCAGCCATTATCCTACAAAACAATTGTCTGGCCAAAAGGTCTACAGGGTCTCTTGAAACCTCAACAGGGCAGAGGGAAAGGCTTTCCCTTTGGAGCCCTGCCTGGCTTGTTCTGCTATAAGACCCAGAATTAGAGAAGGACTCTGTGCGGCTCTTGGCTGAACCTGCTTTAACTAACATCTTTCCGTGAAATGCTGAAGTCAGAAGAGAAATCCCTGCCAGGAGCAAGTTTTGCTGTTGTAACCACGGTTAATTCAAGTTTCTAATCCTCTGCTCTTCAACTGTGGAAGAGAAATTTGATGCGGAGAGGAGATCAAAGTCAGCCTGATGACTGGAGTTCAGGCTGGTGCCCGGGCAGCGTGGTCCACAGCCTTGTCCCCCTGGCCATTTGTGCTGTGACTCATCTCTTCTGTGTTCTCTCTTCCTTACTTCCTGCCTTCTTCTGGATGACGTAATTATTTTTATGATTCTCTCTACTACTTTGGGTGGCCTGTTTAGCTAAAACTATTTGTGTTGTTCGGTGTTGGTGATGGCTTTTGGGTTTATCCTAAACTTACTACAACCTACCTTAAATTACAGTGTTATTCCTGCGTAAGTAGGACAAAGACCTTCTAACCTTTCTCCTTCCACCTCTGAGGTTTTCTGAAGCCGCTGTCATGCATCTCTCTTCATATTTACATTTTACATTACACTACAAAGTCTCTATACAAGACATTGTACACATTTTCAGAGCCTTCTTGTTCAATCTGCCCAAATACCTTTGAATTAATTTATTTTTAATGAGAAAAAACAATGTTTTTTTTAACATTTATCTGCTCTCTCTCTCTCTCTCTCTCTCTCTCTCTCTCTCTCTCTCTCTCTCTCTCTCTCTCTCTCTCGGACCCTTTGCTCATTTTGTGAGCACAGACTTCTTAGCATCACTTTCCTCTGTTGAGAAGGAATTTTTTTTTTAAATCATTGCTTATACTTTAATTGTGCTGTGTTGAATTATTTCAGCATTCATGCAAATGAGACACAGTATTTCACCTTCAATTCTGAGAGCACTGTTGCTGAGTTTTGAAATCTAAGTTGACACTATTTTTTTCCTTTAGTAAAGTTATTTCTCCCTTATGAACTCTCTTATGTTGTTTCTTTTGTTGTTTTCAATACAGAGTTTCTCTGTGTAGACCAGGCTGGCCTTGAACTCAGAGATCCACCTGCCTCTGCCTTCCGGGTGCTGGGATTAAAGGCGTGTGTCACCACTGCCCAGCAAGTTCTTTCTGACAAGATGTTCAGTACCATTGCTACCCTTTACTCCTCTGTGTGCACTACAGCACTTTACTGTTCATCTGCCTTTTAAAAGATTTGTGTGTGTGTGTGTGTGTGTGTGTGTGTGTGTGTGTGTGTGTGTGTGTGTGTGCACCTAGTACCCAGAGGTCAGAAGAGGGCACCAGATTCCCTGGAACTGGAGTTACGAATATTGCGAGCTATGGTGTGGGGACTAGGGACTAAACTTGGGTCTTCCACAAGAGCAACAAGTGCTAAAGCCTTGACTGCTTAACATTAGGCAAGGTTCTGGGTTCGATGCCCAGAATAGAAAGCAAAACAAACAAAATGACCACAAGCAATGCCACCTTCCAGTGCTACCCAAGCAAGCGTGGGGCCTGTACTCAAGTTTCTAACAAGTTCTTGGGGGATTCAGAAGCTGAGTGTCTCAGGATCACACTTTGAGAATGACTATATTAAACCACTCAACTCAACCTTCATCAAAATATGGGCAGTAGAGGGTGAGCCATACATACTCATAATCAAATCAAGACAAAGCGTGTCGCAGTCAAACAGCCCTAGGTTTACCTACAGTGCTGCTGGACTCCAGTGGAAAACACAGAGAACAAGCCAATCTCCTCCTGCAGGCAAATCCAGGAAACCAACACCTTAGAAACTACAGAGACTGGGCTGGAGAGATGGTTCAGTGGTTAAGAGCGCCGCCTGCTCTTCCAGAGGTCCTGAGTTCAATTCCCAGCAACCACATGGTGGCTCACAACCATCTATAATGTAATCTGATACCCTCTTCTGCAGATAAAGCACTCATATGCAATAAATTTTTTTAAAAAAGAAAAGAAACTACAGAGACCAATGTTTTCTTTTTTCTTTTTTTTTCCCATTTTTAAAATTAATTTATTAAGATTACATCTCAACTGTTATGCCTTTGCTTGTCTCCCCCTGTTCCCCCTCCCTCCCTCTTTCATCCTATCTCCCTCCTTTACGTCTGTGACAGAAGGGGACCTCCTCCCCCACCATATGGTCACAGTTTATCAAGTCTCATCTTGGTAGCCATCCTATTCTTTCTCTGAGTGCTACCAGGCCTCCCCACCAAGGGGAAGTGGTCAAATATGGGGCACCAGAGTCTCCTGGTGGAAACAACCTAAGTGTCCTTCAGTTGAAGATTGGATAAAGAAACTTTGGTACAATTACACTGTGGAATACTAATCAACTATTAAAAACAAGGATATCCTGAAATGTGTGGGCAAATGGATGGAATTAGAAATGATCATCCTGAATGAGTTAACCCACACTCAGAAAGACTCACATGGTATACACTCACTTATAACTGGACACTAGCCCAACAGGGAGACCAATGTTTTCTAAACCATGGGTTTGGTTTTGTTGGTCTTGTTTGTTTGTTTGTTTGTTTGTTTCAGTAGAAAACTATGGAACGACTCACGAATCTGTGTCATCCTTGCACAGCTGCCATGCTAGCCATCTCCCGTGTGCTTCTCAGTTTGATGTACGATGCTGCTTCTGTCCGAATCCACCCTCCGGCTACCCTAGACCAAAATGGGGATTATCCCATTTCCAGACCAGAGACCCAAGAGGGTGGATGGCATCCCTGTGCCTTGGGGTCACTGGGGACTTGGGTTGCAGATGCTTGTGAACCACCACATGGACGCTGAGAACTGAACCTGTGCCCTCTGCAATGTAGGCGGCACCCTCAACCTCTAAGCCATCGCTTAGAGCCCCAAGCAATATTTTTGGTAAAAAAAAAAAAAAAAAAAAAAAAAAAACAGCCAATGCTGAGAAGCCAAAACATCCAAAGTTTTATGATTTAAGAGTAGAGTTTTGTTAAAATTTTTAATTCATACTTTTAAAAAAATCAGACTTTTTGTGCTTCTAAAATTGCAGGTTTGCAAGTTGAGTATGGAGCCTTAAACTGTATATGTTTCTACATAATCATGGGTCACATAACAATGTTTATTTCTTATAGTCAACGATGCTCCAAATACATAATAATGCTCTAATAAAATTGTAATACCTGATGACTTTTAGGTATCCTACTTTGCCCTTTACCATATGCATGCAATGAAACCAGCAAGTTATGTACTCTTCCAAATATAACCTAATCATAAATAAAACATGACATTTATATCAAAATACGCTATGATATGTATTCTTCTCCCCTTTTTGGTATATCATTGTAACACATAGACGTTGCACGCCTGCTTTCTTAACATACACTCCTCCTTTAAGCACAACTTTTTGGGGGGGGGGGTTTCTAAGCAGAGTTGCTCTGTGTAGCCTTGGCTGTCCTGGACTCACTTTGTAGACCAGGCTGGCCTCGAACTCACAGAGATTCAGCTGCCTCTGCCTCCCACGTGCTGGGATTAGAGACGTGCACCACATGCCCACCTTAACACAACTTCTATGCTACAAAGACTGGATGGGAAAGCAAATATTTTGAAGACTCCCTTGAAGCTAAGGTTCCGTGTGTAACCTATTCTCACCTAGGCCTGTCTTCTCTGATGCGCATTTAGAAGGAGAATGAGTTATATAAAATGGCGGTCATGCTCAAACACGGTGGATCTCCAGTAACTAAAGTAAAGGTCCGTTGTCTAGATATGGCCTAATTGCTGACGAGAGTCAGGCATGGACCCTGATTGCTTGCCGGATCTCTTTATATAGCCCTGACTTGCTATGTAGACCAGGCTGACCTTGAACTCACATAGATCTGCATGCTTCTTGCTTCCCAAGCGCTGGGACTAAAGATGTGCACCGCTCTGCCCGGCCCATCATTTACTTTCTTGTTTACAGTAATTCTATAATCTACAACCAAGAACCTCGTTGGGTTACCACTAAGCCTATTAATGTTTATTATCAGGCCTACAATTATTATTACGGCAGTATTTTCTAAACCTCTAGCAGTCAATCAAGTCACAGACACTGGTTATATTTTAAAATAGCCTTAGTTAACCTGGAGCAGGGCAAATATTAATCCCCTAAACTACATCCCATAATGGGGCAGCTATGGGATCCCTGTCCCAATTCCATGCCATCTGGCTCTACTAATTTCTATCAAGCTATCTCCCATCCATAATCCCATATACTTGCTAATGTTCTTCATCTGGGCCAAATCCTCCATCCACACAGGCCATGCGCTTCTCCTCCACCTAACCCATAATGGTGCAACTTCTCCTCATGTCTCCTCCAGTCTCTCTTATTCCCAAGATCCTCTCTGTCTCCCCAAGTCCACACCTTAGCCAAACCTATCCCATTTGCCCTGCCCAGGTGTGATGGCCTTTTATCGGTCAAACAGGTTAGGCTCTTAGGCAAGGTGGGTCACAGAGACAGCAAGCAGTAATTAACATCAAAATACATCAGACCAACCTCCAACAGGGTTCATATAAGGACATGCTCTTGTCCAAAACCATGACCATAATATTGTATAGTTAGCATTGCTAGTTGAACTGCAGAATTTTAAAGCTAAGAAGAACCTTAGTAATAAACTCTACTGAAAATAATCCCAAAGCAAGTTAAAAAAAACAAAACAAAACAAAACAAAAACCCAACTTACCTAAGCTTCCATAAATGGAGACAGAGGCAAAACCATATACAGCCTTCTTATTCTGCCTCTACATAAAGAATTTATAGAATCTTTTGCCCAAAGAGAAGGTGAAACAAATGACCAGCCAGCTGTGCTCTAAGTTACACTTGGGCATTTTATGTGTTAACACAATGTGTTGTCTTGCTGGCTCTAGTCAGAGGATAGACAGACTATGATGCTTTTGTAATGAGTTCCCTTCCTCTTTTACCTTCCTCCTTCTCCTCCTTGTCTTCATCCTCATCCTCCTCCTCTTCCTCCTCCTTCTCCTCTTCCTCCTCCTCCTTCTCCTCCTCTCCTCCTCCTCCTCATACTCCTCCTCTTCCTCCTCCTCCTCCCCCTCCTTTTCCTCAGCAGAGGGCGACCCTGTTTCCACACCTGCTCCTCTGAAGCCTACCTAGACTGCTGCATGGTCTCAGTGCCTATGTAGGATGCAGGTCTATGCTCTGTGTTCCAGAAGACATGTTCCCAAGAAGCTGAGCTCTACAATAAGTTCTTTGAGCTAAAAAGAATTTAACTTCTTTTAAGAAGTTCTTCTAGTATGACATCAAAGAACCATTGTTGAAAGGGTTTAATAGTGGAAAGAATGTGATATTAGATCCAAACTGGACTTAAATCCCTGTCCTGCCCCTTATTTACTATGAGCTTGGATAAGTTATTCGATATCTCACCTTTCTTATGTAAAATAATAATAAACTTACGAGACCATTGGAGGACAATGGAAAATATTCCTATGATGTTTGACATCCAAAACAATTTTGTTTTTCGAGACAGGGTTTCGAGGGTGTAGCCTTGGCTGTTCTGGGCTCACTTTATAGACCAGGCTGGCCTTGAACTCACAGAGATCCACCTGTTTCTGCCTCCCTGGGTGCTGGGATTACAGGTGTGCTCTACTGTGCCCCCGTGGCAAAGCAACGTTTGATGAATAATTACTGTAATTTTTTTTTTCCATGACAGGGTTTCTCTATGTAGCCTCGGTAATTTTATTGAAATATTGTCGTCTTGAAGAGCACCCGATGATGTGGCTTTGGGTCTTTTCTCATTTATTATTTGACAGCTGAAGTAGAGTCACAAGCAAGCAAGCCCAACACCTTTTGAACCAACTGGCTTGGAGGGACAGCCCTGTGTGATGAATGTTATAAGGAGGCTTCTGGAGATTCGGGAAGTCGAAGGGGTATGATGTCTTGAAGGCTTTGCTCTTAACATTCGTGTTATTACCTTGAGAGTGTGTTAGTTATTGGAAGAGTAGGTTCTTGATTTTAAAAAATGAGCCCAGGAGCCAGGCATGGTGGCACACGCCTGTAGTCTCAGCACTTGGGAGGCAGAGGCAGGTGGAGCGCTGTGAATTCTAGGCCAGCCTGGCCAAGAAACCCTCTCTCAAAACAAAACAAACAAAAAATGAGCCCAGGTTAGGACCTCTTCTCTCTCTCTCTCTCTCTCTCTCTCTCTCTCTCTCTCTCTCTCTCTTTCTCTCTCTCCCTCTCTCTCCCTCTTCCCTCTGCCTTGAATCCCAGCCTCCAGACCTGTGAGAAATTCATCTCTGTTGTTGTTGTTGTTTGTTTGTTTATAAATTACTGTCCCTCAGGTGTCCCCCTACAAAAGCACAGAATGGACACAGCCAATCCACCCTTGGGAATCCCATGGTAGGGCTCACCACTGAGCCTCAAGCTGTGTAAATGAGGTGAACATAAAGACGAGAAAATAAAAAAACTGGAGTATTTCAGTGTATAACATTAAGAATTGGGAGTGGAGCCCAGGCAGTGATCGTATTGCCAATCCCAGCACCTGGGAGGCAGGGGCAGGCGAATCTCTGAGTTCGAGGCCAACAAACAAAAAGTCCCCATAAAAAGAATTGGGAATAGGAATATACCAGTGGTTCTCAATCTGTGGGTCACAATCCCTTGGGAGTTTCATATCAGATATTTATATTATAATTTATAACAGTAGCAAAATTACAGTTATGAAGTAGCAATGAAATAATTTTATGGGTGGGGTCACCACAACATGAAGAACTGTGTTAAGGGGTTACAGCTTTAGGAGGGTTGAGAACCATTGTCCTACACTGTAGTCCAACAGCAAAGTAAAATGTAAGCCTGTAGGGTTTTTTTTTTTTTTAAGCTTATAATTGCACAATTTATAGGAGGCTTTTTTTTTTTAAGCATTAACTTTTCCTCCCATAGCTCAACACTTTTCTTATGATGTGAGAGCTACGGAGATGTGACAGATTTTATTTTCTTTTACAAGAAAAGGTTTTACAAATGACTCTTTAATCCTAGTGTGAGGATTGCACAAAAACCCTTGCAGGGGTATGCCGTAAAAATAAAGTACTTATTAATTACATAATTCATTATTGTTTCTAAAACTTTCTCTACCTTTGTTCCCACAGACACACAAAACACACACACACACACACACACACACACACACACACACACGGCTTTAAGGGGACATTTTTATGAAGTTTTTCTCTGGATCTTTGTTTCAGTGGCCAAGACATATGGAAATCTCATTACCTAAATTTAAAATGAAACATACACCTGTAAGTTAATTTTAAAATCCTGAATTACAGTGATTCTTCTAGTATTTTCCTGAACGGGGAAAAATACTTTTTGTGTGATAAGCCCTGTTGCACATTCTATATTTTTTTAAGTTGGAAGACAAATGCACATGTCTTTATTTAATCTTAGCATGAACAACAACTGTAATGTAAAACAAAATAAAGTGATTTTTATCTTTCTTAAAATATCTGGCTATTTGGGGCTGGAAAGGTGACTCCATGGTTAAAATTACTGGCTGCTCTTCTAGAGGACCTGTGACTGATTTCCAGAACCCATATGGTGGCTCATAAGCATCCGTAACTCTGGTTCCAGAGGATCCAATGCCCTCTTCCAGACTCTGTGGGCACCAGGCAGCCATGTGGTGCACAGACATACATGCAGCCCAGCCACCCATAAAATAAGTAAAATAAAAATCATTAAAATATTCCTGGTGTTTCTAGTAATATGATAATAAGATAGCATCCTCTATCCCTCACATCTTTTAGAAGGCAAATGTTTCCCAGTGGCTGGAATTTATTTCCATGTCTCCCTAGAACAGTACTTAAAGATAGATGTTAACACTTGTGTGAAACTTCAGAAGAGCATATCCAGTCAATCGTGTGTCTATTCAAAGTTCTAGAAGAGTGAAAGAGTCACGTAGAGGAAGGACTGAAACCTGCAACTGGTTTGGCAGCCAAGACCTCTGGGAAGGGCTCGACAAGGGGCCCAGAGGCCCTCCCAAGGCTGCTGAACATTAGCCAGGACCAGAAGGTCTTTCAAGCTCGGTCTTGTTTTTGTTGACCAAGGGCTTTGACGTCTCTGTCCCCATTGGCTAGGGCCTCTGTCCCTCACTACATGAACCCTTCTTAGGCTACCCAAGTGTTTTCCAAACACATACACTCATCTCTTCTATGGTAAATGCAAGGAGCATGGCCAATCTCTAAGCAGGGCAAGGCACCATTAAGCACTAACTCCTGTATTAATGTTTCTTTTGGTGTCCTTTCCTTCTTTTCAACTAAAAATTTCTGGGGTAAGGCTGGCCATGCCCAGAGTCACTTCTTTCTTTGTTTTTTGTTTTTTCCGAGACAGGGTTCCTCTGTGTAGTTTTGGCTGTCCTAGACTCGCTTTGTAGACCAGGCTGGCCTCGAATTCACAGCAATCTGCCTGTCTCCGCCTCCCGAGTGCTGGGATTAAAGGTGTGCGCCACCACGCCTGGCTCAGAGTCACTTCTTTCTAACACATTGGTAAGGCAAACTGAGTGTGTACAGTCGTGTTTCCGTCAGCTATTTTTATGATGCCGGCTGACTGTACCCAAAAGTGTTCTTATCTGCCATTTTAACCTTCTGAAAATGTGTTCCATGCTGATCAGCTAAGCATAACCCCAAATACACAGACCCAGTGGATTCAGTTATAAGACCAGGAAAGAGCTGTTGGGGAGAGAATAAGACCACAGGGGAAGAATGAGGAGAAAGTCTTATGCTTGCTTGTTTACCTTGAGGCTGCATCTTACATAATCCAGGCTGGCTTTGCATGCATGCATCTGAGGTTGACTTTGAACTGATCTCCCCCCCACCTCCGTTCTCCAGGCTCGTCCACCTTGCCTAGCTATGAAGTCTTCCTTATTTGTATCTCAGAACCACATACATTATGGTGTTGGAAAAAAAAAAAAAGTATGGATGTGGTTTTCAGCCACCACAATGAGTTAGTCACTTGAAACATCTGGAAACCGGTCAAAACAGGGACTAAATGATGGGAACTCGTCGGCTGTCCTCAGGAAGGGACATTGCAGGCAGGTAAGCTTTCTGAGGAGTTGTTCTCAGCTCTGTTTCTGTCTTCTGTGTAGACTCATCCTTGGGCCAGTTTTCTATCGTTATAGCTCCCTAGAAGTCCATAACGACCCTAAGGATTCCTGAATGCATGCATCACCTTCTAGGAAACTGCAGGATTTACTCTATTGGCTTAGATGGAGACATCCTCACCTAAACCAGTGGCTGAGATGCCCTGGTTGGTGCCACTGCTCCACCCTAAATGAGATCTGTGGAATCACTTCCCCAAAACCATGCGGACCCAACTGGGGGAGGCAGAGAATGGATACAGAGATGAAACCAAAATATCTAACACAAGGTTTGAGGACATTTGTTGTTGTTGTTGTTGTTTTTAAGACTATGGGATAGATAGCATGTTTGATATCTGAAAAGAAGCGAGAGAAACATAAGTTAAAAAGCAAGGAGTGGCCCAGAATTAAAGAATGCAAAATAAACCAGGCATGATGGTATACAGTTGTAACGCCAACACGGGAGATTAAGGAGGAGGAGCACTTAATCCCAGGAACTTGCCACCAGTCTGTACACAGACAACAACCACTGAAACAGTGGAAAGAGTGTCTGTGAAGTGGGAAAGCCACACGTCCTCTCAAAAGCAGGGACAGTAAATACCAACTCTAGAGAAAACGTTAGGCAGACATTTTGAGACAATGTGGATGAAAGCTGGGGTAATGTTGTCTGGTGACCTCGAATGCCCATGAAGAAGCTGCTAATTGAAAGGACAGGAAAGAGACCCAGCGTTTGAGGGCTTATGACACAGATGAAACGAGTTGCCTTCTTACACGTGTAGAGCTAGAAAAACTCAGTTATAACTCAAGACTTATGCACAGTCTAGAAAAGCTAGGGAACCCTAGCCTAAAAGAAGGCATAACTACAGAAGGAAATTTGTATCCCCTGATGAGAGAGGGTTAGAAAGAGAGTTGTGTATGAAGGAGCAAGAGTCTGTGGTAGATTTAAAAACACACAGTTATGACAAGTACATAGGATGAGATTTTCTGCTCTCAGGATTGAAACATAAGAAAGTTGCTTTCTTTGTCAGAAAAGGCCTCTGAGAGTGTCACTGTTGGGTATGAACTGTTGAAATCCCCACCTTTGCTGATAACCCTTGACTAAACAATGAGCAGCTGGTTTTGTTTTTGTTTTTGTTTTTCTGTGTTGTCCATTAGCAAAATGAGAACTTTCCCCTTTGTTGAGTATGTGCTAAAAAAACAGTTCCTCTCCATGTAGCCTAGCTGGCTTCTAGGAAAGACCGCTTGGTGGCCTTAAAATAAAGAGGCTTTGGGTTTCTATTCATGGCCATGCGACCGACAGTTTTTGAGGAAACGTGGTAAGAAATGAAAACAGTAGAAAACTATTTGAAAAATCTAAGCTTCAGGCACAAGGCTATAAAGTTGCCTCAGGACTCCGACCTTGACAGAGAATTTGGACTGAAAATTGGTCCCAGATATTGAAGGATCTGTTACAAAGGTACCTTGTGTTTTGAGTGGGAAAAATGAAGCCTCCTTCTTGATGTTTCTTAACCTTCCATTTGCCTGCAGGGTTGAAGGGGTCAGACAGAGAAGAGCTAGGTGGCAGTAAGAAGGACTTACTCTTGTCCACAAAGGAAAAAAATTTTCCAACTAGACCTTCTCCAGACACACAAATTTCTTTCAGCTAAATTATCCTAGTTAGTTCAGAGAACACTTAATACATTTCTGCTAGAAAACCTTTCAGAAGGCACCATAACTGGTTAGCAAAGGACAACATCTGTTTCTTTCTCAAAAAGCAAAAAAAAAAAAAAAAAAAAAAAAAGGATTTATAACATCCATTCCTAATACAACAATCATTTGTCAAGTATTTATCCACGGAGCAGGTGCTTAGTCTTTTACATATAGCAAACGATTGCTTCTCCTATTAGCTGCACAGTGTTATTTTACATATATGTTGATTTGCATAAGAATGCACCACCCCCAACCCCCACCCCCACCCCCACCCCCACCCCCACCCCGGGCTGGAAAGATTGCTCTGTGGTTAAGAGCACTGGCTGCTCTTCCAGAGGTCCCTAGTTCAATTCCCAGCAACCACTTGGTGGCTCCAGGCCTACCCCATCAAAGTTGATCGCACCACTCTTGGATACCCCAGACCTTCATTCTTGCTTGCTTATCTGCCCTATCTTATCAGCGTTTGTTTTGAGGACGCTGTCCCCTTTATTAGTCCTGTCAACTGTCAGCTTCCCTGACTATGGTTTATTTTACACCTTTCTGTCCCTCATTTGTGATGCTTGGAATCGATGTGTGAGCAGACGAAGACCCGCTTGTATGCCGCTATCTCTAGATCTGCTTTCAGAACATGCTTTGCAGTAGGGTGTTAGGAATAGCCTCAGTGGCCTCCGAAGGACGGAAAGAACCATGCTGTGTCCCTAGAGTGTTCTCGGTAGAGATGAAGAGATGGCTCAGAGGTTAAGAGTACCACCTGCTCTTCCAAAGGTCCTGAGTTCAATTCCCAGGAAGCACATGGTGGCTCACAACTATCTATAATGTGATCTGATGCCCTCTTCTGGTGTGCAGTTGTACACGCAGATACACAGAATTAATAAATAAATCTTGGGGAAAAAAATAGTCCCCCCAAGCTCATATATTTGAGTGTTTAGTCATCAGGAAGAGGCACTATTTGAGAAGGATTAGGAGGTGTGGCCTTGTTGGAGGAAGTATGTCACTGGGGTTGGGCTTTGGAGTTTCAAAGGCTCCAAGCCAGGCCTAGTGTGCCTTTCTCTGTGTGCTTGCAGATCAGAATGTATCTCTCAGCTACCTCGCCAGCACCACAAGTGCCTGGCACCATGCTCCTGCCATGATGATAAGGGGCTGAGCCTCTGAAGCTGTAAGCAAGCCCCCAGTCAGATGCTTTTTTTGAAAATAAGAGTTGCCTTGGTCACACAGTCTCTTCACAGCAGTAGAACAGTGACTAAAACAACAGGTAAGAAACAGGAGCAATAGGTTAAAGACTTGGCCCAAGCTCTCAGTTGCCACGTGGCTGGTCGCTTCCCACACTGTAGACACTTGACATAAATCAACTTACAAAGAAGAGCATTTTGCTTGTGCAGCTCGGTGGTAGAGCACACGCTTAGCATGGGCAAGGCCCTGGATGGGATTCCCCGCGTCTCAAAATAAAGCAGCAAAGGTTTGGGCTTATAGTGCTGGGCCTGTGGTACACAACACAGCACACCATAGCCCAGAGCATGTGGGAAAGGAAGGCACCATGTTCTCAGGGCATCTTGGGAAACAAATGGGGAGGAAGCCATCAGGATCCGCAGTGCCCTTTGAGGGTATACCCCTAACCACCCTAGACCTTCCCTAGGCCCCATGTCTTTTAAGTTCCCCCTTGTCCCAGTAACACTGGCTTGGACACGAAGCCTTTAATTCAGGCCTTAGAGAAGCAGTTCTCAACCTATCCGTTCTGACCCCCTTGGGGACATCAAATGACTGTTTCACAAAGGTTATATATCAGATATTCACATTATGATTAATAACTAGAAAAATTACAGTTATGAAGTGGCACTGAAATAATTCTATGGTTTGGGGAGTTAATGTTATTTTTACAAAACTGTGTTTGTTCTCTCTTTCTCTCTTAACCCCAGCTACCACACAAATAATCTAGACTCTTTTTGTTTGTTTGTTTGTTTTTGAGACCTGGTTTCTCGGTTATACAGAGCCCTGGTTGTCCTGGACCAGGCTGGCCTTGAACTCAGAGAGATCTGCCTGCCTGTCTCTGCCTCCTGAGTGCTGGGATTAAAGGTGTGGGCCACCACACCTGAGTCTTTTATAATTTTTAATAATAAGCTTCCCAAAACAATAACTAAGAAGTTATTGCTTTATTTTTTAATAATTTATTTATCTTAATTTTATGTGCATTGGTGTTTAGTCTACATGTATATCTGTGTAAGGATGTCAGATCTTGGAGTTACAGATAGTTGTGAGCTGCCATGTGGGTGCTGGGAATTGAACCCAGGTCCTCTGGAAGAACAGTTAGTGCTCTAAACCATTGAGCCATATCTCCAACCCCTATTACTCTATTCTTAACTCTCTAAACTAACATGGTTTCCTCACAGCATACATCCCAGAGATACTTGCACTTTGTAGCTTTTCTGCTGCAGATTCTCCTGATGTCTCTTGGGCCTCTCCCAGAGCTGAATCACCTACTTCCTCCTTTAACTCCCTCTTCCCCTGGCAAGCAGGAAGTCCAGCCCTATTCTCTCCCCTGCTCAGTGATTGGATGTAAGCAGTTTTATTGGCATATCAGGGCACAATTAGGGAGCAGAGTTCATACAACATTGAGACAGAAGATTCTTAGAACAAGGATTGCAAACAGATATGGAGGGGTGGTACAGAAGACAGCGTTTGAATTACACGATAACCTTAAGCCTACATTGGGGGGGGGGGATGTCATCGCAACAAGAGTTGAAGCTTCAGGAAGGCTGAGAACCACTGCCTTTGACGCTGTTTCAGAACCAAGCTGGCACAGGGCAGAGCTGAATGAATGTTGAAACCACACACTCCACCCCAGAACCACACTTTTTCTCACCACCATTTCTGTCTTCTTAAATAATTTATTCAAGGGGCTGGAGAGATGGCTCAGAGGCTAAGAGCACTGGTTGCTTTTCCAAAGGTCCTGAGTTCGATTCCCAGCAACCACATGGTGGCTCACGACCATTTATAATAAGATCTGATGCCTTCTTCTGGCATGCAGGCATACATGCAGGCAGAACACTGTCTACACAATAAATAAATAAAAATAAATCTTAAAAAAATGTATTCATGTTTACAACCGAAATTCAAGTTTAAACATTTAAATAAGTAAACAATACCTTAAAATACTGATAGTTATATACAAATACATTTTTTAAAAAATCAATGTACACCATTCCTAGATTCACTGTGAAATATACACAGAGAGCAGGCAGCAGAACTACTTTTGTCTTAGGGTCTCCATTGCTGTGAAGAGGTACCACAACTCTTATAAAGAAAAATATTTAATTGTGGCTGGCTTTCAGTTCAGAGGTTTAGTCCATTATCGTCATGGCGGGAAGCATGGCGGCGTGCAGGCAGATATGGTGCTAGAGAAGGAGCTGAGAGCTCTACATCTGGATCAACAAGCAGCAAGAAGAGACACACTAGGCCTGGCTGCAGCTTCTGAAACTTCAAAGCCCACCCCCAGTGACACTTCTTCTAAGGAGGCCACACCCACTCCAACAAGACCACACCTCCTAACAGCCACTTCCTATGAGCCTATGGGGACCGCTTTCATTCAAACCTACCACAAGTTTCATAAACAGCTTTGGTTCACATGATAGGTTTTTTAAAAAAAGATATATTTATTTATTATTATGTATACATTGCCCTGCCCACATATATGCCTGCAGGCCATAAGAGGTCATCAGATCATTATAGATGGTTGTGGGCCACCATGTGGTTGCTGGGAATTGAACTCAGGACCTCTGGAAGAACAGTCAGTGCTCTTAACCTCTGAGCCATCTCTCCAGCCCCACATGATACAGGTTTTGACCTTAGAGTAAATAGTTTGACAGAAAGGCTACAGATCAGGTCCTGAGGCCCATTCCACAAAGAGACTCTAGTATACCTTACAAGTAGCAGAAAAAGGAAGATGGTTTGATAGCCCTGCGGTGATGGCGCACGCCTTTAATCCAGCACTTGGGAGGCAGAGGCAGGTGGATTGCTGTGAGTTCAAAGTCAGCCTGGTCTACAAAGTGAGTCCAGGACAGTCAAGGCTACACCTGAGAAACCCTGTCTCGGGGAAAAACAAAAAACAAACAAACAAACAAACAAACAAAAACAGAAAAAGAAAGAAACATAAGTGTCCACTTAACACGAGCTACCCAGCTTCCTTCAGCGGAAACAAAACACAAGCTACTCATTCAGGATTTGACGTGCAGTAAGCTGCCGAGCTAAAGCAAACAGATTGGACTGGTGAACACGAGAAGTGGCTGTGTTTGGAAAAGCTCACAGCAGGCTCCCACACTTTCAAACTCTTGCCGCAATCTGCAGTCTCGGGAGATGTCAATCACTACTTGCGGTGTTTTTGTACAGTACTTGGTAGACAGAGAATCTGGCTGCAATTATGATCTTATTCTGGATTGAGCCCAGCTAACAATACAGCATAAAACAGTATCAGACATATACTCCAAAAAGAGCGTTCCTCAACTCTGACCTCCCCCAGAGCTTTTGGCAATGTTAGTAGGACTTTTTTTTTTTTTTTTTTTTTTTATTGTAGCAATGTGAGCCTGTTAATAGCTTGGTGTTGCGCTTGGATGGACCGGGTGATTGATTTGTGACAGGAGGGAGTCATTTTAGTCGCTGCCTATTGGGGGTCACCACTCTTCAAACACTAATTCTTAGGCCAACCCACTACTGATGACAGAGAAGTGGATCGCCAGATGTCCTAAAATTCAAAGCAGACAGATATGGCATTATTTCCCTTTTTGTCTAACGCAATACGTCATCCGCAAGCCCAGATTTTAGGTCCTTTCTGCTGTCATCGCTCGCAGAGGCTTTTCTGACACCGGCAAACCGAAACCCCAAAGCCTTTTTGGCGCCAGGGTTTCTGCGTGGGTTGTGGGTTTCTATCCCCACAGCATACAGCAATGAGTGGTGGGGAAAGCAAAACACTAGGGGAATGAGGTGTTTTCATAACGTCATTTGTTTAGTCTAGATGAGGAATGCTGTTCTTTCACGACAGGAAAGCTGTGAGTCCCAGAAGCTGGAACTCAGATCAGAGACTATCCTGCTCACCGGGGAATCCTGCACCTGGGAGTCCATCAGGTGGCGTTTGCTTCTTTAGAGGGTGGCGCGAACCCCATAGGGCGACACCGGATCTCGGTGGCTCCGGGTCGGGAGGGGGGTGCGTCCTGAGTGCTCGGGAAGCCCCAGGCCCTCAAGGTAGGAGAAGCCAGACACAGGGGAGAGACGCCGGCGAGCGGGAAGCCGCAGGAAGAGGCGGGATTCCGGTCTTTTGTCTCGGGGCCAAAGCTCGGATCCCGCAGCTAGGGCGAGACAAAGGGTGTGGCCAAGAAGACCACGCCCACGACACGTCTTTAAAAAGCGGGCGCGCGCGCTCCCGCCAGTTTTCCGACCCGCCCGCGGCCTCTCTTCGTCCCCGGCCTCGCTAGCTCCGCCCGCCGCGTGCTCCCGCCTCCCACTCGGGTGAGTCTTAGGCAGCCTGCGCCCCGCGGTCCCTGTCATCTGCACCCCGGCTCCTGACCGTGCACCCACCCATCCTCCCACCTCTGCCCCATTGCGGGGTTCCTCTGGCACACCTGCAGTCGCCCCTTATAGGCCATCCCTGCCCTGGGACCGTGAGTCTTTGGGGCAGGTAAAAAATCACCCTCACCCTCACCCCGGTGACCTTTAGTCACCGATCCTGTTCTCTGAGGAAAAAGCGAGTTTCTCGTGGCCGCCAGTCCCTCTTTTTTTAGTCTCAAGCTCTCTCGCGGGGCCGATTCTCCCTCGCCTTCGGGTAAAGGGAGTTAGATGCTTCGGGGCTCCTGTACCCCAAGTGTCTGCATGCCCAACCCCGACGACGTTTTTGGGAATTGGGTGGGCGCTCTTGGGGTGGTGGGCGTCTCCACAACCGACCGAGCTCCAATTCTTTCCCTGCGGCGAAACGGAGCTCCTGCCATGGCCTTTGTTTGGTGGTCTCTGCCCTCCAGGCATAGAATCCTAAATGTAGAAGAAACCTCAGTGAAATTCCGGTTGAACCTTCCTAGCTTTTCGCCGGCCCTTTCTGCCTTTCAAGTACAAACAGGGATGCAATGTTGCTTGGTTCTGAAATTCTGCAACAGGTCTTAGAAGTCCCAATCTGGGTTCAGAGCTGGATTCTGGTGTAGGCATCCCTGGGGTGAGGGGAGTGCTCTGGGAACCACTGCCCCTGGAAGGCGGGACTTTGAACTGTATTTGTTTAAATGATCACTCAAAAGTTTGCCCTGTTTTGTTTGGGCTGCATACCGCTTACGCTTTTACTTTATAAATGCTTTTCAAAACAGAAAAAAAAAAAAAAGATCCATACTGGATGTATTAATTTTTTTTTTTTGACGTGGACAGCGAAAATAGTTTAGTTGGTGGCTTTTCTAATGTGTGCTAAATCTCTACTTACGTAAAAAACCAAGAATCCAGAAAGGACAACAAGGTGCCCTATACTTGTACCCAGAAATAGTTAAATGGTGGGTTTCAAAAGAAAGAATCGCACAATCTGAAAACTGCAGACAAGGGGTGTTTGTGATCCCATTCTCTGCCATTCTTTCGTTGTTCCTGATAAAGCCATCACTACGTCTCAAGGCCTTTTGTCCCATGCATTCTTCTTATAGCCACGCTGCCATAGATGTATACATCCCATGATTCCTTGGGGGCACTGTTTGTTTAGTTATCTTCAATATGTTTGGTGCACACCTTAGCACTCGTTAACTGAGTAAAGAAGTAAGAACAAATGAAGTGCCGTTGTGGGAAACAGTGGATAGACACTAACATTTTATCCAAAGCTTTTTTTCTTTCGAGATTTATTTTATTGTCACATTATAGATGGCTGTGAGCCACCATGTGGTTGCTGGGAATTGAACTCAGGACCTCTGGAACAGCAGGCAGTGAGTGCTCTTAACCTCTGAGCCATCTCTCCGGCCTATCCAAAGTTTTTACCATAAATTGTTAGCAGACCCCTCCCAGTTTTGTTTTCAGAATTTTGCCTGATAATGGAATATGCCGAAGACCACACTCCGATCAGTACTGATTGGATGACCGTCCTGGTGAAACTGCACAATGGTGAACTTGAGGCAAATTGCATCTTTACGAAAAGATAGCATAAATGTTGGTATCGAGTGCATGGATGGCAGAAAGCGAGGTGCCAGATCCAGGCATGACCCTGGTGATAATTAACTCCGGAGAGCTAGTCTTTAATTTGTGTTCTGTTACAAAGTAGAAGAATCAAATGACACAGGGAGAGAGGGAGCCCTCTAAGGGCGAGGAGGCATAGCATGGGAGGGCAGAGTGTGATTCCCAAGACAGTACTCATTGGTTTGATGCCCTTAACAAATTAACTTACTGTCTGGTCTCAGCTACTTCCTCTTAGGAAATAGGTGTAATAGAATACTGAGGGGGGAGGGGGGAGGAGTGGCGTGTGTGTGTGTGTGTGTGTGTGTGTGTGTGTGTGTGTGTGTGTGTG
>OU015756.1:73263415-73301736 GCA_907169655.1 Acomys percivali
TGTGTGTGTGTGTGTGTGTGTGTGTGTGTGTGTGTGTGTGTGTGTGTATTTATATTTAAATGGTGTTTAAAATCTACGTTTCCCCGGGGCTTAGTGGTTTGCAGGAAAAACTTAGATAGCACAACAGTGGCAATTCATGATGAAGAAATCTACTGCAAATCCTGCTACGGAAAGAAGTATGGACCAAAAGGCTATGGGTATGGCCAGGGCGCTGGCACGCTCAACATGGACCGTGGCGAGAGGCTGGGCATCAAGCCAGAGAGGTGAGAGGATGTTAGTGTCCTAAGAGTGGATAGGACAATTGTGTGCCGCTCAGGCGCCCGGAGCCTGGGGGCCTCGACACACTCAGCTCAAACTAAACAAGCGAGGCCTGCTGTAACCTCTACTGCAGACTGTTCGTCTTCACGATAGTCTTTAACAACGAAATAGTGCCAGCTTTGTGATTACTGCAGGGGCTGCCAGCCCTGGTTTTATTGCCTTTTAACTGGCATCAGGAGAACATACCAAGGAGAGTGACTTAAGTTGACATTTCATGGCACTTTGGAGATCAAGAATCATGGTGTGTCTGAACCACGAGACCTTCTGGGTACGCACTAAAGCTGTCCCTGCAGAGTCCTTAGTCACTGTTTCCTCAGGAAGTTACTGTCCTTTAACTTAAAAATTAAAACAACTTCCTGTTTTTGATCATCTGAGGGAGAAATGCGAAGGGTTGGCCTTCAGTACCAATACCAGGGGGCAGAATGCTAAATCTGTCTGTTCAAGTAACTTGGTGCTTCATTTTCATGCTCAGTAATTTCATTTGGAACTTCCCGTTCCCTTCTTCCCTCCTTGTTTTTGAAACAGGGTCTCCTGGTGTGGCCCAGGAACTGCCAATATAGACTCAGTGGGCACTGTTAAAACGTTCTGTGCTTTTTATACTCGCTTTCTAAGTGCATTCCTGATTCCAAAGGTGTAATTTCAATTTTTTTCAAATTACGTGTTACCTCTAAACCTTCCCGTCAATGAAAACTAAATTTGTCCATGACCCCAAAGGCGTTTGCAGCCGTAACTGGAATACCACGATGCCGAGGGAGGCTGCTCTTTCTTTCTGCTGCTTCTCCACCTCCTCCAGCAATAAGCAAGCTCTGTGAGTGGCCTGTGTCCAGCTGTAACCCTGCCTGCTCCTTCCTGGCCGGGCCATGTTCTTCTCTTCCTTTAGAACCAAGCCTAAGGATTTCCTTTCCCCAGAAGCCTCTCTTAACGACCCAACACCTATGGCATGCCTTTCAATACAGAGTAACGAGCCTCACAGGGGCTCCCCGAGAGGTAGCGCCCATGGGAAGAACAGTCATTAAAGCAGACCAGTGTTTTCAGGTGACCCCATCAGCAAGATAACACCTGAGCCCCCCCCCTTTTTTTGTCTGTAATATGAAGTATCCATATCCTATGAAGGTGTTAAAGGCCAGAGGGAGGTGACCTGTGTCAAGTCCCCTCGGAACTCTGATCTCCCAGTGTTAGGTGTCACTTTAGCAAGTTTTAAAGATCACTTTAAAGGCAGTCATTAACAGCAAGCTGTGAAAGGGGTTTGGACACACATTAATGTAAGGTACAACTGACGAGACATACTGTGATTCACACTCTGAATCGGTCATATGCGTGCGCGCACACAAACACATACACACACCACTGAAAGGCACCAATTCATGGAGGATGTTCGAAACCACAGACTGAAGAGTGAAGGCAGGTGAGATCTTAGTATTAAGATTTTATTTGACTTTACTTATATGTGTACTTTAACAATGTATTAAACAGTGCAGCTGTCATGCAGCGCACCTGCCGATTTCAGGCTCTGAAATGCCTTGTAGCCCAGGATGTTGTGCGTATTCTAGTATGCCCGCTTATGAATGGGGGGAAAGCAATCCCGTTAGTGTGATTTCACCACCATAAACCCATAAACGACAAATATGCCATTCATGCCACAAGAAAACAAAAAACAAAATATCCGAACAGCAGGCAGATTCCAGAAGTGTTACCCAGGAAGAAAACAGAGACTCACACTTCACCTGCTAATGATACACCGAGCAATAATCTGTAAAACACACCTACCTTCCCTAGTTGTGAACAACTCAAGTCAGTCAATGTGTTAGCAGGTATTTTTAATGCCAGAATTGTTCACCGTTGACTCTGCAATCTCCTGTGAAATACAAAGCTGGCTATGATCAAGCTGCATTGATAGAACTATGGAGGAGAAATAACTGCAGCCAAAGGCAGTGCTAGGGATTACATAAATTCTGTTCACACTCAGAGGGACAGACATTTAAGTTTCAGGTTTGGCTTGATTTTTTTCTACTACTGATGAATTCAGACCCAGGTGTAGTCCAGCCGCAAGCCAGCGCCTGGGCTGTTTCTTTATTCTGCCTGTTGAGGAGGCCTGTGTGTTTTTGACACTGCCATGGGACAGGTGAAGTTCACACCTCGTTAGCTTACAAGAACATTTGGGAAAATACTGCCTCAATCTTCCCCGCCCTCTTTCCTCTAGTGCTCAGCCTCACAGGCCTACAACAAATCCAAACACTTCTAAATTTGCCCAGAAATATGGAGGAGCAGAGAAGTGTTCCAGGTGTGGGGACTCGGTTTATGCTGCTGAGAAGATCATCGGAGCAGGAAAGGTAAACTGATGCCTCTGACTGGTAACTGTGCTGTCTCGCCTCACACACACTTCCATTTAGTGTGTTCTGGCTGAAGATTGGGCTTCTCCAACTGAATTTCTATCAGAATCATTTATTTCTGAAAGTGAGCACCATGCTCAACCATCATGTTTGAAGGAACCTGGTTTCCTCAGGAATGCTTTTTTTCATATGCAGCATTCTGCCTACTTTTAGGCCTGTACACCACAAGAGGGCACCAGATCTCATTATAAATATTCGTGAGCCACCATGTGGCTGCTGGGAATTGAACTCAGGACCTCTGGAAGAGCAGACAACCACTGAGCCATCTCTCCAAGCCCCAGGAATGCTTCCTCAAAGAAGGCGGAAACTGCGAGCAACCTGCTATGTACAGGTTCTGCCGGGTATTCAGGGCCAGGACACCAGACAATTAGATACCTGGCCTTGGAAAAGTTAACACTGGATTCCTCTGAGCTGCTAAATTTTCAGCCAGAAAGGCAGCAACTTTCAAAGATCAGGCTGGGTTCGTGGGCAAACAGCCCCTTTATGAATGGCTAGGAAATGGACGGGGGGTGGGGTGGGGGTGGGGGAGAAGGTCTCGCTGTCTAGCTGAGCCAAACTGTATCACGAGGAGGTCGCCCCTGGGCTGACTTTCCGCAGCCACTTGCTGCATCTAAACCATACCAAAGGAAACAGGCGTCTTCAGCGTTCTAACGCAGCTCTCTCTTCCAGCCCTGGCACAAAAACTGTTTCCGATGTGCCAAGTGTGGCAAGAGTCTTGAGTCTACAACTCTGACTGAGAAAGACGGCGAAATCTATTGTAAAGGTAAAGGTTCCTGCTAGCCTACTAGTTAACTAGGCATCTGACATAAAAGGCCCCCCCCCGGGGGGGGGGGGGCGGCAGAAAAGGAGCCATAGTGCAGTGTTAACTGCTTGTCATGCCCATGTGGAACTCCCACAGGGCTGGGAATCATGCTCACACTGCCTCCTGAGCAGCCTGCTGACTTCCTGCCTTAAGCAGAGCATCTGAGCACATGCCAGTCACAGACGTGTAACTTAGCTGGATTTCATGCTTGTCACTCAGCAGGACTGTGGCGTACACTGCAGTGGGAACTCTCCTGCACTTGCTTCAGACTAGGACCCTTGTAGCAAAGCACATCTTATATCTTAAAGTGACCTCTGGCAGAGTCTCCAGTTTGCTTTTCAATGTGTGGGCATTTGTCTTTAGCAGTGGGGGCAGTTAATGAGCCCTGAGTGACTCTCGCTTTTCTTTCTAGGGTGCTATGCAAAGAACTTTGGGCCCAAGGGATTTGGCTACGGCCAAGGAGCAGGGGCTCTTGTCCACGCTCAGTAATGGTGTAACCACAGAGCTCAGCATCGCACAGGATCTCCGTTACCAAACGCAGGTGGCCTTCCAGCACGCACTACTGTGACTCTGCCAGTGTCCAGTGCTGTGCGTCACACCGCTACCTACACAGGCGGGCTGGACACGACAGCACTGCACTCTCCCGCTTACTCACCAGCATTTAAAAGCATCTATGTTTGAAATAAAATTTCAGCTTGATTTGGGTACCGTCTCTTAATTAGCCTTTCAGAGCTGTTGTGACTTTAGGAAGTGGAAAATCCTCCAGCACTCTCCTGATAGAAACAAGCGAGTTATTAAAATGTTAATTCCTTTCTGCAGTAGGATAGCATCTGCACTTTGGGAGCTGAAAGGGGGTTTTAAAAATCATTTTTACTTTTGAGATTTTCATACATATACACAACAAAATGTGATCTTATCACCCCTAAGCCACCACCCTCAAATCGGTGCCCCTTGGGGAGCTACTGCCAGGTAGCCTACAGCTGCTGGGAGTGGGCAGGCAGTGAAGCTATCAATCTGTTTGAAGGTGTGCCCACTGGCAGGTTTCATGGTCCCACTCCCATACACACATGAGCAGATCGTTTTAGCTGTCAAGATGCCTCGGAACTCGTGGTCAGCACTGAGCACCACTTTCCTTCTGCCTTATTGTAGCCTGGTGGGCGTTGTCAGGACAGCTCCCCAAAATGTAGGTGGAAACTATGTTAATATCACTGGGTATGGGTCGAGGGCTCGGGAGCCAGCTCAGTTTATGTGCAAGCTTATGGGCGTCTGGGTCCCCAATACCCACATACACGCTGTTGCAGTGGAACACACCTATAACTCCACTAGGACAACTGAGGTGAGAAGCTCCAGGTTCAGAGGCCGCGTCTCAAAAGCCCTGACACGGACCTCTGGCTTCCGTGCTCACGAGGGGTAGTGAGGTCCCCACTCCCCATTGGTAGGGCTATAAAGCATCTCTGGGGCTTTGGCTAGTGTACTTTATACACAACACTCAAGACCAAAAAAGATAAGCTTTTCCAAGTTTCTTACCTGAATTCCAGAACGAAACGTTTAACACAAAAATATCTAGCAGTAATAAAAGCATGAAAAAAAAGGTGGGGGTGCAGTAAAGCACAAACATCTATAATGAGGGAGGAAGCTGAAGAGCCACCAGAACTGGCGAGGGTGTGAGGGTAAAGACAAAACACCTGGAGGTTATGGAAACACGCAGTTTCAAAAAGTAGAGAAAAGAACAAACTTCCAAAGCAGGTATCAGAGTAGAAAAACTAGAGTACAAGATGGAATACTGATTAATAGTAATGGAAAATTAGACTCCGCAGAAAAAAAACTCAGAACGTGATAAAAACTGTCCAAACAGAAAAGAGCATGTAGAGAACAGTCTCATAAACAGGACTTGCTACCCCGGGACTCCAAGCGAGTAGCAGGCACTGCCTAGCTGAAATTTATTAAGACACAGAAAAATATTTGAAGAATGACTGAGAAATTTCCAAACTTGGTAAAGCTGTGAATCTACAGATCTAAGCCACAACGAACCTTTTGATGCTGTGGATGTTTATAAGTGATGCTAAAATATTGTCACATATTAACCTTCAAGACAGCTGTGGGGAGGCATGCTTTTAAGCCCTGCTACCCGGGAAGCAGAGGCAGATGGATTTATGGCCACGTGTGCTGAGAGCAAGCTGAGTGAAGCCTACCCAGCAAGGCGCGTCGCTTGGGGGCAAGAGCTTTCGGAGGGCAGATCTGGTTCCTTGAGTTGGTCTCTGAAACAGACCAACACTGCATGTTCTACTGTACCTGCAGCTTCTCTATTTTTAAAGCCACAAAGGTATTCATCAAATGTGTACGCACTTCATGAAGCTGAGGGCTGATTTCCTGACAAGTTCTGTCCTGCGATGTGTGCCACTTTTTCAGATATCTCTACAAGCTAGAACCGGACATCCACCTCACAGAAAAGGCCTACCATGTGGCAAGGACACACGCACACATGAACAGTGACTGAGAAGAGGGCACGACATGAAACTAGAGAGCAAAGCACTCTGTGGCCTGAGCTCTGGACAGTGCTGTGTCCTTCTAGTTCATATGCTAAAGTCAGTCCACCTGAAACTACCCCTCATGAGTGATCCCAGCCTAAGGCCACAGGACACCACACAGGTGACAGGCAAGAGTATCAGAATAATTTTTCCTTCCAAGTTTGGTAAGTATCATTTTTCAATGCTATTATACTGCTTTAGACATACTTACATTCAAATTTTGGATTTATATATTCCCTTGAAGTCCTTATTCCATGCAATCCAAAATATACTAAGAAAAAAAAAGTATCTTTTTATTGAAAAAGAATTAAGATACACACTCAGGGAACCAGACACTTAAGAATAACCACCAGTTTCACTTTTGCAAATTCCTATAAAATCCTGCACTTGACTTCAATCTGATTATGACAGAAATAGAGAATCTTTTCATATCATACTTTTATTGATTTCTTCAAAATGAGTTGAGAAGACACCACCTTTAAGAGTCAATATTTATTTTGATTAATATTTTACAAAATTTGACAGGTTTAAATTATGTAAGGAGGACTAATTTATTAAACACTTTACAAGTTTTTCTTTCCACAGAGTAACACAGTAAGTAGCAAAATAATACTTGGCACAGTTATAAATAAAGAAAATATAAAATCAAAATATTCATAGCTTAAGTAGGATGCTTCTTTATGCCTCGTATTTAAAATAAACTACAAAGAACAAAAATCTGGATGAAAAACTCCAAAGAATTCATGTTCAGAGCTGAGAACTTAGTCCCTCCTTCCTAAAGGAATCCAACTAACCAGTAAGAAGTCTCCCTCATAGGGCCACCTCCACACACAGCCTGAGAGCTGGGTTAAACTGGCTCTACACACAAGACCTACAAAGTGACGACCCGTGGGGCACAGCTGCCTCCAGACCGTCTGCCTATCTGTTACAGGTGCGCTGACATGATGACATGGCCGGAGCTTGCCTTGCATCTCCTTGCAAATGTTTCCATGGAGTTACCCATCTACAGGGGTTTGTCTGCTCTACTGAGAAGCATCTCTTGCAGTGAAAGAACACTGTACCACAAAGAAAACATGGTAACAACATTCTTACTCAAACTGAGAGGACCACCAAAGTCATTAGCTGTTGATAAAAATGTATCTGATAAAAATTGCAACTGAGTCTTCCTGTGAAGTGACTCGAAATACAAAATTAAAACATCCTAGCATTTTATAAATAACCTTTGAATTTAAAAATTACCTAAAATTTCCCCCCATTAATAGCCAAAACTAGCAGAGACATTTATACAGTTGACCAATTTTTTACATTCTATGACAAAATGGTACAATGCTATTACCTCCCCACACCCATCTCTTCCCTTTTCAAAAATAAAGTACATATGCCAATTCTAATATTAAAACCCTCAAGTACAATAAGGGTAGTTTTGGGGGGTGACTTATGGTCACAGAAATTACTATAAAATGGTAGTACTTGGAAATACTGAGCATTAACTATGTACATGTCCGCTGCTCCTCTTACTAAGGCAGGGCGGGTATACCACTAGATTGCTTTAATACCTGTCGCCAGCATTTACAGGGAATCCTAATCCTACCTAGCACTGGACATGCAGTGGGCTTGCAGGGCAGAGTGCCTATTAACAGCAACATTGAACATCACTAGAAGCTCGTTAATATCTCCCTTTTCTTTTTTGGTTGGACAAAATGAAATGAGCAGCTTTAAAACACTAACACATATAGACACAAAGAGAAAACTATTTGATAAATTATTTATATACAGACACACGTTCTTTACACTGGCCTAGGATCTGTCCTTCTGGCCCCTCCCCCAGCCCCTCCCACAGGTTGCTCGAACCACAGTTTGCTGCAGCATTTAAGAGGACTAAGCCAAGTCTCTCTGTAAACAATATTCATGGAAGCAGTGACAAATCGCTCATGAGGGTATGGAAATGCCACAACAGAACTTAGTCAGTGCATCACATTTAGCAGTAAAATCTGAGAATGTTTCAGAAAGTATTAAACTTCAAAACATATTCAATATGGGAAAAATTAAAACAACCCTGGGGCTAAAATCTTCTTTCTGATAGGTCATTTAAAGACTATTCTGTCAGCTTTTCCTTTACTCACATGAGCTATGTACAGAGGCCATGCTCCACCTTTAGCTTATGCTCCATTATTTTGTCTATAATTTATTTTTCAGCTCAGAATTTAAAAAGAAGCATATCCATTTATCTCTATTAATAAAGAATTTTGCATTAGCTTATTTGTTTTGCCTCTTGTTGAAAATCCACCTCAACTCTTTAAAAAATTGGCCTGTTTTGCGCATGAAATTAAATCCTAATTTATGCTTCACTGGACAGTATCTGCGAGTATACATTCTATGCAGTGTATCATGCACTTAGTAGGGCTTTAAATTTCAACAAAATATTATGACTTAGTATACTCATGCAAGTGCTTTACTACCAGACCGTGAGACCGCAGAGCAAGGTCACTAAGTTGAATTATTTCACTGAACTAGAAATGAACCAGCACTGCAGCAGCTGGTGGCAACACAACAGCGAGCACATCTCCGTGAACATCATCTCCTGTGCCTTTGGGAGCACAGCACAGTAGAGCTCTAATAAAACCACATGATTTTCATCACAGTATTTACATGTACATCGAGAATGCACATAATACTACTAGTCATCAATTTAAGACAATTTTCCTGGAATTAGGTGCAATACTCTTAAGTATTGCATAATACAATTTAGCCATATAACATAACTTTAATTTTAGTTATAACAACATTTATCCTTGGTATGCCATCTCTAGTAACAGAGTAAGTTCACTTTTTCATGAAAAAAAATATTATGAAAACAAAACACAAAAGGTGAATATGACGTGAATTCCTATATTAAGAACCATGAAAATTCTTTTTATGATCTTTATTCTTCCTAGAAGTGGCAGTGTGTTCTGTCCATGTTTGCTTTTGTTAATAAAAGTACTGAAAAAAAAAGACTGTACAATTCACTGTTAGCCCTACATACAGCATGCTATTTGTTCCAAGGATGTGGATTCGAGTGAGAGAGAGACAGGACAGACATGATCTTCAGGCACCATTCAGCAACATTGTTTCACAGGATGAAGACGCTGCTACACAAGTTGGTACCCAGATCCTGATATTTGGTCATATTCTATAGTATACTGTCTGGTCCAGTCCACAATAACAGGACGAAAAAGGCCACAGCATCGAAATTCAAAGAAGTCTATAATATTCCTTATACATCCATGGCTAAAATCAGACCCCAAGAGAAAGGAGAATTCAATTAGGATGAATGACTTAATATGATTTCTATGTAGTGTTCATATTAACATTTTTTTCCTAAGCTTAAATTTTCAGGCTGCAAGAAAGAAGTAATTTATCACTGCAAAGTAGACATGCTTTCATTCTTCTTTACGTATCTACCAGAATTTATTTTCTTTTGCTAATTTAAGATACTACACAATTATACTTTATAGTGACCCACCTGCTTCATTTTAGCGCCATATACACTGTTTGCGTCTATAACACACACACACACACACACACACACACACACTCGCACACACTCGCACACACACATACATACTCCTTCCTTGATTACTGGCTATTTGCCAATAAACCAAACTAGGTCCAAAATTGATAAAAGACGTAAAAGCGGAACAATTAATTATACAATTATATACAAGTCTGAATGTGAGAATGGCCTTTAATAAAAGTGATAATCTGTAAAGAACGTCAAGGTAAGTTCAGGGACTCTGAGGCCTCAGTGACACCTGGAGAAGCAATCCATTTTGCACCTCATATGTAATTACTGAACCTCTAGAAGAAGTTGGTTTCCCTTCTAGAAGTAGACAATAAATTTGGAGTCACTAAGCAGCTTACACAAAACTGGGCTTTAAGTATTTCATGTAATTAGTGCATTATTACTTCTAAGCATCAGGCCTGAAGTAAACTTTCCAGTAAGAGCATGACTGCACATTCAGTTAATGTGACAGATTTGTCATCATGATGAACTGACTACTGTCTTTTCTACAAAAACCTTAAACTCATTAATAATTAAATCTAGTCTAAGCACAGCTAAAAGAAACATCCTTGCTTCAGAGGGTCTTCTATAGAAAACACTTCCCTTTGATGTATTCACTAGACATACTGAGTGTGCTTTCAAAGTAAACATGCAACAAAAGAAAGAATTACGTTTATAAATATATACATACTTGAATGGGCTTTCAATAGATGTTGTTGTGACTTTAAAGTGCTTGTATCTCCTGGCATTCATTCTTTCATTTGTAGTAATACCTAAGCACGTTATCTAAGAAGAGAAAGCAGCCCATTATCCTTTCTGAAATTTAACATACAGAAAATTCTCAAGACAACTTGCACAGAATTTTTTTGGGGGGGGTGGGGGGAGTGTTTCAAGACAGGGTTTCTCTGTGTAAACAGCCCTGGCTGTCCTGGACTCGCTCTGTAGACCAGGCTGGCCTCGAATTTTTTTTTTTAAAGATGCAATCAAGCTAGTTTATACAGTACCACTGCAAATGAGAAAAGTAGCCAGTTAAATGTGAAAGCATATACACAACGTGAACACAATACATATAGCAGTAGACACTATGAACACAGACAGCCTCCCCCCTCCCCAGATTCTCTTTTTTTGGTTTTTTTGAGACAGGGTTTCTCTGTGTAGCCTTAGCTGTCCTGGACTCGATTTGTAGAGCAGGCTGGTCTCGAACTCACAGATCCACCTGCCTCTGCCTCTCCAGTGCTGGGTTTAAAAGTGTGCGCCACCACACCCGACTCCAACAGACTCTTTTAAAATAAGTTGCATAGCCGGGCGGTGGTGGCACACGCCTATAATCCCAGCACTCGGGAGGCAGAGGCAGGCGGATTGCTGTGAGTTCGAAGCCAGCCTGGTCTACAAAGGGAGTCCAGGACAGCCAAGGCTACATAGAGAAACCCTGTCTCAAAATAAATAAATAAATAAATAAATAAATAAATAAATAAGTTGCATATGCCTATAATTCTAGCACTCAGAAAGCTACAGAAGGAAGATCCCAAATTCAGAATCAACCTTATCTACAAAGGGATACTGTCCCCCAAAAACAGACGAAGAGATTCCTTAAAGACTCCTAAGTAAAACTATTTATACATACTACTATTATAGTATACTACAAGCTAAGTCAGTAACATTTAAATGAACACAAAATTAAGCTCACACATGTCCAAGTGCAAATATCTGAGTCAGGAGTAAAAGTTTCTGCTGAAAGCAGACTACGAAGGGGAAAGGACCCAAAAAGAAAAGGCAAATGAAAAAAACAAAAGTGATCCTCAATAAGCCTGAGGGGCTAGAAAGAAAAGTTTGACGAGTTTTGTAGCTCACACAGCAAGGAGAAAGTATCTGCACATACCTGGTACATTTGACACATGAGTAGCACGGCCACCCACATGAAATGAAACACACTGTTCAGAAACATCCAAAACATCCATGGAGAGCATGTGGCAATCTGAGTAATGTATGTCCAAAACCCATCCTTCGTGTAAGTGGTCTCACAGTGAAGTCCCCAGTCTAAAATCAGAAGACAGGTGACACCGTTAACCCTTCTAGTCACCTCAGGTGTATGCTGACCCCACTAGAAACAGATCGAACAGTCTAGATTTAACTCATGAGATAGAACAGCAAATGTTTCTGTCATCTTAGCGATTCTACAGTATATCAATAAAAATATGTATCAGAGCAAAAACCAGCAAAACAGCTACCAAACTTAAAAAAAAAATTGTCTGCTAAGTATAAGCAGTAACAGATGCTACTGCATGTTGCCAGTACTGGAGCGAGCACTGTCTTTTAACAAGAGACACGACAAGTAATAAACAGCAGCTCAGTAAGGTGGGGCCTCTCTAAGGCAAAATCTGGCCTAAGAACAGAAACATGACTTTTGTTGGTAGGAAACTGTTCCCTGCTAGATATGTGGACTTGAAAATTAGGTAAAGTTCCTGGACCAAATATTTTTCTCCATCTCTATTTGGGGATTTTATTTACTCTTATCTCTGCAGAGAGGACTAATAGTCTTTCTGAGATTGACTTTCAAATCAGGATCTGTGATATAACTTCCACTCACAAAAGCAGAGAAAATAGCATCTTCCTCTCATTTCTCAAGGCACTGAGCCCATTGATAAGACAAGTGACAATTTATCTTTAAAAAGTAACTTCTGGCGGTGGTGGCGCACACCTTTAATCCTGGCACTTGGGAGGCAGAGGCAGGCAGATCTGTGTGTTCAAGGCCAGCCTGGTCTACAAAGGTGAGTTCAAGACAGTCAAGGCTACACAGAGAAACCCTATCTTGAAAAACCAAAATAAACCAAAACAAAAAGTAACTTCTGAGACCTGCTAACATTGCCCAGTAGGCAATAACTTATACCATACTTTGTAAAGTATTTCAAGTTTATGCTAACTTAACTGTAAGTTTGTTTTCTCAGCTATTTGGTGGTAAGAGGAGCCAGTACAGCCACTCTGGCTAGTAGAGCAAGTATGTGACTATGAACTGCTGGTGTACTTGACCCAGCTTTCCAAAGCCTATTAAACCACAAAGGACATCCCCACGGAAAGGTGCTCACTGACCACTGTTTGCTTGTGCTCAACACTGAATCCATTTGATAAGTAGGCACCTCACTTTTTCCTTTGTTTCATTAGGTGCCACAAACAATAACTTTTTTGTTAAAAGATCTGTTATTACATTAATTTGTTGATACAGTAACCATAAGCTAATTATATAAACAAGTATGTTTTAAGAAGGCAGAAACTCGTTGTACTCACAAGAAACACAACCATAAACCATCCAGCAGATCATGAAGAGCAGGAAGAACAGGTAGCCCATGAAGTATCGATGGTTGCCCGCACCTGAAACAACACAGAAGGAAGTTTTTCCAGCTAAGAAAAAACAACTGCGCCTGCTAAGAAAGGAGTGCTACAACTTGGATGACAATCGTATATATTATTTATTTTGTGAAATAGCTTTCAAGAAAACTATTTTAATAAAAGCTTTAAAGTGAGGACGCTTGCAATTACACTCATGATGTGATGAGAACAGTGCTCATTCTGAAGGCAAGGGAGTCCCACAAGGTCACACAAAACGTCACTGTGGCTTTCAGTTTGCTGTGAGGGTCCCAATAAACCTCTGTCTTCCTTTTAGAACCCTTACAATGGAGATTTTCAAAAGCTTCTCTTGAACAGTCATGTAATATTTCCTCTCTATCATCTCATTAATCTCCAAAGCCACTCTCAGCTCACAGAGTGAATGCTCTCAGATTGCACATCAACACTGAGGGGTGTGGTCCTGTCTGCTGCTCTTCTCCGCCTTTGCACACATCTTTTCAAACAGTATTATTGCCTCACTTTCTCCAGTTTAAAGCTTAAATAAATATTATCTGCCTCATCACTGCCATCGCACTGCCACTGCTACTCAATAGAGGAGGACAAAGCAGACACAGAAAGAATGCAGAGTGAAACAATTAGACTCTTTCAGACTGATTTGCACACACATCTGTATCCCATACATGTACATGCACCTCAGTGAGTTGTGATATAGATGATTAAATACTGATGCCATTAGTTACCTAGAGTAATTTAAAGTCACAACATACTTAGAGATTGACAACATGACTTACCTACACAGTTACCCACCCATGGGCAATGATGGTCAAATTTTGCTATACAGCGGTTGCACACACCACAGTGCTTGGACCTCACCGGCTTACGAATCTGTTAATAGGTACATTAAAGTATTATGAAAGACACTGTATATATAAAAGAAAGCAGAAAATTTATATTTTCAAAATATAACTAAAAAATAATACTATATTTTGAAAAATTTATCAACATTTCCAAACCAAGAAAGACGAACAAAATTACTGTTCATTTAATTTGTTGAAAGCAAAAACTATAGCAACAAAGAAGCAAAAGTACTCCATAATATGAACATTTTAAACTTTTTTTTTTTTAAGAAAAGAATGGAGAATGGGTTGCAGAAGGTAACAACTGAGCTCTTAATGCTGTCTCTCTCAGCCTGAGGACCATATGCAAGACAAGTGCTCTACTGCTGTGCTCACTCTCCAAAATTAAGAAATAAAGATCAGCCGGGCATGGTGGCACACACTGTAATCCCAGCACTCGGGAGTCAGAGGCAGGCAGATAGCTGTGAGTTCGAGGCCAGCCTGGTCCACAAAGCAAGTCCAGGGCAGCCAAGATAACACAGAGAAACCCTGTCTCAAAAAAACATTAAAAAAATAAAATAAAATAAAGATCAAGTTGTTACAATTACATACTTAAGTCATATGACTCAAGTTTCTAAATAATATAAACATCAGCCTTAAGCCAGGTGGTGGTGGCGCAAATCTTTAATCCTAGTACTAGGGAGGTAAAGGCAGGGTGGATCTCTGAGTTCAAGGCCAGGCTGGTTTACAGGAGAGTTCCAGGGCTACAGAGAAACAAACAAACATCAGCCTCTCTAAACTTCTATATAAAAACTCATTTGATTAATGATCATGCTGCTGGTTAGTCTTTAATAAATAAAAGTATTTTTTTTTTAAATAAAAGGAAACTCATGTTAAAACTGAGTCAAACATCTGGGCAGGGGTGGTGCACACCTTTGATCCCAGCACTTGGGAGGCAGAGGCAGGTAGATCCAGGCCAGCCTGGTCTACAGAGTGAGTCCAGGACAGCCAGGGCTACACAGAGAAATGGGAGTGAGGGAAGGGGCACAAAACAGGGTGGCAAGAGACAACAACAACCAAGTAAAGCAGTTTTACAATTAGAAAACGTAATGAAGGCACCTTCCGCAAATTAACAAATCTAGCAGAAGCCAGTACTGTTCTATGCAACTGCCTCCAGCAGCATCTTCTCTGCTAGAACTGATGACCATAGCTAAGAAAGCTGAAGATACTAAGGGTTTATGAAGTCACTACTTCTCAAGGAAAAGCCATTATCTTGGCCTTGATGAGCACTAAAATGCTATTCACAGTGCCAGTTGTAAATGTCTTCAAATGCTCTCTCTCTCCCGGTATGTTAAATCAGCCAAGGGAACACACAAACTTAACTGGTGTGCTTCAAAGAGTTCCAACCCCAATGTTCAATTTATGACAAGCGCTAGAGCTACTGACCCAGCACAGAAGCAAATGTCCTAATGTCCTTCATTGGTCACAGTGACGTTCAGTAAAACCCTACTGTCTCCCCATTACTTTGTACAGGTTATATACTATTCTGAGAGAGCCACGAAAAAGCCAACCGCAACTCTTGTGCTAACATGAATGACCTGTGGACCAAAGAAAAGGATGAGTTGTTCTTTCTCATAGCTGTGACTCCATCTATTTGGAAGGCAGCAGAATGCATCAAAACCTACCCCCACTCCCAGCACTTGGCTATATTTTCCCTTAGGCAACATCACTTTAAAAATCTGAGCAATTTGCCATAAAAACTAGTTTAATGGAGAACGTGGAGAAAAGTAGCTGTCTCCTGTCAGGTGTGGACACCCCCTTTTCTGACAGAAAATAAAAAGGACAGGGCACCAGTCACCCTCTCTCTGGTCACTGCCCCCACTTGGCGCCTGCCTTCCTTCCTTCCCAGTGGGGTTGGGGGACTATGCATAGCTTCCATTTTCCTGACTGAGCCAGTAGTGGCTGCTATTCTCTAGGGAAGGGGGAGCAGACAAGATCTGAACTGGAGTGGGTGATAGGAGAGAGGCCCAGAGAGACAACCCTGGAAGTCTTTTCCCCAGGCCTAGCCCGAGGGATGCAGGCCTGCAGCTAGAATGGGGTGTGAATGCATTAGCCACACCCTGGGGAGGGCATGCTAGTCCACACTGGCCCACTGGCACTTGCTCTTGGGCAACAGAGCCATCCCCCATATTACTGGCACACTTAAACAGGAGTGAACCTTTTCTACATTTTTATCTTGTGGATGTGTGCCCCCCAACACACACAGCTGTCAGTTTGACCTAGGGTCCACCAATCTCCAGTTCCTTTGTAAACCTCAGATATCCCCCACTTTAAGTTCAATTGTGTGTTTGAACTTAAGGTTTTTGGATGTAACATGTGCATGTATGTATGTGTGTGTATGTGTGTGTGCTCGCGTGCCTGCATGCATGTATGTGTATATATGTGTGTGTGCATGTATATATATATATAGTGTGTGTGTACTGGGGGAATGAATTCTGAAGGGTGGAGGTCAAAGGCTTTTCTAAAACAAAAGGGGAGAGTGGGTATATTTTGAACAACTGTGTTTTGTTTTAGATTTTGTTTTCTTTTTCCTTGGGGGGTGGGGGCCTGCCTATGATATGCCCATGAGGCTGAGCCTCACACAGTTCTCTCCCCCACTGAAGGGCCATCCCTCAGATAGCATTAACCACATGGGGCGGGGCAGTCATCTGGCTATAAAGACTGGCCAAGTCTCCATTATTAAATGATACTTTCAAATAAAAAGATGAACATATAAACAATCTGAGCAAGAATAATAAGTCAGGGATTAGTTGGTCTCCAGGTTCTTGAACACAATAATACCCTTGGCCTGTTACCAACACTAATTCACCTCATTTACCAATGTGAAATACACCCATATGGTGAAAGTTATGTCTTTATAACAGAATATGCTCTTTACAATAGGGATTTATCTACTCAAAAGCACATGGTTGATAGTATTTAATAAAAGGTTTATGCCACAATGACAAAAAGCCATCAGTATTTATTTAACAAGAAAACATCTTTCTGTACTGACTATAAAGTTTGCGTGTCACATGCAACCACAGGTATATGAATAACTTTGTGGACCCTGATTCTCTCCACAGTACAGCAGTGTATCATGAAATAACAGTCTTAAACAGTATTCATGGTAAAGCACAGAAACAAAGTGTGTAAACTAACTCCTGAATGTACAAAAGAATGCAGTGGTGCCCAAAAATCAGTGCCAAGAGCAGAGCAGGGCACACTCTCAACATTCCAATTATAAATGGACACTAGGCAGTCTAAAACTTCCCCACAATCCCAGGCTACATCAAATATTTTATTTACTTACTATTATGTACTAATAATAAGACATTAGTTTACTTACAGTATATAACTTAAATAAATTTACTTTGAGGTATGATTTAGGGAATTTTAACCATTGTGGCAATATTTATAGTATTTTCACAAATACTAATAAAATAATTGATATTAAAAAATTAAATTTAAATGTCTACAACTGACTAAATAAACACTACTTTCAAGTTTTTAATGTATGACCTGACCGAAAGTAATCACTTTTCAGTTTAATGAGGCTACAGTACTCCAAGTTACATAGACACTTCCAGACAAATACTCAAGATTGTATCTAAGACCATGCTGTCTGAAAACTAATCTCTGCAATTTTCATATTATGACTTTTAAATTCAAAAAGAATTTTTAAACTGCAGCTAAAATTTGTAGTTTTAAAATAGCTGTGTGTTTTCACTGAATCCCATTTTGAAGGATAAAGAAAATGAGGACAGGAGCATGGCTCCGGTGTGCAGCCAGGGCCTGCCACAGGAACCGCCCCACGCCACATGAAGACGTACATGCCCACCTTCTCCCCCATCACAGACTCCACGATGTGTGCAGTGTTCAGGGGTAGTAAGACCCATTCCCACACCCAACACTCCCTCTATCCTGTGATGCTGTCAGGAGGAAGAGCAGAGAAAAGAGAAAATAAACATTACCAAGCAGGTACTGCAGAATATACTGAGGTCCAGACTTCCAGTCTCTGCGAGTTCAACTATTGTCTGTGAATTTAAAAACCAAAAAACTTGTTTTACTCAAAACTGAATAGTACATATCAACTCTTTTGCTATTACTATGACTCAATAAACATGTCATCTCCATCTTTTTAATTTAATTTTTTAAAAGATTTATTTATTTATTATGATGTTTTGCACCATATCTCATTATACGTGGTTGTGAGCCACCATGTGGTTGCTGGGAATTGAACCCAGAACGTCTGGAAGAGCAGACAGTGCTCTTAAATCTCTGAACCATCTCTCCAGCCCCCTCTCTCCATCTTTTTAAGCTCAACTCAAACCTCTTGACTGACTCATTCTTTCTATTTCACTACCGAATGAGAGCTAAGGAACTTCAGCACAGCAATTTCTATGCAGTCCACCCAAAAGAGGAGTAGACCACAGAATTTGCTAATATCAGTTAATTGTGAACAGGAATGATTCATAAGACCTTTCTGGTTTTGTTTTCTTGTTGTTTCTTGAGATAGGGTCTCCTGTAGCCCAGACACATCTTGAATTTCTAGTCGCCTTGTGACTGCCTCCTGAGTGCAGAGATTACATGTGGTGGCTCCCCCACACCAGCTAAAGTCGTTCTTTAAATAATCTAAATACCTAGTCCAATTCCCTACTGACAAGAGCACATGAATTTAGTCTCTAGCCCCTGGATCAAAAGAAGAGGATGCCCTCCATCAGTCAGAGACAGCATCTGGCGACTAGGATGGGGTATCTAGACTCTTAATTACTCGCTTTCTAGCTTAACGGGTAATTCAACAAGCCTGCCCTTGGCATGGAGGTTAAAGAGATGTCCCAGCCTAACATTCACCAGAAGATGACCAGAGCTTCCTTGGTAAGGGAAAGGAATGTTAGGCCATAAAATATAAAGTCAGGTATCTCAAGGGCACCAGGGGCAACGCCACAGGAAATATGGACGAGCACACTTCTGCTTAAGATGCCACTGTCTAAGTGTCTTCCTTTCATTGAACTCTCTGCTATCAATATTGATAAACTGGCAGTTAACTGGGTACATCACCACCTTTTTCTTTTGTTCTTCTGTAGCTTTAATAATGCCTGGATCTGACTTCCAAGACTTTCCAAAATTGTAGAAAAGTGCAACACTATTGGCAAGGAAGGGAAGGTGAATAAATAAAAAGTTGAGATGTATCCAAAGTTAAGGAATCAAAAAGAGCAATGATAAATAAGTTTTTATTTACAGATTTATAATCCATATTGTTTTATACACAAGAACTCCTAAAAAAAGGATAAGTTTTTCTAACTCAAAATATACATTTCCATAATTTATAACAAGTACAAAAAGAAAAAATATGACTTTCTAATAAATTTAAGTCACAAAGCCCTATATACCTTAAAAGTCAGTAAACATTAAAAAAAACTCAGAAGATTTAAATGATCAATATTGCTCTTAAAAAAAGGAAGTCATTTTCACATTCCAAGATAGACACATATTTTTCTTCTTGCATCAAACTTTCTATTGTATAAATACATACAGATACCAAACTCTTTAGACATCTGTGGTGATTATCTCTAACTGTCCACTTTGATACAACCAGAGTCACTTGGGAAGTGTGTCAATGAGGGATTATTTATATGAGGTTGGCCCACGCATACCTCTATGGGGGACTGTCTTTTTTAAAAGCTCTCTAATGTTTGCATGGAGATCAGAAAACAACATGTAGGAGTCAGACCTCTACAATATGGGTCAGTTTTGGAAGCTGGTATCTTACTCACCAAGTCATCTAACTGGTCCCAATTGTCTTAAATAAATCAACATGGTGAGACCCAGCCCACTGAGAGAAGCACCATTCCCCAGGCAGGGGTCCTGAACAACGTAAAGGTAGAAACATCAAGCTGGGCACGTAAGCAGGAAACATAGGCGTGCTTCTGGGTTCCTGAATGTGACTATGATAAGTTGTCTCAAGCTTCTACCACTTTGACTTCTCCAAAGTAATAGATTGTAACCTGGAACTGTGAGCTAGAATGAACCCTTTTTCCTCTGCATTGTTTTTTTTAAAAAGACTTTTAATTTTTATTTTAAATTACATATGCCTGTACATATGCATCAGTTTATGCAAGAACGTGTGTGCAGCAGGTCAGGCAAAGGCACTGGATCTCTTGGAGCTGGAATTAACAGGCAGTTGTGCAGCCCCCTGGCCTAGTTGCTGGGAACCAAACTCTGGCCTTCTGGAAGAACAGCAAGAGTAATCCCTCTCACGGCTTCAAGGTGTTTTTTATTGAGGCACCAGAGAAACAGAAACAAAACCAGTAGAATAACAGCGTTATACAGCTAAAGGCTACATTTAACTACAGGAAAGCCTATAAAGATAAACTTTCCCCTTTGCCTTTTTTGAACACATTCAAGTTGATGTTGGTTTTATAAAACATATTTTTAAACCTTCCTAAAATAGAAAGATTTAACCTAAGAAAAATGCAGCAAATGTACCAGGCATTTATAAACATAAAGGAGTCAAAAATTATTTTTAAAATTGCTAAGGCATTGCAGTCCTGAAATATAGAATATCTGGTTCACTCACAGAATTTTCAAGATCTGATGTAGAGAAAATTAACCTACAAGAATACTGAAAGCTAGGGCTGGAGAGGTGGCTCAGATGTTAAGAGCAGTGACAGGTCCTCCAGAGGTCCTGAGCTCAATTCCCAGCAACCACATGGTGGCTCACAACCTTCTATAATGAGATCTGATGCCCTCTTCTGGCCTGCAGGTGAACATGCAGACAGAATACTATATAATAAATAAATAGGAAAAAAAAAAAAAAAAGACTACTGAAAGCTTTCACTTTGACATGTCCACACACTGATTATGTTTCTCATGAAGAACAGTTAGAAAAAGTACAACTTGAATGAAATAATCCTACACATGCTTAATATTTGAACACTAAACAACCACAGCAAATACAAGAGAAGCAAGATTCATTAGTAGCACTTGCTAAGCAAGACCAGCGTACAGGCCACTAGCGACACACTGCTTGACATCCACACTAAAAAAAAAGTTTCATTTACGGGGATCACAGCTAAGCTTTTCTCTTAGGCAAAGAAAAGGTGGACAGAGACAGCCAGAGCATCCTGACAGCAAAGCAGACATGAAAACCCACAATTATCCCACAGCCTATCAGGGAAAACATGAAAAGTCTGAGTAAATTCACTTCAGTTAATCATAGAAAAGATGAAAGATGAATAGAAATAGCATAGCAATTATGCTAGCATACTTTCAAAAAAAAAAATCAAAGGAGAAAGTTCATAGCAGCCCCAAGCCAAAGAATCCAGTCTTGAAGACGACACACCTAAGGACCAAAGCAAAGGGACGATGTTCCATACCTGAGTTCAACAGGAGGGCCTGTGAGATGGCTCCATGGGCAAAGCACTTGCTGTGCAAACTAAGCACCGGAGCTCAATCCACTTAACCCACACGGGAGAAGGGAAACACCCAAAAGTGCTCCTCTGACCTCAACCACATGCCACAGCAGGAACACACCCCACATGGCGATGATGATGGTGATGGTGATGATAGCAAAAAGCAAAATGTAGATTCAAATATGAACCCTACCAAATAAAAATGTAAGGCTATAAAGAGAGTGCATCTAAAAATAAAACAAAGACCAAAACCCTGAATTACCTAACAATAAAGTAAGAAAAAAATAAAGATAGTACCAAAGGCTGTCCTTGAACCCTAACCCCACCTCAGCCTCCAAAGTGCTGCAACAGGGTTGTGGGCATTTTGTTTCAAGGAAGTGAGATTGAGCTGACTGATGTAAATGAAAATGTTATTAGCATAATAAACACTGAGGCTGTGAGGGTAATAGAGACAGTCAGATTAAGGAACGGAGGCTGGGGCTGTAAAGGACAGCAGTGATTACTAGTCCCATGTGGGCAACAGAGGAGTGTGCTATGGTTTTTCAGTTTATGTTTGGTTTAATCCTGCTCATACTCAGGAGGCAGGGGCAGAGGAGGTAAGTTTGAGGCCAGCCTGGTCTACAGAGTGAGTTCCAGGACAGCCAAGGTTATTTAAAGAGACCCTGTTTCAAAATCAAAAGAAGAAAAACAGGATTTTATGCTGATAATTTGCTGATGTTAGCACATGCTTGATACATTAATCAGACTTTTTGAATGAAGCAAAGGAAAATGAAGGGAAATAAACTGCTTCCTAAGTTGAAAATAAAAAAATTTTTTTAAAAAGTGAGATTAAGAAAGTCCTAAGAAGTCACTATGGTAGCTTATGTGTGTAATCTTAACACTTAGGAAGCTGAAGCAGGAGGATTGCCATGAATTTAAGGTGAGTTTGTGATATATATCAAGGCCCTATTGAGAGAGAGAGAGAGAGACAGAGACAGAGAGACACAGAGACAGAGACAGACAGACAGACAGGGAGACAGGGAGACAGGGAGAGAGAGACTGGGAGAGATCCTTAGAGAAAATAGTTGGACACTATAAACATGAAAATCATTGTTTGATACAAAAGTTAAAAACAGAGCTGGCGAGATGGCTCAGAGGTTAAGAGCAGTGGCTGCTCTTCCAAAGATCCTGAGTTCAATGCCTAGCAACCACATGGTGGCTCACACAATCTATAATGAGATCTGGTGCCCTCAACACTGTGTACTTAATAAATAAATAAATAAATAAATAAATCTTTAAAAAAAACACTTCGACAGCTTTCAATCCTAGCTTTACCAAAGACCAGCTATACGGCCTTGGGCTTCTAAGCCTTAAATTTTTCCATCAATTAAATAACACTAGCTTACAGTATATAGGTAAATGTGTTTTTAATTGAGTTAATACTGGCTGATACTGTTTGTGGTTGTTAAAGACACTAAGCATAAAGAACTCACAAACATTACTGACAGTGGCTCACAGTTTTCTAGGTATGCTGCTTTACTCTACTAAGTCATGAGCTAAGTTCTGATGTCAAACCCTCAAACAGTTGCTTGGTAAGAGTGTGCTTTACACACGATCTTTTGCAGCAAAGGATATCATTCCAAAACCAGAAGAACCACGTCACATACATCCAGAATTTGGTTGCCAAATATATCCCAAGGGGCAATGCACTGTGCATTGAATGATCAAAAAAGGACCTGTAAAACATACATTTTATAAAATATAAGTGCTGTATTTCATTATGAGATGAATACTGAGATTAAAGTTTAAAAAGTCAAAGATATTTAAATACTGAGACTGTTTTCACAGTAATAACAAGTATAGCAAAATTCTTTTAATTGACCAATAACTAAACCGTTTTCCACATACTTTGCAACTCAGAATTTCTGTGTCCCCACTTGTTGAAGCAATTCCTTTAATACACAGCAGCTTCACCATCAGCTCACTGCTGAAGGACATTACAATTCTGGGAGTGACAAAGAGATAGTGCTCATCTCTCTACTCTACCCAGGTTAGTTAAGGCTGGGGCACATCTTTTCAGTAGAATGAACAGTAGAAAAAGAAAAAAAATGATAAAATCTCATTGGTACAAACAGGGCCCTTTATCCATGTAGATCAATTAGTCTTGATATTTTCCTATTTAATGTTTAATAACCTATCAGAGCTCCTAGAAATACTACAGAGGTGAATTAACCAGCAGTTAGACCCTCCTTAGAGCTAACACTAGTGTATGACTACTAATTCCTGTGTGAACTATTTCCAAAGTCTTTCTAAAGTTCCAGGGAAAATAAGATGCTTAAAGGCGGCAAATTAAGCAGGAAGATCTGGAGCACAGACACCTTCCTAGGTTTGCTCAACTGGGCAACTTTAATGGCAAGAAGACTCAGTGAGAAAGGAAACAGTGCTTAAGGCAACGGAGGGAAAACTATGAGAAAGACTAGGCCTGCTTTGTGACAGTGTAGACTATAGTCCACTCTGCTCGTAGAGTCAGATGTCTTGGTTGTCTAGCGCTGACAACCAAAGGCAATCCCTACAGAAAAGCAAGTATAATACCTACCTGTAAGTTAGCAATATAGCACACTTACAGTTCAACAAACTCAAGTTAATGTCTAAAGAAATATATTAACTACTTCTAAGAATGTACTTTACTGCCGGGCAGTGGTGGCGCACGCCTTTAAACCCAGCACTCAGGAGGCAGAGGCAGGTGGATCACTGTGAGGCCAGCCTGGGCTACAAAGCGAGTCCAGGAAAGGCTACACAGAGAAACCCTGTCTCGAAAAAACAAAACAAAATAAAACAAAGAATGTACTTTACCTTCAAAACCCACATGCTGGACTTTTGTCATTAAAAAGTTTTGAACAATTTTACTGATGCTAAAAAACTAACGAATTTCACGAATTGCTGATGCCAATATTCTAAACACAGAAAACATTAGTCTGACACAGTAGGGTACAAATTATGTTCTTTCATAAAGGTAAAGCTAAAAATCACACACTTACTTGGAAAGAAATTGTACTGTAGCCCAAACGCCACCATACATTAGCCCTTTAATGAGCCAGGAGTCAATATTCAGGTCTGCTATAAACCCGACCAGCCAGATCACTAGGAACGGAGTTCCTAGCATTACTTTCTGCCGAAATTCCTGTTTAAAAAAAAAAAAATGTTAAAAAGGGTTCGTGTGTTTCAAATGATGTCAGTCTTAATTAGGCACAGCTATGTTTATCAAAGTATACCACCAAGAGCGAATCAATCGTCCACTCAAATCTGCCTACTGTATTCAGGTAGCACACAGAAACAGCGTGTGAAGGTAGTCTGTTAAAATGTGCAGAGTGAGCAGGTGAGATTATGGGAGTGAGTTCTACTAGCCACACATGGAAACAGCAGACAGCAGGAGAGCCGAGTGTGGGCTAGCCAGAAAACAGCTCCCGGCTCACCGTCCCGCTGCAGAAGAGGAATTGCCAATAGAATGACATGGACAAACAGAAGGACCACTTATGGTCCAATAACTTTACCACACAGTAGAAAACTGAAGCTGCTTAAGTTGGAGAAGACATTCAAAATTACATATATTAACAGTGTATTAAAACTGTAAAATGAAATAAAGAATAAAGCCAAAGCCAGCAAGATGGTTCAATGATAAAAGTGCCTGCCACACAAATCTGACCACTTAGGTCTGATTGTTGAAAACCACAGTGAAGGGGAGAACTGACTCCCCCAACCCTGTTCTCTAACCTCTACACATGTACCATGTCAGTAAAGGTGTGTGCAACTGCATGCACGTGCGTGTACACACACACACACACACACACACACACACACACACACACACACACAAACACACACACACAAAATCAGTAGAGCTTCTCAGCACACAGAATGGAAAACAGGCCCTGAAAACCTCCTGTCAGAGTCAGTGCTCAGGAGCGGAGGCACTCTGCGCTGTGTGTGTGCTGGGCTGGCTGTCAGACCACACGCCTCTCTGTAATACCTACCACAACTGTACCTTCACAGCAGCAATAAGCAATACTTACTGTCTTGTTTACAGAGTAGCTCTGCACATCGCTTCTTGGCCTTTTGGCTAAGGTCAAGTGCAGAATAACTCCTCACAAACCTCAGTATTTGCCCAAATCATCTTAGCTGCCAAACTACATAGAGATACTTAACTGTAAATTTGGTTTTTGTTTTGTTTCCTTCTTTTTTAGGCAGTCTCATGTATAGCCCAAGCTGGCATCAACGTCACAGAGATCTGCCTGACTCTGCCTCCTGGGTACTGGGATTAAAGGTATAAGCCACCACATGTGGCTTCCATGTGATCTAACTTTCATGGTATGGATACATCACAGTCTGTTTAACCATGTACTCATTAACGAGCATCAAGTTGTCTACAGTTTGGAGCTATGAATGAAGATGCAATTAAACAGTGGTATATAGACTTCTATGTGAGCTTAAGTTTCCATGCCTCTGAGATAATTGCAATTCTGCACTACACACGTCACAAGTTCTTTTTTTTTTTAAAGATTTATTTATTTTATTTATTGCATATGAGTGCTTTATCTGCAGAAGAGGGCATCAGATTACATTATAGGTGGTTGTGAGCCACCATGTGGTTGCTGGGAACTGAACTCAGGACCTCTGGAAGAGCAGGTGGCGCTCTTAACCACTGAGCCATCTCTCCAGCCCACGTCACAAGTTCTTTTCTGGCATATTGTATTATTTTACAACACCACCAGCAAACATGTGAGTAATCCAGTCTTTGTGTATCATCAGACATGTCTTAAGGCTTTTTTTTCCTCTTTTCTCTTTGCACGTGTATACTCGAGACAGAATCTTGCCGTGTCACACAGTGGCCTGGAAAGCGAGACCCTCCTGCCTTAACGCCCCCAAGTCCCAGATTACAGATGTACATTACCATGTTCATTTAGTGCACTTTAAAATTAGATTCTCTAGCAAATTTTCATTGTTGGGCTTTAAGATTTCTTTCTACAGTCTGTATGTTAGTCTTTGTTTTACAAATGACTTGTCAGTATCATCTTACAGTTTGTAACTTGTCATTTTTATTTCTTAACAGGGTTTTAATCCATGTTCCTTCTTATAAGCAATCCCAATAAACTCACTGGGTCACCAAACTAAACTTGATTGGAATCTTTTCTTTGGCCAGCTGTCTATGACTTATCTGGGCTGATCACGTTTTCCCATAAAACATACAACATGTTCAAAATTAATAATATTTATTATTCTATTTTCATAGATCTATATTTTTAATATTTGTCTCCAACTGATCCTTATACAGTTCACTTACTGAGCATAAACCTGCTAGCTTAAGTCCTCTAACTTAAGGCCTGGGAAAATGGCTCAGTTGGTAAAGTGCTTCCCAGACAAGCGCTGAGTGCCTGAGTTCAATCCCCAGAACCTACATTTTTAAAAAGCCAAGTGTGGTCCCATATGCCTCTAATCCCTGCACTGAGGTGAAAACAAGAGAGCCTGTGGGGCTGATTACTCACCGTCTGTCTCGAAAAACCAAAACCAAACCAAAACACAACAACAATGAACAAAAACCAAACCAAACAAACAACAACAAATAAATAAATAAATAAATAAATAAATAAATGCAGCTAAAGAAGAAGTCATCTGCCATCAGTCTCTGGCCTCTCCATGCTGCACATGTCTAATACGCCTGCCTATTCATGCCTGTATACGCACACACATTCAAAACCCTCCAACTTTAAAACTCTAAGCATTTTGGTTTTGTTTTTTGAGACAGGGTTTCTCTGTGTAATACTGGCTGTTCTGGGACTTCCTCTGTAGACCAGACTAGCTTTGAACTCAGAGATCTACCTGCCTCTGGCCACCGAGTGCTGGGATTAAAGAATGCACCACCACTGCCCCGCAAAAATCTAAGTGGCTTTAAAACTGTTTCCCAGCCAGGTGCAGTGGCACACGACTTTAATCCCAGCCCTTGGGAGGCACTGTGTTCCCGTGGATGTGGATGTCTGAGGCTGACATCAGGTGTCTTCCTCTATCGCTTTGACCTCTCTTCACTGTCCTGCTGATCTGACTACCTGCTTGCTCAGTGGGTTTCCCAGCTCTGGTGAGCTGGGATTGTGGGCCTGGGGACACGACCCACCCACCCTGCTTATGGATTCTAGAGATCCAAGTCCAGTTGTCATGCCTATGAGACGGGCCCTCTACTTGCTGTGCCATCTCTCCAACCCCTGAAGCTCTTTCTCTCTTGTTTCTAGGATTCACTCTTTTAGTGTCTATCAGTGTGGGAGAGGAAGCAAGTGACTGCAGGTGCCTCTGGGGGCCAGGGAGGTGGGAATTACAGGTTGCCCGCGTGGTCGCTGGGACTAGAACTCAGGTACTCTTCAAGAACACTGAGCCATCTCTTCAGCCCCAAAGCGCTCTTTTTACAGAGAAGCAATACCCAAGTACATAACCTCAAATATACTAATAAGGAAATTTATATTAACATATATCATCTTTAAATTAAAAACAAACTTCATTTGACTCTATAGAAAAAAATAAAGTTTAAAATATTTAGATTCAGTAAAGTCTAGACTAAGTCAAGATGTTCTTACTATTAGACTAAATAGTATGAGTCACTTTTCACTGTGTAGAACAAGATGTTGTAAAGTATGGCCAGGAGCCTGCTATGGGGGCGCACACCTCTAATCTCAGAACTCAGGAGGCAGAGGGAGGTTGATCGCTGTAAGTTCAAGGCCAGCCTGGTCCACAAAGCGAGTCCAGGATAGCCAAGGCTACACAGAGAAACCCTGTCTCAAAAACAAAAATCAAACAAACAAAAGAAAGTGTGGCCAACAGAATGAAATCAAAATAAGTAAGTTTCTTTTTTTTTTAAATAATTTATTTATTTTTGTTTTATATGCATTGGTGTTTTGCCTGCATGTGTGTCTGTGGTGTCAGATCTTGTAGTTACAGATGTGAGCTGCCATGTGGGTGCTGGGAATTGAACTCAGGACCTCTAGAAGAGCAGTCCATGCTCTTAGCCGCTGGGCCATCTCTCCAGCCCCCATAAGTAAGTTTCTTTATCACAGCTCTTAAATGACTAAAAGCATTAACATCACATGCAAAAATAATTCGTTAGCCTCATTGTGAAGTTTCAGAACTCCTGTATAAGTTAAACTACAAATACAGCTATTCTGGTATCAATGAGATGGACCAAGGACTCTCCACTCAGTGTGGGAGGTTGAATTCTTGTCAATAAACGAGCTGCTGCTTTCAAGTTTATCACACTATATTGACTTCTGTCACACCAGCAGGTGGGTTAATGTTAATTTCTGTGCATTTTAGTTTTGCCATTAGTAAAACTTAAGTACTTGATTTCTCTATAAAAATTAGTAACAAAGACCAATTTAGTATCACTTAACGTTGGAATTACTGTCAAGCTAAAAATATAAAGTTATTATTTACTTAAGCATATATATTTTTAATGCCAGTTAAATAACTTCTTCCTTTTAGTGGAAATGTTAAAACCTAAACTCTGAATTTGAGAAAATGTTTTAAGTTTTAAAATCCTATTATAACCAGGCAGTTAAGCCAATAGTCACACATTTAAAACTGAAGGCTCATGGAAGAAAATGAACTTTCTATGAAACAGCCCAAAATGGAAGCTTTCCCTCTAAAAGTAATAATACATCACAAAAAAAAACCCAAAAATCTCAATTAACTAGAGCTATCGTACTCAGTTGACAAAGACCAACATGGTCCTCAGTTTGTCTTCACAGCAAGCAATGCACACATACAGAGGATGCGTTGTCTACTAAAGGCAGCTAAGTGGAATTCGTGTCTATGGGGATTTAACCCGTTTATGCGCACCCATCCTCCTTAAGTATTATGCAGGACAGACCATAACCAGCTGTGCCAAATACTCTCATCTTATTTTGGCTGAAATAATGTTTTAAATGCCACAATGGGAGCTGTAAAAATTAAGGTATGTGAATATTTTTGTAAAGTGAATTACAGATTGAAGGCTGAAAGCTTTCAGCCACAAGTTACCTTGTCAGCCTTCAGCTGCCTAAGGAAAGAAGGGTTGTCGTACCCTTTGGCTTGCCGTGCCTCTTGCAAATGGTTGATCATCCACACGTTTTTCCTTTGTTTTGCCAAATCAAGTGCTGATTCACCCTGATAATGTAAATAGAAGCAATTCACATTAAAAATAAAACTCATATTTTCATTAATAACTTTAAACATTCTATAAAATACATTGACTACATAAATTCATTGACAATGGTTTCTGACATGGGGTAGAGTCAATTTAAAAAACCTCAATCATTACATACCTGTTATTACTTCCTGCTCAAAACATAACATAAAATAAAATACATTTTCTCATCTTATGCTATATATTCTATTTTTGCTTGCACTTTGACAAATTAGAGAGCAAATCAAAAAGTAGGTATTTGAGTACCTGCTGGATCAGAGGCTAACATTAAGCTCATCAGTGGACATTCCTTACAGGCTTCCTAACAATACTGAGTCTGTTTTACTTCAGTGATGGTGAGGGCCTTAACAAGAGAATAGGGAAGAAAGGGAAAGAAAGGCAGTGTCGTCTCCTCCCACTGTACTGGCACTCAACCCACCATCAACGCATCCACCCACACTGAAATCCCCAAAGAGAACAAGAGAGCGACTGAGAGAAACCCATCTCATTCAAGTTAGAAGCTGGGAGGTCCTTTAACCCTAAGACAAGAATGCCAGGAGTACAGTAACAAGAAACAAGACGTGCACAACGAAGTCCTAGATGTTCCTTTTTGCTTTTATTAATTTTCTATTTCCCTGTAAATTAGACACCTAATTTCCAATCTATTTAATGTCCTCTATTTATCTGACTCTTTAAATTAAAAAAGACAAATTAAAACTTTGCCAAAATTTGAAGAATGATATTCCAAGTAACTTTTAAAATTAACCATTGAAATTTTACTTCAAAAAATACTGGATTAAAAATAAATAAATAAACAGAATCCTAAGGCACTTTTGGTAGAGATAATGACTTGTCAAGTATGGAACATGGTTTAAAAAACAAATTCTAAGCATAATACTACCATACAACAAAGAATTATAAACAAACAATAATAATAAAAATTCGTAGCCGGGCATGGTGGCACACGCCTTTAATCCCAGTACTCGGGAGGCAGAGGCAGGCGGATCTTTGTGAATTCAAGGCCAGCCAGGAGAGCCAAGGCTACACAGAGAAACCCTGTCTTGAAAAACCAGGAAAAAATTTTTTTCAAAAGCCCAAGCAGATTTTTAATACAAACCCCAATGGTATTTAATAAGGAATGGCTATTCTTAGTGGACCTTCCACAAAGAGGGATATTTATTTAGATATTCCTTGCTTGTTCCAGAATTCCATCACCTGAGTTTTCAGAATTAGCTAATTAATCCAAACTATAAATATTACCTGAATAATAGCAATCCCTTGGGTAACAACTCCCAGAATATCCTGCAGTTGCCTCGGTCCAGCTGAGCACCCCTTCCACTAGAGGGCCATGTGACACCTAAGGATTGCCTAGACAGAAAGATTGAGGGAGCTTTAAACACCTTTCAACTCCTCTAGTCACCTGACTAGTATAATTCTTTTATTCGGCTGGTAAAATAAACAAACAATTCAAGAGTTATATTAAAAACAGGGTTCGGAATCAAGTCTATTTGATTACTCCATGTCGCAGCCAAAATAGTAAGAAACACTAACAAAAGGAACATCAGCAAGAGTCCACATGGAGTATTATGGACTACGCCACTGGTGGTAAGGAGAAGAAATTCTTCAGGACTTTTGGTCAAATAACCAAGGCTAAGGTAGAAGATCACTTGACACTGTGACTTAGTGGGGCTCGATCTCACTGCCAAGCTAACAAACACTAGCCAGTGACCATCGAGGTCGGGTGTTCAGGAGCTAGTGACCAACTGTCTTCACCTCCTTCCAAGGAGCTACAGGAAATCCTTACTTGCTTTGTCAGTTTTAGAAAGGTTGGAAAAGCTTGGGTAGCACTCAGATTAATTGTTCTTCCCAAAATTAAAATATCAAACCTTCTGTAACTATAACTACAGGATAAAAATCTTTAAAAATTAACAAAACCACCATAGTAAAAAGAATTATGACAGAAGCCATAAATTCATTTTTTTTTTTATTCTTAGTACACAAATTACTCTTTTACCCTATGGTTGTCATTTAACCAGAACCTAGGGCTATGACTGTAAAATTCTCTTGATATTTATCTGATGAAAGACAACGAATGATCTTCTTCCCCCAAAAAACGCTGTCACAAGCAATATTTCAAACATCCTGCATCCTGCATCCTGCATCCTACATCCATTGGGGTATTTAGCTACTTCCAAATATCAACTTTAAAATATTTTTAAATTTATCTATTATTAAAAGTCTTCACAATAAATTGTCCTGTTTTGATGAAAGAACTTTGTTTTACATAGTAAAGGACTCTAGTTTCTTTTTCGGACAAGTAATTTAAAGAAGCAATTTTTAGCTAACATAGAGAAACTTAAAAGAAACTTAAGCTTATTTTTAAAATAATCATTTCAGGATAGGACCAAATAGTTAAATAATTATAGCAGAAAATGTTTATCTTGTCTGAAGAATACAACTTTTTATAGTTTTTAAAATCAAATATGTATTTGTAGCTATATCCTACCTTTACAATTCATTTTTACTTTAAATTTTTTAAAGACTTATTTATTTATTATTAAATATACAGTGCTGTCTGCATGTGCACCTGCAGGCCAGAAGAGGGCATCAGATCACATTATGGATGGTTCTGAGGCACCATGTGGCTGCTGGGACTTGAACTCAGGACCTCTGGAGGAGCAGTCAGTGCTCTTAGCCTCTGAGCCATCTCTCCAGCCCCTACTTCAATTTTTTTTTTAAGATATTTTACTTTATGAGTATTAGTGTTTTGCCTGCATGTATGTATGTGCATTTCATGCCTGCCAAAGTTTGAAGAGGGTGTTAGATCAGTCAGAACTGGAGTTACAGATGGTTGTGAACCACCATGTGGGTGCTGGGAAATGAACCCAGGTCCTCTGCAAGAGCAACAAGTGCTCCGAAATGCTGAGCCATCTCTGCAGCCCCTACAATTCATTTTTAATAAAATGATCTTTCCTAGTATTAAGATGAAAAGTGAAATAAATAAATGGCAAAATTATGGACAAAAGAATTATGTTGGAGATTTTTTTAAAGATTTATTTATTTATGATATATACAGTATTCAGCCTACATGTATGCTTGCCCACCAGAAGAGGGAGGGCACCATGTGATTGCTGGGAATTGAACTCAGGACCTTTGGAAAAGCAGTCAGGTTCTTAACCTCTGAGCCATCTCTCCAGCCCATGTTGGAGATTTTTAATGAAATTTTCCTTTTCAAAATCTGCAGTGGCCTAAATAATTAGCTTTAAATGGTACACAGAGAAAAGCATTACTTCATGCTAAATATTATCAAAACAGCGAATTTCTACAATCTTCACTTTCTCTTCCGCATGCACAGCCTCAACACATGTCAAAAGACAAGCCAACAACACACACCTGCACCATCAATAATGCTTCCTTTTGTTCTAAAATATCATCCGCTTTGTCATTCCCGCCCTATAGCATTACAGATATTGCCTCCACTGCTAGTCCTTGGCTACGCTAGCACGGCCAAGCGAACAACAAAACCCAGCAGCCTAACTTCCAACGTTTCTACTGTCGGAATGACTCAATCTCTTCTTCAACCAAAATAGGATCTAACCAAAAAGCACACTCTATGGCAGTCCACGCAAACCCCTCTGTTCCTAGGACTTCGTATCACACAAGTCGCCCCTGCTCACTGGCCCTGTAAGCCCGCCTCAGCTAACCCTCAGGAGCCTTGCCCTGCTGGGCCTTGTGATGGCACAGCTGACTCCTTCTCCTCGTAACCCTCAAAGAAAAAAATCTCAAAGGAACTCTCACCTTCTCAAGCCTGTCACTCAATTGCGTCTGAGCTTTCATTTACTTACTACTTTATTTCTTCAACAGGATCTACGTCTTGAGACAACCCAGACCTTAATCTGTCTTGAACACTGAGAAAACCTACCAACCAACCAGTATGTACTGAATGAGGGAAAAAGTTTCTATTGGAAGTCGTAACTGCAGTTCAAGTACACAGAGAATGCTAGATCCCAACAGAAACATCATTTAATTATTATTTTATTCTTTTGATTAGATGAAAGAGACTGTAGGAACAAGCATCTTTCTAAGCAGAGCACACAGAGATAGCTTCCCCTCATAACTATAAATGTTACATGAGCAAATGAATAATTTCCTTAGCCTTCACTTCCTGTAATTATAATGTTACTCCAAAAGGCATCAAGAGCATTACACCTGAAATCGCTGTTCAGGATAGAGGATGGTTACTACTCAGTGGTAGGATGCTTGCCTAGCACACATCAAGTCCTGGATTCAGGTTCTAATATGGGTATGGGGTCTTTTTTATTTTTTACTAAGTCAACCTTGAATCTGTGTCAGATAAAACAAAATTATCAATAAAAAGAATGTGACTAATTACACACACACACACACACACACACACACACGGCTTTAAAAAAAGGTTAAAAAAAAGTGAATACTTTCATAACCTCTATTCTTATCATACCTTTCTGTTGAAATTCATTATTGAATTTTTTATCTTACCAACATTAAAAGTTTATGCAATGGTCAGTGGGAACCACAACTTTTCATTAATTATTTGAAAAAGATATTTAAGTTTTCAAACACACTGCAAACAACTAAAGATCGTAACTAAGCTATACAGAACTGTATAGCTATCTTGTTTGCATAATTATTTAGTATACTGTAATTTAAATACATTAATTTAGCAGTTAGGAGAAACCTGAGTTTAAATTACTTGCTGTACTGAAAGCAGTTCTATTTTTTCAGCAGTGTTAGGAATGCCCTGGAAGCTAAAGAGAGTGGGATGGAAAGGAATGGTGATGGCAGGCCCAGGCGGTGTCAGCTGGCTTTCCCAGGGAGCACTGTCAGCCTTAGCTAAGCATCCTCCTCAGCCTTCGGGCCTGAACTCAGCATAATTCACTGACGCCGCTGTTAAGAATTTTCAGAGCATTCTCTTTAAATTGTTTGCAAAGGCAAACATTTCTCTATCATATCTGAAGTAGCAGAACAGTATCCTTGCTGTTCATTCTTTTAATCAACAGAGTATTTGTTAAGTGCCCATCACATGCCAGTCACTACAGTATACCAACTTCCCTTTTCATGTGTTTAGTGGGCTGTTCTCATCATCCTGGGTAGGAACAAGACTTAGACGTAAAAATGAATAAATAAATAAAAGAAAACATAAGATTTTATCAGTTTTACAGTTTGTAATATTTAAACTAAACTCAAAATTTGTAATTAGACCAGCTTCTAAAAATTCACTAAACTAGGAAGTTAAAAAAAGAAGTCCAAGCCATTTACAACAGTGTAAGCTTCTCAAAGTAACAAGTAAAGGAAGAATTTCTCATTAGAACATAGAGATGCCTTGATCCAGCAAGAGATACCTACTTTTTCATTGGCTATTTCAGGTTAGTATAGAGCTTAAACTCCCTTGACATTTAATTAGCAGATATCCTCTAGGCACTTCTAAAACTTGGTTCAGAAAAATACTACAAATTGTGGCTAATCCTTAAAAATATGTGTCCAAAGACAGTGATTCCTGCCAGTAACCGCAGTCATTCAGATTTCTGCTGAAGGGCACAGTGGTTCCTAAGCCTTTAGGAAAGCAAAAGATTAACCAAACACTTGAGATTGCCATCAGAACCATTTTTTGACACTTCTTGATGCTGTGTTTGAGTGTGACCACACATGTGCCACCGGACACACGTGGAGGTCAGCGTACAACTTGAAAGAGTCCGTCTCCTTCCACTATGTCCTGGGGGTAGAAGTCAGGTTTGGCAGCTCCTGCCTTTTGTTCACTGCGTGACCTTGCCAGCCCCCAGCAAAGTCTTGCATCTGCAGTTGTTCTATGATATCTACAAATTCTAAAAACTCAAAGTGTACAAGTTAAACTGTACGTGGCTCTTAGATTAATTCTGTATACTCATCCTGAGTTAATTCACAATTATTCGATGAGAATCATAAAGGGTATCATCAAATTTAAAATGACCAAGTCAAAAGAATTACTAGAACTCACTATGAATGTGTTTTTACTGCTGCTGTTACTATTATCACTGTGTGTGAAGACGTGATGCACATGTGGGTGCGTGTGCCGTGGCATCATGTGGTCAGGACACCTTTATAGAGTTGCCTCTCTCCTTCCACATCTTTACATAGTAAGTTCTGGGAGTTCAACTTAGGTTGCCAGCCTTTACAAACAAGTGTTTTTACCAGCTGTGCCATTTTGATAATGGGATAATAATGTGTTTTGTAACTATAAACTTATATGTGATGATATTGTTAAGATACCAGAAAGCACTGGGCAGTGGTGCGCATGCCTTTAATCCCAGCACTCAGGAGGCAGAAGCAGGTGGATCATTGTGAGTTCGAGGCCACCCTGGTCTCCAAAGTGAGTCCAGGATAGCCAGAGCTACACAAGGAAACCTTGTCTTGAAAAGCCAAAAAAAAAAAAAAAAAAGAAAGAAAGAAAAAAGAAACCAGAAAACTATGTCCTTCATTTGTTGTAGAAGTTAGAAACATGGAATTTCTAAAATTCAGTACAAATTTACTAATAAAAAGACCACCCAAAAACTAAAAAATAATTTAGTATCCTAAGATGATAGTTAATGACCCAAGTTTTTAAAACAAATTATGTGACAGAAGAAAAGGACTGAAAACACAAGACCATCTTTCCCAGAAGGGCGCAGCACATACTGGCGCCTTCCTCCTCCACCAGCACCAGGTGCCTTTACCTTGATATTCTGGGCATCCACGTTCCCTCCGGCTTCCAGAAGAAGACTAATGACTGTGGTGTTCCCTGCTAGAACTGCCCAGTGCAGAGCAGTATTTTTGTGATACTTGTCACCAAGGTTAACTGAAACATTGAATGTTAAAAGCAATCTAGTTGGATCCACACTGAAAAGGAAAAAAACAAACAAACAACAACAACAACCCTAATTTCAATTATCGGAATCATTACAGAGACTACACTGATCGTGGCTGCATTCTCATCCCATCTGGGGACACATCTGCTCTAGCCTTGATAATAGTACAGTCAGCAATTAAACGTTACTCTAACACAGACTGTCCTGTATGCACAAGCCTGTATAAAGTTACATGGTGCGGAGAGACAGCCCATGTGGTCCTAACTTTCCTACTTTTAATCTAAGAACTTGTGTTATTAACGCTATACATTTAAGGAATAAAAATTACTTTATTTTAATTTAAACTAACCCAAAAATGACTTAAGACAACTTACAAATAAATACATAAAACTTTACAATACGATCGCATGAAAAAGCTAATTACTTTTCAAAAAAGGTACTCTTCTTCCATTCTCCAAACTAATAGATTACTGAGCCAAAGTATAGACAGCAGCACAGCCAGGGGTAACTAACTTCTGCTATGCACTGTTCAGGCTACACAGGCTGTGAACAGCAGTAGGTGTAAGATCGCTACTCTTTCTAATCCTTGTTTTCATGTTGAATTATGCTGAAGCGATCTGAGTCATCCACAACGATTACATACCTATGTGTTCTATAAGCTGCCCACATTAAGGGTGTCATTCCATTCTGATCCATCATATCTACATCCTGATAACAAAGCCAGAAAGAACAGTTTAAGATCCTAACCAAAAGTAGTTGGAAACATCTAAGTTATACATCACACAACCTAATACATTGCTACTCAATTGAGAATGCTTTGTGTAAGTTTCTCTCTTAACTTTTCACTATAACTAACTACTGCCACTAACTAGCCCAACTGGCTTACAAATTATGCTTTCACACTAATGTTTTTCATTTAAAGACCTTTGTAATTTTAGAATTCTAAGTGGTCTTCAAACACTATTACTGCACAATTTTAGTTTAGAATAAAGGACAATTTTTGCTAGTCTTTCACAGGATGAAACTTGGCATATTAAATTTTTTTTGGCAGTCTTCATTTTCCAGAAGATAAAAGATAAACCATAGTTTTATATCATAATTTCCTTGACAATTTTTGTTTGTTTTATTTTTTGAGACAAGGTTTCTCTGTGTAGCCTTGGCTGTCCTGTAACTCACTCTAGACCAGACTGGCCTCAAACTCAAGAGAGCCACCTGCTTTTTGCCTCCCTGAGTGCTAAGATTACAGCTGTGTGACACTGCGCCCAGCTGGCTCCAGTGTTTATTGAACGTTTTTGAAAGTTTGTTAAAAAGAACACCTACATACTTCTCCAGGTTTTAAAAAGACTAATGAAGCCCAGCGTGGTGGCGCACGCCTTTAATCCCAGCACTCGGGAGGCAGAGGCAGGCAGATCACTGTGAGTTCGAGGCCAGCCTGGTCTACAAAGCAAGTCTAGGACAGCCAAGGCTACACAGAGAAACCTAGTCTCAAAAAAACCAAAAAAAAAAAGACTAATGAAATGAGCCAAACTTCCAAATCAATTGCATTAACAAATAGACAATGACTACTCAAATATTTACATCATTTTTTCTTTCTAGTTAAAGGGGGAAATAAAAAGTAAGTAAAGAGACATTCTCCAACCCAAGTCTAAGCAAGCACTGGAATCAGGGTAGTCTCCTGTGCTCGTTCCCAAAGATGCTCCCCACAAGTGCTCCCACCCTGTGCTGACGTCCCCTACTCAGAACCTGAGCGAGAATGCCCCAGCTATAGCTGGCAGGAACATGTCTCTGTGGTTTCAAGGCCTAAGGCCTAAGTCAGCAGAACAGCTCCCACCTTTGCTTTTCTGAGATTCTGAGGCACTACATAATTAGTCCACTTCCCTTTTGAAGAGTGGTGCTGTAGAGTATGGACAGAGCATAAAGAAAAGCAAGGGCTGGCTGTCCTAGCATCCTTGCCAAGAACAGGCCTCTGGCTATTTCTATCAAATCACAAGGCATATAGACATAATATAGTCTATACAATAGAAGAAGAAGAAGAAGAAGAAGAAGAAGAAGAAGAAGAAGAAGAAGA
>OU015756.1:73306933-73317401 GCA_907169655.1 Acomys percivali
ACAATGGAGTGTCCAGGGAAGGCACAGGCTCAGAAAGACACAAGAGGATCTTAAATTTATATTCAGGCTGAGGTACAAGATGAGACCACTAGCAACAATCAAAACCCAAAACAGCAAACCTTGAGAAAACGGGAGAGCTGGTTTCCATGGTTACTATATTTTTAAATTCAAATGTCCAGTTTTCGTTTTTTGGGGGGGGCGGGGGGATGGAGAGAGAGAGACAGACAGACAGACTGACTGACTGACTGACAGACAGACTAAATGACAAACATAGACTATTGTAAAATTAACAAGCAAAGGGAGTATGGAAAAAGCTACAGTCATACCTCTTTTTGAGCTTATCTACTTAGCATGTGTGCATGCATGTGTGCCAAGCACATCTTTGGAGACCAGGAGGAGTCAGGTCTCTCCTTCCCCGGTATGAGTCTCACAGACTGAACTCAGGCCATCAGACTTGACAGTAAGTGCCTGAACCACTGAGCCATCTTGCCAGCTCCAAAACATATTTTTGTTTGTTTTTTTGGGGTTTTTGTTTTTGTTTTTTTTTAGTTGGTTGGTTGGTTGGTTGGTTGGTTTTTTTGTTGTTGTTTGTTTTTCGAGACAGCGTTTCTCTGTATAACAGTTCTGGCTATCCTGGAACTCGCTCTGTAGTCCAGGCTGGCCTCGAACTCACAGAGATCCACCTGCCTCTGCCTCCAAAGTGCTGGGATTAAAGGCGTGTGCGACCACCTGGCTCAGAACACATTTTTGTATAGTGTTAAAATTAATTTGTATAAATTTGTATAAAAATAAATAACTGTTTGAATACTCAAGCATAAATGACACTTTGCATTACCCTGTCCAAGGATCCTGGAACACTGTGGCAGAGACCAGAAATAACTTAAGAGCCAGAGAATGAGGTGGAATGCTATCTTTCAGGCATAAAATGGCCATGGAGTCCAGTTCACAGTAGCTATTTTTACAAGACCTGGCCCATCAGCATCCTGTCATGGAGCTGTTCAGGAAGTCCTATCACCCTCCCTCGGGGCCTACAGGTAGTTGATGATGGGGAGGGAGAATGGTGTTCTTCAGCACTGAAGCCACCAGTGAGTGTCCACACCTCACTCAGTAGCTCCTTTAAATAATCCTAAGGAAACATTCTGTCACACAAAAAAAAAAGGATGAAAGTAGAAGAGGGCCAGAGTAACTGGCAGAGGGACAGAGAGGGTAGCGGAGGGGAAGTGACTATGACCAACACACACCCACGAGCGGGCATACGCGCACACACACACACACACAAACACACCACTATGTATAGTTAGTATATATTATTATAAAAAGTATATGCTAATAAAGACATTTAATAGAGAAAACTCAAGAGTGATCTTCCTACATCTGAAATTTTTCAAGAGCCTCTAACTCAAATTAGTCAACATGCTAGAGAGTTTTGGAAGTAACATGTTCATAAAGTCTCATTTACCACATATGAAACTGCTCTAAAAATGTGATACATTGAAATGTGACCTTTTAGGCAGTGTGTAGTGGTACACACCTTTAATTCCAGTACTCAGGAGGCAAAGGAACGCAGATCTCTGAGTTTTAAGACAAGCCTGGTCTACATAGTGACTATTCACTCCAGCCAAGGATACACAGTGAGACCCTGTTTCAAAAATAAAGCCGAAAGCCTTTTCCTCACGTTCACAATATCTAGACTTACAAAAGAAAGGAAAGCACTAGTAAGAGAATGGGAGGGAAGAAAAAGGACAGGGAGAGAGCCAATACAGGGTTGAAGCACATCATATGGATACATGAAAACATAATAAAATCTATTATCTTATACAATTAATATATAGTGCCGGGCGTGGTGGCGCACGCCTTTAATCCCAACACTCGGGAGGCAGAGGCAGGCGGATCGCTGTGAGTTCGAGGCCAGCCTGGTCTACAAAGTGACTCCAGGACAGTCAAGACTATACAGAGAGATCCTGTCTCAAAAAAATCAAATCAAATCAAATCAAATCAAAGAACAAATTTTTGGGCCGGGCATGGTGGCGCAGGCCTTTACTCTCAGCACTCGGGAGGCAAAGGCAGGTGGATCACTGTGAGTTCAAGGCCAGCCTGGTCTACAAAGTGAGTCCAGGACAGCCAAGGATACACAGAGAAACCCTGTCTCCAAAAACCAAAACAAAACAAGAAAAAAAAATATTAGATTCATCATTTCCTTATCCAATCTCAAAGACTAATAGAATCTGACATTTTGAAGACCGCATTTTGAACAATTTTGGGCTATCCGCCTTAGTAAATATATATGCATATATAACGTTAGCCACATTGTGTTTGTGTCCCTGGGTAAGGGCTAGGGAAGATGGGACAGCTCCATATTCTTAACTCAAAGGTACTTTTAAATTGGAAATGGTTTCCATTTGTTCACATTCAACATTCCTTTTTTTCTTTTTTTTTTTTTTAAGATTTATTTATTATGTATAAAGTGCTCTGCCTGCATGTACACCTGCAGGCCAGAAGAGGGCATCAGATCACATTATGGATGGTTCTGAGCCACCATGTGGTTGCTGGGACTTGAACTCAGGACCTTTGGAAGAGCAGTCAGTGCTCTTAATCGCTGAGCCATCTCTCCAGCCCCACATTCAATATTCTTAAGGTAAAACAATAAGCTTTCACAAAATTGCAAGTATCTAAAGCAAACTGCTGATGAGAACTATGATAATTTAACTGAGACCCTGACATTTCCCCCAAGGCAACAGAGTGCGTAATTCATATTCAGAAGAAAGCTCATATTCAAGTAAGAAAACAGCCACAACAAAACCTTACTGTGTAGCCTTGACTATGTCCCATGTGCTATAGTCATCAACATGAGTTTTCCGCCCAAGAGGTTCACCATATCCATGGTTATAATGGCTCTGTGGTTTGATTTCCTGTTAAAGAGAAAAGGCACATAAGCAAGAAATGAACAACTACAGAAAATATTTTAGTATTTTTATTTTTGTGCTACTTGAGAAATAATTCATTATTGAAATAATTGCGTTTGGCTTACTTAAAATCCATATTCTAGAGAAAAAGTATGGTCAAATAAGTCTGCCCCATGTACATATCCCAAAACTAAGAAGCTCTGAAATTAGAAATTAATGATAAATTAGCAACTGTCTTTCACACCTTAGAAATCTCAGGTTCTCCTGAAAGTCTCTTTCTCTTGTGCCAACATTTCTATTATTCTAGAATAACCTGAGCACCAACAAACACTATGTCCCAGACAAACTATAATACAATAACAAAGGGAAGGCCTCAAATGGTCTCTTAGAGGAATACCTGTAAGCCTGGCGGCACAACACTCCTTTAACCCAAGGCCGGTGGAACTCCATGAGTTCAAGGCCAGTGGTCTACACAGTGAGCTCCATAGTGAACACAACCAGAGCTACATAGAGAGACCCAGGCTCAAAACAAAAGACAAAAATCTCCTACTCTCAGGTCCTAGCTTCTCCTAAACCTTTCTAGGTAAATAAACACCACTAGCAGAATGTCTATCTCCTGAATACAGTCATGCAACCCCTAACACTTCAGTCAACAACAGGCCACACAAACCTGTACCCCATAAAACTATGCTATGTCTTACAGACACTCCATACACTGACACACTGTAGCACTGCCTCTCTGATGGCTGAACCTTCGGCTAGCCCTGCTAACCTAAACTTGATGTTCTGCACTGAACTCCTTTTCCACATACTCCACTAAATTCTCCCCACTAGACTTTAAAATAGGACAGGAAAAGAACACTATCAGCCAAGTATCTACAGCACAGCAGAGCCTAGCATGACACTAGTGCCCTCTTTTTAAGACAGGGTCTCACTAGGTAGCCCAGACTGACCCCAAACTCACAGTCAGTCTTCCTACCTCAACCTCCCAAGTGCTAGCATTAGACTCGTGCCACTGTGTGCATCTGTACTGGCGCCCTTAACGGAAATAAAAGCATGGATGGGATTTTTTTTTCTCATATTGAAAAACACTTTAATCCCAACACCAGGGAAACAAAGGCAACATCTGTGAGTGTGAAGTCAGCCTGGTTTACATAACAAGTTCCAGGACAGCCAGAGTCACACATTAGAGAGGCCATGTCTTAAAAAAGCAAACAAGCCGTGTGGTGGTAGCTCATGCCTTTAATCCCAGCACTTGGGAGGCAGAGGCAGGTGGATCTCTGCAGGTTCAAGGCCAGCCTGGACTACTGAGGGAGTTCCAGGACAGCCAGAGCTGTTATACAGAGAAACCCTGTCTTGAAAAAAACAAACAAAACAAAACCCAAAAAACAAAAACAAAACCCAAAAAACCAAAAACTTTAGCCAGGAGTGGTGGCACACACCTTTAATCCCAGCACTCAGCAGGCAGAGGCAGATCGCTGTGAGTTCTAGGCCAGCCTGGTCTACAAAGTGAGTCCAGGACAGCCAAGGCTACCCAAAGAAACAAAACAAAACAAAACGAAAACAAAAACTTTAACTCAGTTAACACTTCTTCATTTCATCAAGAGGGCATAAGTATTTCTAGCTAAAGGACAGTATTTGTAATCCCATCAACAAATCAACAATATATTATTAACTATTTTCTCATGACACTGAACATTATTTTTAAAACCTCCCCTATTTAAAATAACTTTCATTTATATTTTTTAAAGATTTATTATTTATTATGGATACAGCTCTTGTTATAGATGGTTGTGATCCAATATGTGGTTGCTGGGCATTGAACTCATGACCTTTGGAAGAAGAGCGGTCAGTGCTCTTAACCTCTGAGCCATCTCTCCAGCCCCTAAGTTAACATTTATGATGAGATGGTGCCACATGCTTTTCATCCCAGCACTTTGAGGCAGAGGCAGGTGGATCTTCTCTGTGAGTCTGAGCCAATCTGTCAACAAAGTCAGTTCTAGGACAGCCAACACTACATAGACTGTCTACAAAATAAATAAATAATTAATTTAAAATAAAGTATTTCCCTACTGTGTGGGGGAGGTGGTTCCTGTTCACATACTTTGTATAAGAACTTTACTGGAATCCTGAGATTCATCTGACTTGTCTGAATTAGATGTGTGTATGCAAGATTAGATATTACTCATTTTCTTACTTAAAGACATCTGTCTCATTACTTGAATTGCTGATTTGTGGCTCTAATGTATTACTGACATTAGTAGTCACATGCATTAATCTTTTCCTTGGGCTTCTCTGACTTTTATATTTAAATGTAAGTGCAGTCATTAATGCTATTTATCAAACACTCCCACTTCTCAGGCACATTGGAAGACTGTCCAACCCCAGCCATTTGAAAATAGTATGTGTACGTCATGGGTTTTTATTTTTGACTGAATGTGAACAACAAATATATACCGTATTTTCTGGCATATAAGACAACCCCCAACTTTAACTTTAACTTTTCAGGTTAAAATATAGATTTTTGCAGTCCAAGTCTGCAGCACAGGTGTGCACTGGAAAAGGGGTAGTCTTATATATTAAGTATATTCCAATCTCTATTTTTAACTGGAAAAGTTAAAGTTGGGGGTCATCTTATACGCCAGAAAATATGGTTCCTCACTCTTTCTCTGTGTCACAGAGACTGGCAATCCTTTTAAAGAGTAAAAATGGTGATTCTGGGTCCAAAAGTAGCCATTGCTTGCCCCATAACATATGTGTAGCAGGAACTGATAACAGTGAAGCTGCTAACGCTTCAGGACTGAGACTTCAGCAGAAACCTATCTATTATAGTATAATCATAAGAGCCATATATTTTGGGAAGTACTATACAGACAGATCTCTAGAAATCATCTCTATTTTAGAGATGACTGTAACTACTACATTGTTTTGCTAATTTATGTTCACAGATTTCTTATATGTGGCCCTAAATAAATTATTTTAAACTATCTCTTTGAATAGTGTAAAGTACAATCTAATTTCCTTTTTTAAAAAAATGGGTGCCGGGCGTGGTGGCACACGCCTTTAATCTCAGCACTCAGGAGGCAGAGGCAGGTGGATTGCCGTGAGTTCAAGGCCAGCCTGGTCTACAAAGTAAGCCCAGGACAGCCAAGGCTACACCAAGAAACCCGGTCTCGAAAAAACAAAAACAAACCAGTGTTCTTGGTACCAAAACAAAAACAAAAAATAGGTGATATTGTTTTCTCATTTTTATGCCCATTGCATTAGCAAAAATTATTAAATCACCTACATCAAACATTTTACAAGACTAATTCTAATCAATGATTGTGTGGAATTGGATTGTTGTGTGTCCTGAAACAAATTATCTTAACTTAGCTCGCTCAATGGCTCCTTACAGCACTAACACCTTTCAACATCAGGTAAATCTTTCTGGAATGTTCTAGCAGAATCTTGGTTTCTTTCCATCAGTGACATTAGCCAGTATCTGAGGCCTAAGAGGAAGATGGCCCCGCTGAACCCACAGTGTACTGAAACAATGTCTTCATTTATGATTCTCTTTGCTCTATTCCTGTAACAACTCATGAGGTCTGTTACAACTTTAGAACACCTGGGTACTTGGGGTAACCTAAATCTGTATTTCCCAGCCACAGTCACTCGTGCTTGGATCTAAAATAAATTATTTCTTACTCCTTTTTGAGTGAGAACTACGTTTTTGGCTTTTCACTTGACAGTGATTACCAGTTTTATCTTTTAACTCAAGATTCTGAAGAGCATCCTTACAATACATTTCCCTGTTAGTCTGAAATTAATCTTGGACGTCTCCTTTCCTCCCTCTGGACCAGCAGCTCTTACCAGCATCCTAAACTCAAGTCCTCAAAACATTTCCAATCAGTCCCAAAACACTGGGTCAGACACAAAATGATGCTGCGAAAGTGCCTTTTAAGCATTTTAAGTTGTCTTTCCTTTTCAAATGTTGCATACACACAACATAAATAACCTGAGTGATGCAGAAACAGGATGAAAGGTCCTAAGAAGCATTAAGTAATTTCTTAGGAGAATGTAAAACTCAAATCTTTGAAAATAAACAAAGACATCACTAACTCAATATGCCACAGTATCCAATCAGCAAGGCTTAAGAAGGAACTAGCAGCTAATCCCTGCAACTAGTGAGCTGGCATCTGACTCTGGCACCCTCCACAGTCTAGTTTTCCTTCCTGTCCTGCAGGGCAAGGACTAATGGCACCCCATTGTGTTGAGCAAATATCACAGAGCTAGGTTCCTAGCCTTTCTTGTTTGCTAAAAGGATTTATTTCTATCTACTAAAATGTCCTAGCAGCCAGTTGGTGCCTCCCAGCACTTGGAAGGCAGAGAGGCAAGTGGATCTCTGAGTTTAAGGCTAGCCTAGTCTACAGAGTGAGAGCTCCAGGACAGCCAGGGCTACACAGAGAACCCTTGTGTCAAAACACAAAACAAACAAACAAAACGTTCCAGCTAGGAAACTCATTCAACCTTGACTCTTGATCCCAAAACGTCACAAATTATTTTCTCTAAATAAAGCTCCTTTCTCCGTGTGCCCCTTGTAACAACACTACATACTACTGCCCCTATTAGTATCTTCAATTTTTATGACCAGATTTATTAAGTAAACGAGAGTATTTCACCAATCATACAAAATCTCCCATGAACCTGTGCCAGCTTCCTTTTTGTAACTTAGTATCTACCTACCACTCTCCTCTAACCGTCCTACGCATTTGCAAGCTATGTACTTCAAAACTAGCTCATGAAAGCCATCCAACTTAGAAGATGTGCTCAGGCACAGGCGAGCCTTTTCAAGTCACAATTCAAGCACCACCTTAGTTTCCCGCAGACACTCAGCTAGCTACACTAGCCCCAAGCTCCTGTTACTATGCAAACACATCATTAGGCACTGTGTGAAAGAATTATGTTCGTTTGTTTTCTTCTACTGGAACAAACCTAGTGGCTTAAGTCAACACAAACTTACTATCTAGGCTTCTGGACCAGAAACCCAAAACCGTTGTTCTTGCTTGCTAAAGGCAAGAACAGCTCCCCATCCCTAGTCATCTCTGCAAAGACTTTCCTTGAGAGGAAACAGCTACTGATTCTGGGAGTCCAAGTTGCAGACCCGGCACTGTCTGTAGTTTTCTCAGTTATTAATACCTATGGAGATATTCAAATACTTCCTTTCTCAACAGGGGCATGCTGAGCGCTGACACCTACTAAGAGTTCCTCCTCTCCTTGCACAAACTTTAGTCAGGCTCTTGTGGATGCTGGGGCAATGTCTCACTAAGCAGCCCAGCCTGCTTCAAACTTGGGAGTCTTCAGCTTTTACTTCCCACATGCTGGTGGGAGCTCAGTGGGAGCCCCTTTCTTGACCTGGACTCTTGTCCTTGTCAGGCTGCAAACCCAATTTTAGCAAGAAGCCTATTAGGTCCCTGAGAGAGAATCCTTTTAAAGTCTTCAAAGAATCTTCTCACGTTAAACTCTCTAAGTTGGACACGCTGAAGGTGATAAAGAGTTGTGGGGTTTATCTTAGCTATTTCCAGCAAGCTCAACCTCTCTCTTTGAAATGCAGGAACCCTTGTCAGCTCCCATTCTTAGCACTGTGCTCCAGAAAGAAAGCTGGGGGGACAGGCAAAGTTGTATGAATACTCTATTCTATACAAGGCTATCAGATAGCGTTATGTCTCACACCCAGAAGCAAGCACTATCTTTGTCCTTAGTCAACAGTAAATGCTATTTCATTGCATCAACAAATCACACAGAAATACTGCCCTACTAGACACAGCTGCTTATTCTTTTTGATACTGTGCTGGTGAGATTTTGTCAATTTAGGTAAGCACCTACTTACAGATAAAATGATTCAGTTTCTTAAAATTCATTATTAAATTGTTTTCCAAAGTAGTAGTGTACTAATTTATACTCTTCATTAACAACACAATGCTTGGGAGGAGACAGGGGAGGGGGCTACAATTGGAATGTAAACTGAATAAATTAAAAATAAAATGTTAAGAGCCAGGCGGTGGTGGCGCACACCTCTAGTCCCAGCACTCCAGAGACAGAGGCAGACGGACCTCTGTGAGTTCAAGCCCAGCCTGATCTACAAAGCAAGTCCAGGACAGTCAAGGCTACACAGAGAAACCCTGTCTCGAAAAAACAAAAAACAAACAAACAAAAATAAAAAATTTTAAAGCAATAAAAATGTTTTCCTTTCACTATACTTGGATTCATCAGACGTCTTTGTTTGGGGAGAACTGAAAAACACCAAACACTTTGGTTCCTATTTCCCTGCAAAAAAATGAAGAAAGCTTGTCAAGCAAACATCAACCCTATCAAAGCCGCAGGAAGAGTGGGGACAGCAAACTGGCCCTGGGTCTTAGCAACACTGAGGTCAGATTATTCTGACAAGGTGAGGGCATGTGCTTGACTGAAGATGGTTTAAGAGAGGCTGGGCGGAAGGGAGTTCCAGACAAAGAACACCTACAACTCTAAGGACTTTTGTTAAAAATAAGAGCAGAAGTCAGAACAGAAAAGAGACCTCAGGAAAAAAACAGTGTTTGGTTTGGTTTCAAATTTGGGGATTTTTTTTTTTTTTTTGCCACTAATAGAAACGGTGTGGTAAAGCCAAGAATTAATGATGCACAAGTGAACAGAAATGCCAGTGAATGAGGGACACAAGTCAGTGTTGCCAGATACATGCAACATTTTCTGTTAAATGCTAATGGAAGAAATAAAAATCTGGATAAACAAACATAAGTAACACATTTATGAACTAGAATATTCATCATAAAGATGTCCATTCTCTCTAAATTTATATACAAGTTTATTGCAAATTTCTATCAAAATCCCACAAGATTCTTTGTAGTTACAGACAAGGTTATTCTAAATTTATATAGGAAGACACTTGTTATTTTCTAAAAGTCAATTTTCAGAACTATTACATAGCAAAAGTTATCAACATTGCACAGGACTGACTTGGTTTTAGACACATAGAAACCAGAGAAACAGAACAACAAACAAAACAAAAAATACCAGAAATTAAAGCCCATATATTTGCTTAACAATTTTTAAACAATCCAAGGAAAGGGTTTTTGTTAATAAATGGGCATCTATAGGCAAAAACTAAGATTAAAAAAAATAAAATCAACCCAACTTTTGAAACTCAAATTATACAAAAATTAACTCAAATTACTACAAAACAAATGTTAAAAGTATAGACTTTAAAAAGGCAGTGAGACCAGACATTTAAAAGCTGCTGATCCCACAGGAGAAAGCATACCTGTCAACAGCTTCATCTGGACCTGTTGTCTACCCTCCAGAGCTGAAGAGAAGGTTCTCTATGCTTAAACCATCTAGTCTGTTATTGTACAGCAGCAGCCCCAGTAAACGTACAAACAAGAGGTAGTTCACCAAAGAGACAGGAGTGAAAATAGACAAGAGAATGGACATTTAATATTAGCCACTCGAAAAGTGGCTAGCAGGTGGTGGCTTTATCAACACAAGCCATTAGGATGGGCTAAAAGTGTCAACGGTGTGGTTGGCCACAC
>OU015756.1:73317411-73339495 GCA_907169655.1 Acomys percivali
CACACACACACACACACACACACACACACACACACACACACACACACCCCACATGGAAAAAGAAAAAAGTCATAATTTAAGAGAATTGCTGCCTCCACGTCTATTTTTAGGCTTGACATAAAATATCTGAAACCAAGTCACGCCTTGTCATCTTCGGCCCAGTTAAAACTTCCCCTACTTGAGTGACTGCAACATAGCTTGTTCCTTATTCCCTAATCCTAAATCAAACCCACAGCTGTTAACCATGATACAAGCTAATGGTCAGTTTTAAGTACCATGTAAATAAGCTCTTCATCCATGTGTGTTTGCTTTTAAATACCCATGAACGGGGACCGGTAAATGGCTTCACAGATAAAGGTGCTTGCTGGGTAAGCCAGGGAGCCTGGGCTCAACTGCTAGAATCTCCACTAGGGTGGGACTCAACTCTACTAAGCTGTCCTCTAGACACATGAGCTGCAACACATGCACTCACACACACACCATGTACACACATGCAATAATTTAAAAAGAAATTTTAACTAGCAAATCCACAACTCTGCCCTTCCCCAGCAATGTACAAGGCTATCATATTCACGATCCTCGAAACGGTCTCCTCTACTTCCAATTCATTTTTAACCTCTCCTACTTATTACAATTTTCTTCTGTTTCATGCATTCATGTCTCACCTAATACATAGCTGATCCTAATTCCTCACCCCTGCATCCCAAGAGAGTGAAGGCTCTCCTACTGGTGGCAACTTAATCACAAAAGTAATCTTAAAATCAGATTGGAAGCTGGGCGGTGATGGTACACACCTTTAATCCCAGCATTTGGGAGGCAGAGGCAGGCAGATTGATGTGAGTTCCAGGCCAGCCTGGTCTACAAAGCAAGTCCAGGATACACAGAGAAATCCTGTCCCAACAAACAAACAAACAAACAAACAACAAAATCAGATTGGAAAGAAGGGAGAACAGTGAAGTACTGCAGCATCATCGAGTACCAGTGAGTGTGCGGGGATTACATCAAATACCAGTGAGTGTGCGGGGATTACATCATTCACACTCAGCTGGCATAAAATAAAATGCACAGCCATTCTGCTGGAAACAGCTTGATTTCTTTTTCTTTCTTCCCCCTCTCCTCCCAAGACAGAGTTTCTCTGTGTAGCCTTGGCTGTCCTGGACTTTTGCAGACCAGGCTGGCCTCTCACAGAGATCCATCTGCCTCTGCCTCCTGAGTGCTGGGAGTAAAGGTGTGCGCCACTATGCCCAGCCAAAACCTTGATTTCTTAAAAACATTAATATGCAACTGCCATGTGACCCACTAACTGCATTCATGAGCATTTCCCCAGAGAATTAAAGGCTTATGTTTACATAAGTATCTGTATACAATATTTAAAGCCACCTTCGTTATAATAACTAAATACTGGAAACAAGTCAGGTACATTTACAATGTATGTATAAAATGGTGGTTTCATACTAGGGACCAGCAATCAGTAACAAAAGGGATTGAACTACCACAAATGGCTGACAAATCTCCAAGGAATTATGCTGAGTGGGAAAAAAAAAATCCAATCAATCCTGTATGGCTTATACTAAGTGATTCCATTCATGTAATGCTCACCTGTGTATATATGAACACATGTGTGCATGCGTGGGTATGCATGCAGATATATGTATGGGTTTGGAGAACAAAAGTTGGCATGGGGTGTCTGCCTCAATTGCTCTCCATCTTGTTTTTCTTTTTCTTTTCTAAAAATTTATTATTTTTATGTATGGCATCCTCAGAGGCCAAAAGAGGGCACTAAATGCCCCGGAACTGGAGTTACATGCAGTTGTGAACCACCCAACGTAGACAGTGGAAGCTGAACTCTGGTCTTCTGGAAGAGCAGTGAACGCTCTTAACCACATTACTCTCTCTGAGCCTGGCACTCACTACTGGCTACACTGGCTGGCTGGCAAGCTCTGGGAATCAACTTGTTCCTGCTTCCCCCGCTCCACTATTACACTTGCCTACTGCTGAGCCCAACTTTTAGCACCCACGGGTGCTAGGGAATCGATCTCAGTCAGGTCTTCATCCTTGCACACACAGCTTTTACCAACTAAGCAATCTCTCCAGCCCCAATAGATGTCTGTGAAAGACGCAGACATGCATAGGAAAATTGTCCAGCTGAATTCGTGCAATATGAAGATACAGCCCTAAATTTTGTGCTGTCAGGAGCAATAGTTGCTAGCCACATAAACCTAACACACACTCAAGATTTCAGTTTTATGACTAACATTTGAATTTTTATTTTATCTACTTATTCAACCAGCCTCATGCCACTGGTAGCTACTGCACCATAGAATTAACTATACAGGGTTAGAAAAACACTACCTGGATCATTAATTCTTAAGGCTTAAAAAATTCTGTGGCTTAGCTGTGCAGTGGTGGCACACGCCTTTAATCCCAGCACTTGGGAGGCAGAGGCAGGCAGATCGCTGTGAGTTTGAGGCCACCCTGGTCTACAAAGTGAGTCTAGGACAGCAAAGGCTACACAGAGAAATCCTGTCTCCAAAGGCCAAAAAGTTCCGTGGCTTAAATTTTTCATCTTTTGAAAATTCATATGTTATCCAGTAAAACTGTTTAAGTTCATATTTAGTCAGCTATGCTAAAGCTGGGTTCTAGGCTCTCCATTCTCTTCCCACGGGCGCTCCTTTCCTTGGACTAGACTAAGTCGGTTACACACAGGACTGGGCATGCAGCTCAGCTGGCACAGTGCTTGCCTGATGCACTGAAGCCTCCGTTCAATCCCCAACACATCCTGGGTACTGAGCACCTGTAATCTCAGCACTTTAAGGCAGAAGAATCAAAGGTTCAAGATCATCCATGATTATTTCACAAATTCAAAGCCAGCCCAAACTAAATGAGATTTTGCCTCCCATATACAAAAAAAAAATTTAAATAATTGGAACTTTTGAAATCAAGTTTCTTTTTAAATAAACAAGATCTTGTATATCTATACTACGGTATTCAAATGTTCCAAATAAATCAGTGTTTACAATTATACATATATAAGTCATAATTATACCCACAAAACACAGAAGAGTGATATTTACAATTTCAGAGAAGGCACATGGAAAAACAAAATCTCCAACTAAAAAAAAACCAGAAAATTAATATTAACGAGGCATCTATGTGCAGTGTACTCATCTTGAAATACATAGGGAAACAATTTACAGGCTAGAAGAGGCTCAGCCTTAAGAAAAGCATGGCTCTGATGGCCTGCAGATGCACAACTATGCCGTCAGCAGCAATCAAAGAAAGCCCATGGCCTAGTGGTGACAACTAGACATTTACTGCTACTTGGCCAAAGCAAAAGGCACCATTCACTGCAAAACACAGATCTCAATTTCAAAGTTTGGAAACGTTAACACATTCAATTTTATAAGGAGCCCTTAAGATGTAGGTTTCCACACTATGATGGGCAGATCTGGGCCCAGGGGTTCTGCTCGATCTATGGCACCAACCAAGGGCAATATGTGCAGTCATCATAAAACCCCTACCCAGACCTAGCCAAGAGACAGAATATTCTCCACAGTTAAGTGGAGAGTGGGGACTGACTTTCACACGAACTCTAGTGCCCCTTATTTGGCCATGTCCCCTTGATGGGGAGGCCCGATGGCACTCGGGTGGAAGGATAGCAAACTACCAAGAAGAAACTTGATACCCTATAATCATATTCAAGGGGAGGAGGTCCCCATCAGTCACAATCATAGGGAAGGGGAATGGGGTGAAAGCGGGAGGGAGGGAGGAATGGGAGGATGCCCAGGATGGGGTAGCAATTGAGATGTAATATGAATGATTTTATTTTTCAATTAAAAAAAAACCATTTAAAAAAAAGATGTAGGTTTCCTATTATCTTCATTTTTCAGGAAAGAAAATCAAGACACCCAAGGTAAAAGTGATGTGCCCAAGAACAGAGTTCCTAGTGATGGATGTGACATTTGGAAGTCTTGAAGTCAACACTCTCTTACATACAAGAATGTAGTCTGACAACAAATCTTTACATCACTTGTGCACATGACGACTCGGGGACTCTTCAAAATGACCAAGCCTTAAGCACCCATAATTAAAGCAGCAGCACCTAGCCTCCTGATTCGGCCCTGGTAACCGTGGGCTTCTTCTCCATTTCTATAATTCTGTAACTGTAGCTGTGCTATCAGGGGCTGGAGAACGGCTCGGTTGGTCAGGGTCAGCATCCATGGCTTTTTTTAAACTCAACAACACCAAGTTTAAAAATGCGACTAGGGCTGGCACGTGCTCAGTTGCTTAAATACAAGCCATCAGTCATAAAAACCAGGGTTCAGATCCTCAGGCCCAACCTAACAAAGGACCATGAATGTACTTGTAAGCCTAAAACTGGGGAGACACAGATAGGAGAGTTCATTTCTGGGGGTGCTCTGGCCAGGCAGCCTAGCCTAATCACTGAGCTCCATGGCACTGAGACCCTTTCTCCAAAAAAAAAGAAAAGGGGGGGGGAGTGGACAGTTCCTGAGGAACAACCTTGCAGTCCTCTGGTCTCCACATACAACACATGCGCGCGCGCACGCGCACACACACACACACACACTAAGCATACTGGTTGCTTTTTAACAGATTTCTATAAACTTTATTGTAAAAAAAAAACAAAAACAAGCCGGGCGTGGTGGCACACGCCTTTAATCCCAGCACTCGGGAGGCAGAGGCAGGCGGATCGCTGTGAGTTCAAGGCCAGCCTGGTCTACAAAGTGAGTCCAGGACAGTCAAGGCTACACAGAGAAACTCTGTCTCGAAAAAAAAAAACAAAAACAAAAACAAAAACATGTGAATAAAAAACATCATGAGCCAGCCCTCAGGAGGCAGAGACAGGCAGATTGTACCAACATGCACATTTGTCTACATAATAAATCTGTATTGTTGACTAGATCCTACATATGGGAGAGATCATACTTTTTCTGACATTGTGTGTGCTCACTTAGTATTGTACGTTTTAAGTCTATGAATTGTCCTGCAAATATTGTGACTGCATTTTTCTTTTTTTTTTTTTTTTTTTTTTTTTTTTTTCTTTTTTTTTTTTTTTCGAGACAGGGTTTCTCTGTGTAGCCTTGACTGTCCTGGACTCACTTTGTAGACCAGGCTGGCCTCGAACTCACAGCGATCCGCCTGCCTCTGCCTCCCGAGTGCTGGGATTAAAGGCATGCGCCACCACGCCCGGCTCTGCATTTTTCTTTAGAGCTGAATAGTCTTCCACATTTCTAAGGACAGACAGGGCTGGACAGTGGTGGCACAGGCCTTTAATCCCAGCACTTGGGAGGCAGAGGCAGGCGGATCTCCATGCGTTCGAGGCCAATCTGGTCTACAGAGGGAGTTCCAGGACAGCCAGAGCTGTTATACAGAGAAACCTTGTCTCAAAAAAAAAAAAAAAAAAAAAAGAAAAACAAAAGGGGGGGGGGGGGACAGAGACAGGATCTTACGGAACCCAAGCTGGCTTGGGACACATACATAACTCAGGCTGGGCTCGAACTTCCAATACCCACTTGCCATATCCTCCTAAGTTCTGGACTTACAGCACATGAGCTGTTTTGCCATAGTGACTGCATGACTGACTGGGCTCATGACTACAAACAGCACCACAACAGAGTATCTGTATATCGTTACCTGAGGAACAAAACGTGAAGTGTGGTTTCTACTAAATGTATGTGACTTTTACTCCACAGTAAGTAAAAATGAAATGTTATGGAGTCTTCTATTATGGTAAACACAGACCTATTAAAATCCATAGACTGTACAACCCAAGAGTAAGCCCTAAATATAAAATATGTATTTTTCGGTGGCAGTGACACATAAATATAAGCAGAAATACTGTCAAATATACCTCTCTGTTGCTGTATGCTAATAATGGGGAAAATTATAAAGTGGGGAAAAGGAATTATGGGAATTCACTGTACTTCCTGGCCAATTCTGTAGAACATAACTTAAAGTAAACCTAAAAAAAAAAAAAAAAAACTTGTAGAAGATTAAAAACAACATAGATGAAGACATTTGCAACCACAACTGTCCAGTGTCTACCAAATAACAACTTTGTACCTATCATTTCTATCACACTAAAGTTTGATATAAATACAGGGGCAACCTGGGTTTATACATAGCTCTGTCATTTTCCAGCAAGTCTGAGTTCCATATATATCAACTATCTCATTTGAAAAAGACACTGAAAGCAGTGAAATTAAATAAATGTGTAAACGTGTAAAATATTAGCTCAAGTTATGTGTCAGTTAGCAATTGTTGTTACTGCTGTGTGTCCCAGTGAGTAACATTAACGTGGCGTAGCCTCCTACACTGTCAGATTTAGTGCCCTTCATCTTCCTGTACTAAGTTTGCCCACACATCAAAATGGGTACTCAAGAGTGGAAGATGAAACAGTGGGGGTGGGGGTGCTTATAAGAACCTCTTAGAATTTTTAAAAACCAAATCTAACACAAACCCCAATAGTAAAGAATTCTGTATGAAAGCATGTTTGTTGTGTCAACACTCTCTTCAGACCTGAGTATACACATATATTCTTCATTTAACCCATGTCCCATGAATACAGTTCTAAGTTAAGATATGAGAGATTAAGAGCTTTCAGTATGTTGAAATGGAGTTTCTAGCATCTTCTTCTAAGTGAGAGGTTGGTACGATATCCTTACCTGAAATTATAATCAGCTGTTACAGGAACACAGCATGCCTATTGTTTACAGCCGCTTTTTATACAGCAGCAACAGTCCAGAAACTGCTAGGGTAACTGTACAGCCTGAAATTTTAAAACTATTTTAACTATGTGGCATTAAACAAAAAGGTTTACCAATTCCGGGTCTAGGTAATTCATAACAAATGCCACTCAGCAGCTCGCTGGACACTGTACTGTGCAGCACAACTAAGTTATAATAAGACCTCTTAGAGTATGCGTGTAAAAGACAAGTCACAGCTGGAAATGACAGAAATCACAGAGTGCTAAGTCAGCAACAGGCCTGTCTGCCCAGCTCCTCCTTCCCAGCCCCATCAGCCATCCCCACCAGCAACTGCTGTGCTGTGCTCTTACACAGACCCACAACTAAACCTGAGCCGTCCAACACTACCACTCAGTGTAGAATGGACAACGCGCAGTCTGTCTCTACCGAGATGGTCTGAGCAGTGTGGCCAAAATATACAAATAAATAAACCTGGCATCCATGTCTGCATCACAGACTGCAGAGAGAACACAGCTGAAAGAAGGCAGAGAGAGAAGCCGCTCGACCAGACTGTGGCTGCACCCTGACACGGCCTTTCGAGGTATCTGGGAAAGTAAATTAAATACTTCTTTTTACACAGCTAACGTTAAATTGTTGGCATTTGTAACCAGAAGTTTCTAAGAAAGTTCGAGTAACTCCATAATCAGTATATAAACAGGGGGTTTTTTTTCCCCTTTGAAAATTAAGATAATCACATTAGTTCTGTTATCTTTCATTAAATCCTTCATAAATTTGGAAGTGCTCATAATCAGAATATTCTTCACTTGTTCTTTCCTAGAGTAAGGCAACTACATAACCGCTCCAGTCCACTCAGCCATCTCATTTGCATATCAACACTCAGGATGCTCAGGAACCCACTGTGTGGTACATTCTGACTATCAAAAAAATACTCTAGTTGGCATGTATTAACTCTATAGAAAGCAGATTAATTCATTTGGAAAGTTTTCTGGTTTTCTTAATATTTACTCTTTGGTGGTACTAGAGATTCCTTTGGCAACTTTTCCATATAGGAAAAAAAATACTGTTTAAGTCTTTGCAATTTACAGTATTACCTTCCTTGTAGTTATTTCCTTTCACAGAAGGCTGAGGTTTCACTGCACCTTTTTTCAACTCAGTCACTAATATAATTCTCTTTTAACAAAACCCTAAAAGAAGGCACTGTCCTAAAACTGGATAAATAAGCCACTGAGTGGACATTCTTGTTCATATAATTTATAAATATGCCATCCTGAAGCATGACCAAAGTCCAAAATTAAGATACTTGATTATTTACTCTTAAAATCTCCATCTACAACATTTAACAGTAACATAACAGCGTGATCCTTTTAAAGAGAACTTAGGCATCTTAACAGTACAACACCTTGCCGGGCGGTGGTGGCGCACGCCTTTAATCCCAGCACTCGGGAGGCAGAGGCAGGTGGATCACTGTGAGTTCGAGGCCAGCCTGGTCTACAAAGTGACTCCAGGACAGCCAAGGCTACGCAGAGAAACTCTGTCTCAAAAAAAAAAAAAAAAAAAAAAAAAAAAACAGTACAACACCTTTGTGACTAGCACTGACATCATTTGAAGCTCCGTGTGAAGCACTATATTTAGAGTGTTTTACATTTTTTATTACATTAATTTATTATTTTGTGGGGAGTAGGGGGGGTGAGTGGGTGTGTGAGTGTGTGTGAGAGTGTATGAGTGTGAGTGTGTGAGACTGTGTGTGTGAGAGTGTATGAGTGTGAGTGTGTGTGTGAGTGTGTGAGACTGTGTGTGTGTGAGACTGTGTGTGTGTGTGTGAGTGTGTGAGACTGTGTGTGTGTGTGTGTGTGTGTATGTGTGTGTGTGTGTGCGCCACAGCCCTCACGTGGGGGACAATTTCAGGACTTAACTCTTTCCTTCTACCGTATGGGTCCCTGGTGTCACACTCAGGTCAGCAGACTTGAGTGAGCGTCTTTACTTGCTGAGCCACCTTGTATTTTTAAGATGCCTTACCTGTCCCACCACAGCACCCTCAACAAATGTTAACAGCCTACAACCCATAGTTTTGAATTTAACATACACACAAACACACAATCTCACTCTTCATCTACCCTGAAATATCTGAAAACCTACACTCTTCTGTTTCTTTTTATTTTTTAAATTTTATTTATTTATTATTTATACAGTATTCTGCCCCAACGTGTGCCTGCACACCAGAAGAGGGCACCAGATCTCATTGTAAATGGTTGCTGAGAATTGAACTCAGGACTTTTGGAAGAACAGACAGTGCTCTCAACCTCTGAGCCATCTCTCCAGCCCAATCATGTGTTACTTTGCAAACTTCACCATTTTGTGCTTACCAAAGGGTCAAAATGATACTCAGAAGTTCTACAAACACTGTTTAAGACAATAAAGTAAGAACAAAGGGGCTTAACATAAAAATCTTCTGCCACCCTTGAGACAACTCAGTACTGACTGAATGTGTTATGTACTGTAGTCATTCAGTCAGTCTGTTATCTCTAAGAGAACGCGTGCATACACACGTACACGTACTCACATACACGTACACACACACACACTCGCCACTATTGCTCAAGCTGTCAACTTAAGATATTATCTATTATTACATTAATAGCTAAAATCTACCAGACACAGAACTTTGCGTAAATTATCTCATTTAGTTATTACAATAACCCCTATTACAGCTTGGTGTTAGCTTAGATGGCTGAAACATAGAGTCCAAATTTTGCCAGACTCACACATCTAGTGAGTAAGGGACCTGGGGTTTGAATACAAGTATCCTAACATCACTCACTGCTCACACTTAACATTTTTCTATCCACACACTCTAGGGTTCACTCTTAATACTTTTTTGTTTGTTTCCGTTTTTCAAGACAGAATTTTCTGTGTATCCCTGGCTGTCCTGGACTCACTTTGTAGACCAGACTGGCCTCCAACTCAGAGATCTGCCTGCCTCTGCCTCCAAGTGCTGGGACTGCAGGTTTACTGCTCAGCTTCTTTGGTCCAGGACCCCAGGAGACACCATCCACAGTCAGTCTGGGTTTTCCTACATCTATTACTGTGGTCAGGACAACCCTCCCGAATCTAGACAATCCCTCCATGAGGCTCTTTTCAGGTGAGTCTGCCTTGTGTCAAGTTGACCCTGGGCATGGGGCCTACACCTGTGATCCAGGTACTTTAAGAGGTAGAGGCTGGAGAATCCAGAACTTAAGATCACACTAAACTACACAGTGAATCAGAGGCCATCTTGGACTATATGAGACCCTGTCTTAAAAACAAATGAAATTAAAATTGGGAGGCAGAGACAGGCAGACGTCTGTTGAGTTCAAGACCAGCCTGGTCTACAGAGTGAGTCCAAGACAGCCAAGGCTACACAGAAAAACCCCATCTTGGGGGAAGAAAAAAAAAAAAGACAGAAAAATGGCATTTTCGCCAAGCGTGGTAGTACACGCCTTTAATTCCAGCACTCAGGAGGCAGTGCCAGGTGGATTGCTTTGAGTTTCTCTATACAGAGAAACCCTGTCTCGAAAAACCGAAAAGAAATGAAAAAGAAAAACAGCATTTCCCCCATCAAATAAAGTAAAAGACTTTTGGTCTAGTATGTTTCAACTTTGGATTTATTAGTCTCCATAAGGTCTTATCTTCATTTTATAGAGACTCAGTAGTTATTATGCCTTTCAAATCTAAGTTACAATTACATGATTTAGAGCATGTTTGCTTCAATTAAAAAGGAAAAAGAAGCTGAAGTGGTGGCACACCCCTTTTATCCTAGCACTGGGAAGCAGAGGCAGGCAGATCTCTGTTGGGTTGGAGGCTAGGCTGGTCTACAAGTCCAAAACAGCCAGAACTACAAGAGAAACCCTGTCTCGAAAAACCAAAACAAAACAAAAAAGGAAAAAGAGGCTGGAAAGACAGCTCAGTTGAGAGCACTTGCTGGTCTTCCAGAGGACCCACGGTCAGTCCCAAGCACCTACATGGGACAACTCACAATTGCCCAGTTTAAGGAGGCCCTGCCTCCCTCATCTGGCCTCCATAAGCATGCACACACACTCACACATTCACACAAATAAACAGTGAAAATACATCTTCGTTTGTTTTTTGAAACAGGGTCTCTCTGCACAACCATAGATATCCTGGAACTCACTTTGTAGACCAGGCTGGCCTCAAACTTAAGAGATCTGTGTATCTCTACCTCCAGGGCTGGGATTAAAGGTATGGGCCACCACACCCAATTGAAAAAAAAGAAAAAAGAAAAAGAAAAGGCATCCTAAGGCACGCAAACACAAGTCTGATTGATGATGGAGTTGCCAGTAGCCTAACAAGAAAACAACTTTGAAAGAAATTTCCTGTCTGCAAACATTAATTTATACACATATATAATTTTATCTTTAAATACATAATAGGATGTAAAGTATAAATGGAAAAGAAAAAGTCATCACTACTAAAGTCTGAAAAGGAAGACTATGAAGAAAGCCTGTGAGACAACAGGTATAGTAATGTTTTATTTCAACATTCAACCAAGACAAACCGTGAGAAAAAAAATGGGTATAGACAAATGTAAAATAAAGAGTCTCCATTTAAAGTGTGTGTGTGTGTGTGTGTGCGCGCGCGCACACACACACGTAGGGTGGGGGGAAGATGCAGTATCAGGTTCTGAAAATGAGGGAAGGGAAGAAAGCAGTAAGTGAAAGCCCAGATAACCCAGGCAAGCCAGTCCAACGCTGCCAGATTTGTGAACCAGGAGCTCCTCCCTCCTATGCCGGCTGGCAGAGGGGGTCTGTCATCTTCTCCTGAAGGGCTGAGCTCATCTGTGAGGCTGTGCTACAAGGAAACAAGAAACTGCTGGCTGCACACCAGCACATGGCCTCTGTCCCTCCTCTAGTCTTCTGGCCGCTTATTCAGAGCAACGGGAACCTGACACTGCTAACAGGCAACTACTCCGTTCCGCAACGACTTGGACTCCATCGGGTTTTTCAGACATTTAGTTTCCAACTAGATTATTACTTTCTGAAAACATATTACTCATTTCACTTTATTTTAACTCATATAATCTAAAATATTATCGTGTGCATACCAGTTAGATGTTCAAGTTGATTATCATGACCAAAAAAAGAAAAAAATCCCAACTTCAATCAGAACATCAAAGTTCAAACAAATCTTGGGGACAGATCATCTAGTCTGAACTGAAAAGCAAAGAAACTAAGAGCAGCTAAGCATCTACTAACTCAGGGGTACAGATCCAGGTCCAGCACCCTAACCTCCTGATGGCCAGTTTATCTATTCCTTCCTCCATGAAAAAATGAACTATTTCAACAGAGCAATGGTAACATCAACTTCCCTTTCAGCACTCGCTATATGATATGCCAAGGCATTCGTGTTTGTCAGGCCAAATGTATGCTGGCTGACTTACAAACAGTAGCTTTTCTAATGCTAACACTCAACGGCTATAAAAAGTAGGTAACAGCAACCCAACTTTACAATTGAGGGAAACATAATTTGACCTAAATGACAGTAAACTGCAGAACCCACACTTAAAAGGTATCCTACGGTGCTTCTTCACTTTAAGCACACACGCACACACGCACATATAGATACACACACAAACACATACACACACTGAGTTCAGTACCATACCTGGTCCAACTCTGATAAACAAGTATTTACATGACTCACTAAATGAATGGCATTTTAAAAGTAACGTTTTCTTACCAGAAATACCTCTAAAAATGCTTCATTGTCCAGAACTGTTTATCTGTCTAAAAGGAGTTTTTTTTTAAAGTGACATTTCCTGATGTAGTGGTTTGTTGTTGTTGTTTAAAGATTTATTATGTATACAGTGCTCTGCCTGCATCTAACACCTGCAGGCCAGAAGAGGGCACCAGATCACATTGTAGATGGTTGAGAGCCACCATGTGGTTGCTGAGAATTGAACTCATGACCTTTGGAAGAGCAGCCAGTGCTTTTAGCCGCTGAGCCATCTCTGCAGCCCCCTAAAAGGAGTTTTAGTGGTGGACATTTACAAACAAATGGTGGTTTAGCAACAGCTGATTCTATCTACCCATCTAGAGGCCTTCCATCCATGTAATCTGGAGGAACAGTCTTGCTGTGTCTCTCAACTGCTCGAGCTCACACCCCTCCAGTTTGAGTTCCTCAAGCATTTGTACTAAGTTGTGTTCTACTACATTTGGCACCAGCTACACTCTATCTCCTACAAATTATTTACCAATTTACAAATACTTAGAAACTATTTTTGTGACATTAAATCTAAAGAAAAAGTGAAATGAAACATTTCTACAAAATGCAAATCCAATAAATTAAAATTTCACTAAACCAGGTCAATTTAATCCCAAGCACTTGGGAGGCGGAGGCAGGCGGTTTGATCAGAATTCAAGGCAACCTGGTCTACAAAGCCAGTTCCAGGACAACCCGGGTTACACGGAGAAACCCTGTCTAAAACCCAAAAAACAAAACACAAATTTTTAAATGACTCAAAAAGAAAGCATCACTTCTTCTGGTAGTGAGAGTGGAAAGATGCCCTTAACAGAGCACCTAAAATGTGTTCATTCGTGAATTTTGACATATACTGCCTGAGTGTTGAACTTCAATATTTTCTGATTAATGAGCAGAAGCTGAGAGGTTTTTACTTCATATTTAATTACTGAGGATTCCAGGTTGGAACGGATGGCTGGGAATGAGGCTCTGGTGGAGGCACGCTCTCATCTAGCATGCACAAGGCACTGTGGCACACAACTATGGCCCAGGTGAGGATCTGAACTTCAAGGTCATTCTGGCTTACAAAGGGAGCTGGAAGCCCAGGTGTGGTGGCGCACAACTTTAATCCCAGCACTCAGGAGGCGGAGGCAGGAGGATCGCTGTGAGTCTGAGGCCAGCCTAGTCTACAAGGTGAGTCCAGGACAGACTGAGCTACACAGAGAAACCCTGTCTCAAAAACTGGAAAAGGAAAAGGAAAAGAAACTAAGCACAGAAAACAGTGACTTCAGCCAGTCCCCAAAGTTCCAGAATTAGCCTAACTAGACCTTGTGCTTACTTGGTAAAAGGAATACTTATCTTCCCAATTTCAACTCTGAAAAATAGGAAGTTGATTTTCTAGTAATAAACCATCTATTAAATAACGGGCAAGGAACCGGGCATGGCGGCGCATGCCTTTAATCCCAGCACTCGGGAGGCAGAGGCAGGTGAATCGCTGTGAGTTTGAGGCCAGCCTGGTCTACAAAGTGAGTCCAGGACAGCCAAGGCTACACAGAGAGACCTTGTCTCAAAAAACCAAAAAATAAAAAATAAAAAAAAGGCAAGGGACACCTAAACCTCAAGCTCTCTATTACACAGAGCAATCGCTAGATTTATTAGCTGGCCCACAACTTGCTGCGTAGAGCAGTCTGACTTCAAATTCAGGAGACACAACTGACTCTGCCTTCCCAGAACTGGGACTGCCACACCCTGCAAAATTATGTTTAGGGTAACAAACAACATACACGTTTACAAAGCAAAATGTTTTTTGTGTTGTTTATAGTTTGGTCTGGTTTTTTAATGGGATTAAAGGCATATGCCTCCAAGCTTGGTGAGATAGGGTCTTATTTAGGTCAAACTGACCTTCAACTCATTAAATTGTTAAGGATAGCTTTGAATTCCTAATCCCCCTCCCTCCACCTCCAAACTGCCTGCCACTGTCACAGTACATTAAAATACATAATACTTTTAAGTGCTTGAAATATACCCACAGGTACAGATGCATAGAAATATTCCTTAGCCCCAATTACAATTTCAGAAAATTCTGAATTTTTTGTGGACATCTTTAGGGCCTAAGTGTAAACCAAAAGAAATATCTCTAGTCCTGAGTTCAGTTCCCAGCAAGCACATGGTGGCTAACAACCACCTATAATGAGAGCTAGCACCCTCTTACGGCGTGCAGGCATACATGCAGGCAGAACGTTGTATACATAATAAATAATTTTTTTTTTTTCTTTTTGGTTTTTCGAGACAAGGTCTCTCTGTATTAGCCTTGGCTGTCCTGGACTCACTTTGTAGACCACGCTGGCTTCGAACTCACTGTGATCCGCCTGCCTCTGCCTCTGCCTCCAGAGTGCTGGGATTACAGGTGTGTGCCACCACGCCCAGCCCAAAACAGCCTTTCCTAATGAGACTTGTCGGGCATATATTTCTAAAAAACCGTCCAGTTTTGTTTATGCATATGTGATCAAGTTATGAATGAGATGATGACAGAGTATTAACATATGAAAAAGTGGTCCTTTAAAAAAAGCAAGATACAAACTCCAGAAAGAAATAAAATCACTACCCAGATCTAGCCAATGGTCAGAACACTCTCCACACTTGAGTGGAGAGTGGGATATGACTTTCTCATGTACTCTGGTGCCTCACATTTGACCATGTCCCCTGGAGGGGGAGACCTGGTGGCACTCAGAGGAAGGACAGCAGGTCACCGAGAAGAGACTTGATACCCTATGAGCATATACAGGGGGAGGTAATCCCCCTCAGGAACAGTCATAGGGGAGGGGAATAAGGGGAAACTGGGAGGGAGGGAAGAATGGGAGGATACAAGGTTTGGGATAACCATTGAGATGTAACAAGAATAAATTTAAAAAAATAAAAATAAAATAAAATCAATCAAACGTAAAGTAACCACGTTTGCTCACCCTGTAGTGAACGCTACAGATTTGCACACCACACTCAAGTCTCAAAACACGACCTGAGTTCTGCAGGAAGCTGCGCTGCTCTTTCCTCCCCTCGCTGCATCTCGCTGTGCACCGTTAAAAACCTGAACGCATGAAGAAGCGCTTCCAGGCCTGAACAAAACACAAACTCAGCCACAAACTGGATGGTAAACAACCACAGAACGTGACTGATCTGGGACAGAAAACTGTTCACTTTCATGACAAGATACAAAAGAAATGGTGGGAAACGTGTTGCACTGTCTACCCTCCCCAACGCACACCCCGGTTCCTAAAACAGCGGTAACTTTGTGACAAGCTACTGTGTGCGTGGGTTTAATCCCGCAAGTTCTGACACCCACCCACCCCGCCACTTTCCCCCCCTTAATGGCTTAAAGACAAATATTCAAACACCGAAATTCGACGTCCTGAGCGGCGAGTTGGTTGCTATGGCATGTCCTGGAAGGACATCCCTTTGCCCAAGAACCTACTATGCATTCTCCCTCCCACCCCCGCCACTAGTGGACTACTGGAAAAGGTGGCAGTGTCCATTCACCACGACCAACGGAGGAAAAAAAAATAAAATAAACAAGAACAGATATGCTTCCTCCCGTCCCTGGAGAGGCTTGGAGCGAGACCAAGGGGCTACAGCTGAGGTTCCAAAGTGTCAGCAGGGCCCCGTCGCTTCTGCAACCCGCAAGCAGCGGAGCGACAAAACGGGACCAACCACATCCCCACCTCTGCCCTCCAGGCACCGCCAGGGACGGCGTCCCTGAGCCCGCCCCGGCCGGGCCCGCCCCGCTATCTCCTCCCCCGTTATCCGCTTGCCGCTGCGCCCGGGCCTGGACCCGCTCCTTCAGCCTCCCCGGGGGTTCCGCACCGCTTTCCTTCCGCGAGGACGCCTCTCCTCGGCTGCCGCCCCTCGGCGAAGCTGAGGGAGCGGGACCCCGGGGCCGCAGGGCTCGGAGAGGGGTTCGGCGCGGTGCCTCACCTCGGGGTGGAGAAGGGGCACGCAGCCCGTTTCAGTATCGTACTCATCCGGGCCGTCCGCCATCTTGGTGTTAAATCCCTCCTCCCGCTGCATGCTGGGAGAAAGCGTTTCAGCCTCGCGGGGCTCGGCGAGGCGGAGGAGGGCGAGCGCGAGCCGGGACGAGGGTGACCGCCGCCGCCTCCTCTTTCTCTCCCTCCTCCTTCTCCTCCTCCTCCCCCCACCGAGCCCCCGGGACGCCCCTCTCAGCCCCTCCCGCCGCCGAGGGCGCGGGTCCCGGTGCGCGTGCGCGGTCCCAGCCCGGGAGGGAGTGTACGGTTGCTGCACTGCGCTGGGGCAGTAGCGGACCGCGCTGGGCGTGGGCGCCGCGGCCCCGGGGGCGGGTCCCGCTCGCTCGCGATGCTGCTAGGCACCGGCCCCCCGAGAAAGGAGGAGGAACTGGAGCTAGGAGCAAGTCCCCGGGCTGCGCGGTGCAGGACCCGGACCCCCGAGATACAAAGATGCCTCCTGCCTCCTCGCCTCCGGGACGCCCGGAGAAACAAGGACAAAAACCTGGCTTCCTCGGAAAGCTTTTGTTATGTGATCCCGCCCTTGCCGTATTGGCGATTGAGCTAGAACATTTTTTAAATAATTGTCTTACAAGGTCAGAGCCCCCACACGTTCCCGTCTGCTACATCTTAATATGACCCAGGAATTTCAGAACTGAAAGCTAGGAGTGACCTAGATAAAAAGGACTAAAGCCATCTTTAAGAGGATATTAGGTCCGGGACGGGGCTGATGGACCAATTGTAGGAAGGATTTGTTTGTGGTTTGGGCTACTAGAGATTGGAAATCTCTTCAGCGCTGGGGCACATTTAGCTGAGAGCAATCGTGAAACGCGACTAATTAGGGATCCTGACACTAACCAGTCTCCTATTAAAGCCAGACCAGCTAAAGATCACCAGGAAAAAAAACATGATATCGGACAACACCAGATTGAACTGTATGTAAATCGGGAGGAAGGCACGCCAGAGGAAAAAAATAATGGGGGGAGAAGGGAGGAAACCCCTTTGTAAGGTTTCGGTTCCCGCCAAAAGAATCTGAGGAGGGTCTAGGGAGAGCCTGGATCGGTTCTGGATTGGACATCGGTTCTGAGGAGGTGAGGAAAAACGGGGAATAACAAGTCATTGGATGCGGTCATGAGGCTAGGACAATTCAATAACTGGGCTCTCCCAGTAACATGTAAATGACAAGGTGACCTAGTCGTTGGTAAAGAGCAGTAATCGCTCAGAAAAGCATAACTATGCTATTTTTTAGCTGTTTCTGTTGGGGGAAAAAGGCGATCTGTATTCGTTTTTGGAGCGGCTGTCTCTGTGTGTATCCTCTCAGCACGGCTTTTCCTTCCGGAACGGTCTGATTTTCATTTTTTTAGTCCTGGCAGAAACCAGGAATCATGCAAACCTAAACGGAATTTAGAGTTCTCCGTTTACAGCGCCAAAATTGTTTTCAATCACGTGTCAACATGGACAAATTCTCTTTTATTGGAATTTTTCCGGGCTGCAATCTCTTTGCTTTTTGCTTTTACTTAAATCTAGAGAAAGGAGTAAAGAAAAGAAGTCGGGTGAAAGAAACAGTTAAGAGGTTGTGGCATTAAAACAAACAAAACCCCACATTGAATGAAGTAAATGAGGAGGAAACTAGGCATGGAGAACAAAAAAAAAAAAAAATTTTTTTTTTTTCGAGAGTGGCCATAGATTGAAAGTTTTACTGCAGGTATGTGGGAGAATTTTCACAAAAGAGGTGTTGAGCCTGGGAACCTTGGGCTCACAGAGGGCTTTGGTAGAAGGGTCAAAGTCAAACTGAGTCATCAAAATCTACCATGTAGCCCACATGGTAGTTGGGTGATTTTCACCATGTAGTTTAACTAGATACCAAGACTAAGTAAATCAAGAGATTTCCATTTTTAAGACTGTAGATTTGGGGACTCCTCCTCCTTTCTGTGCACCAGGAGTTGACCAACCTCCTCCACTTTGCTCTCACCACCCTGACTCCGCTTCACTCAGGCCCAGAATCAATGAAGACAAAGAATACTGACATAAACCCCCAAAATAAAATAATAAATACTTCCTCCTCTGGGGGAAAAAAAAAAGTCCAAGCCTCTGCCTGGAAATCAGGGGGCGCCTGAGCCTTCTCGCTCCGGCCACTGCCAGACATGGATCTGCTTTTCCCATTCTCCTTATCTGACTGGCTATTTGCCAACATTTGTATTTGTAACTTCTGAGAAATCTCCTTCTAGAGGAAAATATCAACACACACACAAAAAAAACCAAAAACAAAACAAACAAAACAAAAAAAAAAAAAAAAATCTGTGTCTTCCTTCCTCGACAAAGTAAGGCTAAAATACATAATCCCTAAAGGGACAACTGGCGATCCAGTAGGCATGCTCACTCCACACAGTGGCACCCTCCAGCCTGGACTTGGCTGTGTGACGACGGTCTCACACAGTAACAGAAACAAAAAGGAAAGAGAGCAGCTGGTCTTGGGGAAGCATGTCAAATCGGACTAGGTTTAGCAAGGGCCAAAACGAAACAAAACTGTCGCCTCTAATCAGACTCCACCTTGTTAACTGCAGGGTTCTTATCTGCGCAGCCTAAATCTGAGATAACATTTTTAAGGAACAGTAAATACAACAATAAGTGAACTGATGGCGTAGATGATGAAAGAATGACAAAGTTCAAGGAGAAGCATCCATTTGTTAGGGAAAGAACAGCACACCTATCTTGGGAGGCACTTGGGAGGCAGAGGCAAGTAGATTGCTGTGAGTTCGAGGCCAGCCTGGTCCACAAGATGAGTCCAGGAGAGCCAAGGATACACAGAGAGACCCTGTCTCAAACAAACAAACAAACGGAAAGAACAGTGAAGTGGGACTAGGGACAGGGAGGTTGGAACAAATGAGCTCCAGTGGTGTGGACATGGTTTCTAGGTAACCCGAGAGACAACTCACGCTAAAGATAACTTTAGCCGCTGTCTGATGCTAGTCCAGTTTTACAAATGGCCAAAGGATGGGGAGTTTAGAAACCTGCTTCAAGTCACAGAACCAGGCTGTAACGGAATCACACCAGGAAGCCGCCTGAGCATCTCGGTCTACGACTTCACCGCCATCCTTTATTTCTTCTGTTGTAATTATCTGTGATGGGTTATTTAGTTTATTAAGTGATTTTTTAAAAAAGTATATGTGTAGGTATATGTGTCTGCATGTGGGTATGTGCATGTGAGTGTAGTTGCCCACGATGGCCAGAGGCACCGAAGCCCATGGCGCTAGAATTACAGGAGGCTGTGAGCCTCCAGGATGCAGGTTCTTGGAACCAAACTTGAGTCCTCGGGAAGAGCAGAAGATGTTCTTAACCACCGAGCCATCTTTCTAGCCCCTATTCAGTGTTTTGCTTTGTTTCCCCAATTGTGTTAAGAGCATTTAACTGGAGAGCTGCGCTGTTAGCTGCAGGGCACGGCACTGTTAACTACAGGCACAATGTTGTGCAGCACACCCCTAGATTTCATCCTGCAGGGAATACACTTCGTACCCACTGAACAGCAACCCCCCCTTTAGCCTACCCCAGCGCCTACTGACCACCACACTAGTCCTCTTCTTTTTTTGTTTTTCGAGACAGGGTTTCTCTGTGTAGCCTTGGCTGTCCTGGACTCACTTTGTAGACCAGGCTGGCCTCGAACTCACAGCGATCCGCCTGCCTCTGCCTCCCGAGTGCTGAGATTAAAGGCGTGTTCACCACACCTGGCCCATTCCACTGTGTTTATACAGCATATTTTCATTATCCATTTGGCTCTCAGAGACTGTTCACTTGTTCTTCATAGCCTCTCTATTGTGAACAATGTTGGTTGTAATGCAAAATGGTACAGAAATATTTTGTTTTCCATATACATGTGTGTAATTTTATACACACACACAAACACACACACACACACACACACACACACACACACACACACACACGAGATTTATTAAAATAGCATACAGACTGTGGTCCAGCTATCTACCAATGGAAGGTACAAGAATATAGCAGCTGTTCAGTCCACAAGACCAGATGTCTAAGCTGGTCTTCAGTATACGCCAGAATTCCTAAGAAAAAGGCTCTAATGGCAGTGAAGGAGTGGGCTTGCCAGTGAGAGCAAGAGCCAGCAGGCAGAGAGAGCCAGGTTTCTTCTCCCATGTCCCTTAGGCTGCCCGCAGAAGGTGTGTCCCAGGTTAAAAGTGGATCTTTCCACATCTGAAGCTCCAGATTAGCCCCCCCATGGCACTCTCCTTTAATCACAGCATTCAGGAGAGAGAGGCAGACAGATCTCTCTGAGTTCAAGGCCACCCTGGTCTACAGAGCAAGTCTAGGACAGCTAAACCTACACAGAGAAACCCTGTCTCCAAAAAATGAAAAAACAAAAAATTCCCCACCACTGTACGCAGCTGCTTGGATTTTTGGTAATTCCAGCTTTAATCGAGTACAGAAACAAGAAGAGCCCTAGTAGGGGTTCCCCGTTTCTCCAGAGCCTTGCAAACTTCCCTCACATTTTCAACTTCTATGTCTGGTAGGTTGGTTGGTTTTTTGTTTGTTTTGTTTGTTTGTTTTGTTTTTTGTTTTTTGTTTTTTTGAGACAGGGTTTCTCTGTGCTAGCCTTGGCTGTCCTGGACTCACTTTGTAGACCAGGCTGGCCTCGAACTCACAGCGATCCGCCTGCCTCTGCCTCCCGCCGAGTGCTGGGATTAAAGGCGTGCGCCACCACGGCCCGGCTTGGTTGGTTTTTTACTTTGCTAGTCTTTTATTTATCTATTAGGTTACAAAGTAGTAAGTTTTCTTCTAGCATTTTCACACAGTTTCCCTCCCGCCCTCTCTCTCCCCCATCTCCTGGTTGCTGCCTCCCTGGTGCACCGTTCCTCTCCCGTGATCTTCTTTCCATTTTTTATATCCCCAGTGCTCTATTGCTTTCCCCACCTCCTCCCACTAAAGACGCCTTTTTTTTTTTTTTTTTTTTTTTAAACATCTTGGGTCATTTTCTAGTTTCCTGGCCTCTACCCACACTCCCACCTACATGTTCATATTTAACCATGAGAAGCTGTTATGGGATTCACATATGGTAGAAAATATACATTATCTGTCTTTCTGATCCTAGACTACCTTACTAAGATGGTTTCCAGTTCCATTCATTTTCTTTCCTCAAGTTTCTTAATTTTGATTTTTCTTACTGGCTACATTTAAATTCCATTGCGTATAAATACGTTTTCATTATTCGTTCATCTGTTTTGTATATCTAAGCTGCCTCCGTTCCTTTGCTATTGTGACTAGAGCAGCAATAAGCCCGCCCGGATGTGCGGTGTCTGTGGTATTGTATAGCACTTTTTGAGTGTAGGCTCAGGATGCTTTAATTGGCTCATATGGTAGTTTTGTGAGAAGCTTCCACGCTGATCAGCAACTTCGCTCACTTACAGTTGGGTTTTGTTTGTTTGTTTTTGAGACAGAGTTTCATGTAGCCAAGAGTGTCCTCAAGCCGGGCGGTGGTGGCGCACGCCTTTAATCCCAGCACTCGGCGGGAGGCAGAGGCAGGCGGATCGCTGTGAGTTCGAGGCCAGCCTGGTCTACAAAGTGAGTCCATGACAGCCAAGGCTACACAGA
>OU015756.1:73349487-73387267 GCA_907169655.1 Acomys percivali
CTCTCTCTCTCTCTCTCTCTCTCTCTCTCTCTCTCTCTCTCTCTCTCCTAAATGTGACTTATGAAAGACAAATTCTGGGGAATTAGCTAAACAAAAATCAAATGTGATGCTGAGCCAGGATTTTGTTTTGCTAAAACAAACATTATAGGGACAATTGGCAAAGTCTAAGTATGACCTATAGGTTAAACAATGTTTTTTGCATTGATGTTTGTCCTGTTGTCTTGTGGTTAGTTTTTAAAGGCCCTTGTTTTTATGAAGATACAGTGTTATGTTAGGCATTAGGAGCATCATCTCTGAAATTCTCTAATATAAAGTAACAATAAAACTGTTAGAATTAGAGAAAAAAAAAAAAAGATGTGAAGGATGTCTGATAGCTCTTTGTATGGATACCGTGACAAAAATCTGAAATTATGTTAAAATGAAACTTCAATTTTTAAATTATACATTCCTGTGGATATGTATACAAATATGAATCTGTGTGTGTATGTATGTGTGTATGTATGTATTGCTCTATCTTAAGTGTCTAGCATAACGCTTCTTGCCACAGAGAAGACATTTTATCTTTGTTTGAGAAAAGAGGAGAGGGGAGTTGAAACAAACCAAGGGAAGGTTTTGAGCTGATCCACCACTGTCTTTTCCTTTGATGATAATTCAGGATACCCTGCTTAAAAGCCTTCTTTCATCCTAAGGTATGCATTTTCCAAAAGAAAACTAAGCTTTGATTGTGAATATTGGTTGAGTGCATGGACATGGGGAGCCAGCCGTGGTTTTTGTTTTTGTTTTAATGTTAAAAATTCTATGTATCCTGGAAATTACTACAGTGCTCCAGTTTGGAAAGAGTCTGAAAATAGATCGAGAAAGCCATTTCAGGCTGGAGAGATGGCTAGGAGGTTAAGAGCACTGGCTGAAAAAAACAAAACAAAACAAAACAAAACAAAAAAAGAGCACTGGCTGCTCTTCCAAAGGTCCTGAGTTCAATTCCCAGCAACCACATGGTGGCTCACAACCATCTATAGTTGGATTTTATTGTTTGTTTATTTGTTTGTTTTGTTTTGTTTTTTGAGACAGGGTTTCTCTGTGTAGCCTTGGCTGTCCTGGACTCACTTTGTAGACAAGCAGGTCTCGAACTCACAACTTTCCACCTGCCTCTGTCTCCCAAGCACTGGTATTAAAGGTGTGCGCCACCACTCCCCCACAACCATCTATAATGAGATCTGGTGCCCTCTTCTGGCATGTAGGCACACATGGGTGGCAGAATACTTATAAGTAATAAATAAATAAAATCTTTTTTTAAGAAAAGAAAGCCATTTCAATATAAGTTTCTTGAACTGTGTGTCTCCACTCCATGTGTGATTACATAACAGAATAATTTGGCAAGAGTCAAAGGTGCCTGAACACACAACGACCAAAACTTAATTCAGAATCGAGCATTATAAATCTCAGCACACAAGCAGTGCCCTGTTCCTGTCTCTAACAGACTGTGTCAATGAGCACTGCCTAGAGCAGCTTAACCCAGATTCAGGCCTACTGCGTTATCAGTTGCCAAAGTGTTCCGTGCTCACAGATCTCACAGAGTAGTTCCCTGCCCAGCCTTTCCCAGCCCACGTCAAATCCATGTCAAACCACTATGTATTTGGATTGTGTCCTGTTAGGCAAATAACCACTGCTATCTCGTTAGGATGGAAACCTTTTTGCATCTGTAATAAATGGTAAAATTGTATACATATCAAAAAATAGAGCTTGGGTTTTTTGGTTGGTTGGTTGGTTGTTTTGGTTAAGAATAATGGCTCACTATGAGTTCGGGGCCAGCCTGATCTACAAAGTGAGTCCAGGACAGCCAAGGCTACACAGAGAAACCCTGTCTCGAAAAACCAAAAAAACAAAACAAAACAAACAAACAAAAAGAAAGAGACTGGGTTTCAATGTGTAGCCCTAGATGTCCCAAAAGTTACTCTGCAGACCAGCCTGCCTCTGCCTCCCAAGTGCTAGGATTAAAGGCATGTGCACCACTGCAGCTGGCAAAGAATTGCTTTAAAATGAATTTCTTTATGATTTATTACCAGCAGTGTTTGATTTGTGTACCTATTTTATATAACTATATATCCAGAGTTAGGATGAAAGTTCCCAGGTGTGAAGGGGGATAATAAATAACAAAAGTCAAGGAAACCTTGATGCAAGTAAAAATAATGAAGTTTGAATCTCTGGAATAATAATAATTTATTTATTTATTTAATAATATTTATTTAATAATAAATTTTTATTAAACAAAAGAAAGAATACAGATGACAACTTCCTTCCCCCTCTGCATTCAAAGTATTTAAGATGTCACCTAACTTCTGTTTGCTGCTCCCTAGGAAAGCCTTGGTACTGTCACACAGTTTCCTCTGGAAAGGAAACACACCCTCAGACAACCACAGTGAGAGCTGGAGGAGGCCAGAGAACACTAAAGAACCAGTCCTGGTCACGGATACTGGGCCTTGGCTATCCCCTAATTTACATTTCTATAATCCAGGAAATCTTTTTTGAGCCATAGCTAGAGTCAGGCTCCTAAGAATGCTGTAAAACCTGTCACCACCAACACACACGCAAACTGAAACCAGTGCTTTGTCACACTCAGAAACTTCACCACACTGGAGATGTACTCATCATGGTTTTATTTTATTTTATTTATTTGGGGGGGGGGGTAAGCGGGAAGAGTTTTCAAGACAGGGTCTCTCTGTTAGTCTTCGCTGTCCTGGACTTGCTTTGTAGACCAGGCTGGCCTCGAACTCACAGCGATCCTCAACCTGCCTCTGCCTCCCGAGTGCTGGGATTAAAGGCGAGCGCCATCACGCCCGGCGTTCATCATGGTTTTAAACAAACTTTAAACAGGACCTTCTTTTGATGCTCCTGTGGCACGCCAGTGCTCAGGCTCTCCCCACTGCTGGTGATTTTTCTCTTGGCTGCGTTTGTTTCTTTCACAGTTGCACTCAAGATCTGGACCAATCTCAGTTTTTCAGTTCGGCACAGGTGGCGTCATCATTTTGAGTCTCCTTCCTTACGTAACCTCTCATAAGCCGCTGTCTGTGTTGTTGGTTTTCAGCCAGCCCGTTCTCCGTAATTCTCATATTTTTGAGCCTCAAGTCTACCGTAAACCACACTGTTATATAGTATTTTTGGAGAGGTAGTATATTTTAAAAGAATGTGACTCTCTGAGACTGCAGTTCCTGGGTATTAAGAACAACACTGAAGAGGCACGTAGACTGCAGATTTGCATTGTGGGAAAGAGAAGACTCCCTGAGGACCAATGTGAACTCAGTATATTTTCTCATATGAAAAATCCATTATATATGACCTTGCTGCCAATCTAATTCTAAATTCAGTTGCGTGTCTTAAAAACATCTGAAGTCTGTATGAATTTCAAAAACATGTATATTATTCCTTGGAAGTGATCTGCAGTGTATATTTTAAAATGCAGCCATAAGCAATACAGTTCAAAGAAAAGTAAATATAAAGAGTTTATGTATAAATGATAAGGTACTAGATCTCAGTCAGGATTACTGAAATGTATACTAAAACAACAATAGTATTAACGATTGGCAAAGATTAAGAGCAGATATATATATATGATAAAAATTCAAGTTACTATAAGCTCTTTGGATCACACTTTCATAGTAGTTATCTAAATTCCAAACACACCTATTCTTTGACCTGGAAATTCCATTTCTAGAAATTTACTCTACAGATTCATCACACAAGTGTGCAAGAACTTATATTGCAAAGTTATTTATTATGGCAGCTTGCCACAGTAAAACTCTAAAACCGCTATGATGGCATTTCAGTAGGGAAACAATTTAATACAGAAAAATTATGTTGTGAAGGAGCCGGCATGGCAGGGCAGGAGTCTCGGGTGGAGAAAGCTAGTTGTAAGGTTATGTGGGAGGGGGCAAATTTTGTGTATACATAGACATCAAAGTGACAGAGAGGTGCTGGTGAGTTCTGAAGAATGGACTTCTTATTTCTTTGTTTCCGTAATTGTTCATTTCTTTGAGATGGGGTTCCTCTATGTACCCAGACTGGCCTAGAACTTACTATATAGCCTAGGCTGGCTGAACTCACGGCAGCCTTCTTGTCTCAGCCCTCTGAGTGCTAGGATTACAGGTGTGAGCCGCCACACCCAGCTTGGGACCTTTTTTTGTTTTGTTTTGTTTTTTGTTTTTTAAATATTTATTTATTATTTATACAGTACTCATACCAGAAGAGGGCCCAGATTACATTATAGATTGTTATGAGCCACCATGTGGTTGCTGGGAATTGAACTCAGGACCTTTGGAAGAACAGACACTGCTCTTAACCTCCGAGCCATCTCTCCAGGCCCTCTTTTTTTTTTTTTTTTTTTGGTTTTTTGAGACAGGGTTTCTCTGTGTAACCTTGGCTGTCCTGGACTCACTTTGTAGACCAGGCTGGCCTCGAACTCACAGCGATCCGCCTGCCTCTGCATCCCGAGTGCTGGGATTAAAGGCGTGCGCCATCACACCTGGTGGGAACTTATTTTATATAGAATTTATCAACAGTTTTCCTGGCCACATTACACTCTTTCCATTAAATACCAGTATATACACATATCTCACATGTGATATATATATATATATGCACATTATATATGTGTATATGAAACATAAATACATGTGATATATATGTAGATATGAACTGAGTATTACAAAGGTATCTTGGATCTCATTCTTTTTTTTTTTGGTTTTTTGAGACAGGGTTTCTCTATGTAGCCTTGACGGTCCTAGACAGCCTGGAACTCACAGCAATCCTCCTGCCTCTGCCTCTGCTTCCTGAGTGCTGGGATTAACGGTGTGCAACACCACACCCTGCACGGATCTCATTCCTTTTATTCACTACCTTCTATCTACAATCACTTTAAAATGAAGAATCCCTTGGACCATCTTTTTTTTTTTTTTAAGATTTATTATGTATACAGTGCTCTGCCTGCGTGTACACCTGCAGGCCAGAAGAAGGCATCAGATCACATTACAGATGGTTGTGAGCAGCCATGTGGTTGCTGGGAATTGAACTCAGGACCTCTGAAGGAGCAATCAGTGCCCCTAATCTCTGAGCCATCTCTCCAGCCCCAAGGGCCATCTTTTATAGTTTTTAATTCAACTGCCACCTCATTGTCTCATAACTTACCTACCTGAAAATGTCTTTATTTTGTATTTCTTTGTAAATAATTCTTTTAGAGCATTTACTGTGGGTTTTCTCTCTCCCTCTCTTTCTCCCTCCCTCTCTCTCTCTCTCTCTCTCTCTCTCTCTCCCTCTCTCTCTCCCCCCCTCCTTCCCTCCCTCCCTCCCTCTCTCCCTCCCTCCTGCAGTCTGGCTGGACTAGCCCATGAAGGCTCCGGAAGTATGCCAAGGGATGGAGTGAAGCAGGTTCCAGTCAGTGTGACTTGGGACCTGGACATAGAGATTAGGCAGTGGCCACTGTCAGACCAGTTCTAGCTTGCTTTAATGCTCTTAGATCCTTTATGTTCAAATGAGTTAAGGAGAACCGAGATATTTTTGGATTCCTACCTTCTTTTTGGTTCTGATATGAATATCACTTTACAAGGAGGCTAAAGAACAAAATTTAAATAATTTTAAAAATGTAATCACAAAAGTTCAAGTCTATTAGGTTTGGTGACATGTACTTTTAACTCTAGCACTGGGCGTAGAGGAATTTTAATTCAGAACATGGCTGCTCTGGCAAGAGATCACATCCAAAGACCTTCTAGATCTGTGTGACTTGGCCTTTAATCCTAGGAGACAGAGGCAAACAGATCTGAGTTCAAGGCCAGCCTGGTATAGAGCAACTTTCAGGTAAAGAAAAGCTTAGGTCCGGGTATGGTGGTATACGCCTCTAATCCCAGCAATCAGGAGACAGAGGCTTGCAGATCTCTGAGATCTAGTTGATCTGTTCAGGCAGTTCAGTGGAGAGATGTTGAGAGGCCGTGCAGTGGAGTTGAGCTCATGGAATTCAGAGGCAGTTTTTCCTGGGAGAATTCTACAGAGACAGGTTGAAGAGAGAACACACTAGACACAGGTGAAGACAGAAGGAGCGAGATAATTAGAAAAGATTGGTGGAGTTAGTTTGAGGCCAAGCACAGCAGTTCAGCGAGAAGCCAATTTGAATCAGTCAGCTTGAAGAGGAGTTTGAGCCAGAAGAACTGAGTTGAACCAGCCAGCCAGAGCTCAGAAAGAACAAGACAGGGTGAGTTTATTCAGCAGTAAGTGTCAGAGGCTGAGAACATTCTAGATCTAGATAGGATTGTACGGAGGCTAGAAGCTTCTAGGACGAGGTGTAGGCTAGCAGGAGATAGTAAGCTTCCGAGATGACGATTTCATGAGGCGGAAAAAAAAAGTTACTCTTACAACTTGGGAGGCTGAAACAAAGGGTATTGAATTTTTGGTCTAAGTGGAGTATATAGGAGTTTGTTTGTTTGTTTTTTAAAGAGAAAGAAAATAAAAAAGCAGAGTGATAGAAATGCCTCAGCTGACTAAGGTATTTCCCATAAAGCTTGGTTACCTGAGTTGGGCCCTTGGAGCTTACATGGCGGAAGGAGAGAACCAGCTTCCACAAGTTATACTCTACACACACACACACACACACAGAGAGAGAGAGAGAGAGAGGAGTTAGGCCTTTCAATAATTTGAACTTGCCTTGACCAATATTCTCATAGGCCATGCAGAAAAGGGAATGTTTTGTTTTTAACAAATCCACTGGGGCTGGAGAGATGGCTCAGAGGTTAAGTGCACCATCTCCTCTTCTTTTTTTTTTTTTTTTTTTTTGAGACAGGGTCTCCCTATGTAGCCTTGGCTGTCCTGGACTCGCTTTGTAGACCAGGTTGGCCTCGAACACACAGCGATCCGCCTGCCTCTGCCTCCCGAGTGCTGGGATTAAAGGCGTGCGCCACCACGCCCGGCTCCCATCTCCTCTTCTAAATGTCCTCAGTTCAATTCCCAGCAACCACATGGTGGCTCACAACCATCTATAATGAGATCTGGTGCCCTCTTCTGGTGTACAGGTGTACATGCAGGCAGAACACTGTATAAATAAATCTTTTAAAAAAACAAAAACAAATCCACTAACCTTCAGAAGCCTCTAAATAAAAATCATCATCATCATCATCGTCATCATCATCATCTCATGCCACATACATAGACACCTCCGAGATGCAAGGCTCTTGTTAGATAAAGAAGCAGTAAATTAAATTGTTATTGTTGTTGTTGTTTTTGTATGGTTTTTGGAGATAGGCTTTCTCTGTGTAGCCTTGGCTGTCCTGGACTCCCTTTCTAGACCAGGCTGGCCTCGAACTCACAGCGATCCGCCTGCCTCTGCCTGTGGTTGGAGCAGTGAAATGGGAGAACCATTTCTTCCCACATGGACGCATTCTCAGAACAGTCCCTTCAGGAGTGAGGAGCTGTCTGCAGATACCAGAGCGATGCTTGGCTGGAAATTAATGCAAACGAGATGTTTCAAGGTGAACGAAATGTGCATTGGTTTATTTTTGTGTGCAGCAAGGCTCTTCTTGTCTGAAAAAGGAGTTTGACTCAACGAAAGCACACCACTTGTCTCCAACACCAGTTTTGTTTCCTGTCAGCTTCTAAGCAACACTTGAGGGGAGTCAGAGCACATGCTCGTTGGGAAAGGGGGAGTTAGTTATTTTACAAAATGCTTAAAAATCACTTTATTTTTAGAATGTTCTGGTTGGTCGCTGACATCTTAATGCACTGTAATTTGAAGTGTTTGCATGTTGAGCGAGCAGAGCAGAGCTCTTCACACCAGCGCGGGTAACTCTCCTCAAATGTGTTACAAATCAATACGTGGTGGGAGAATGCCCTAGAAGCTCAGAGCCCTGCTACTCCTTAGCAGTAATAAGAAAGGATTTTTTTTTTTTTAAAGCCCAGAAAGGTGCTAAACAAAGTACTCATTTTAAGTAAATTCTATAGTTCTTTCTTCATTGATGTCATGCTCCAAACAATGAAATCCATGACAACTCACAATGTATGTGTTGAAACCTCAAATTTACATCTCAGGGGAGATACAATTTCATGTGTAAGCACCTTGGCTTTTTTTTCCTCTACGGCTGTGAAAAACACTGACCATAACCAACTTTGGAAGGAAAGGTTTATTTGGCTTAGAGTCCACGATCAGGGACAGGCACTGAGGCGAAGGTCAGAGAACACTACTTACTCAGCTTGCTTTCTTTCACAAGCCAGATCACCTGCTCCACTGTGGTACTGTCCACACTGGGCTGTTCCCCCAGCACCAATCATTAATCAAGAAAATATTTCACAGACACGCCCACAGGCCAGTCTGATGGAGGCAATTCGTTTTTGTAGGCTCGCTCCAGCACACCAGCTATATGGCATATTTTGGACTTCTAGACACTATATGTGCATGTGGATGACATTTGTGTATATACATATGTGGATGTGGATGTGGATGCATGAGCATGCACATCTGTATATGTACATATGTGTATGTAGCTGCATATGTATGCACATCTATCTATGTACATATGTGTATGTGGATGCATGAACTCACAGAAATCTGCCTGCCTCTACCTCCCGAGTGCTGGGATTACAGGTGTGCACCACTACACCCGATTTTTTTTTTCTTTTTCAATGTTAGTTTCATTTGTTTTTAAGACAGGGTCTCGTGTAGTCCAAGATGGCCTCTGAGTCACTGTGTAGTTTAGGGTGAGTGATTTTGAGTTCTGGATTCTTCAGCCTCCACCTCCTAAAGTGCCTGGATCACAGGTGTAGGCCCCATGCCCAGGGTCAACTTGACACAAGGCAGACTCACCTGAAAAGAGAGTCTCATGGAGGGATTGTCTAGATTCAGGTGGCTTTGGAGGGTTGTCTTGACCACAGTAATAGATGTAGGAAAACCCAGACTGACTGTGGATGGTGTCTCCTGGGGTCCTGGACCAAATAAAGTAAACTGAGCAGTAAACCTGCAGTCCCAGCACTTGGAGGCAGAGGCAGGCAGATCTCTGAGTTGGAGGCCAGCCTGGTCTACAAAGTGAGTCCACGACAGCCAGGACTTTAAAAAAGAAATCATACTTAGACATAGTGACACGTGACTTTAATCCCAAACTCAGGAGACAGAAGCTTGAGGCCAGCCTGGTCTACATAGAGTTCCAGGACAGCCAAGGCTACACAAAGAAACCCCATCTCAAAAAAAGAAAGAAAGAAAGAAGAAAGAAAGAAAGAACTTTTCTTGCATGTATGTAGTAAATTTTGATCATATCTACCTGCACCATCTCATCTTCCCTCAAACCAATCTCCCGCCCAACTTCAATTACTACTACTACTACTATTATTACTATTATATTAATCATCCCCTGCATCCAGTTAATGATGACCATTTATACATGGGGGTGAAGCTTTTAAACGCTTCTTTGGGCACCCAAAAACTAGACTTTAACACTACAAGAAAAGCAAAACAAAAGCAGAAACCCAGATCCTTTTGTGAGCTTTCTTTGTTTTTCTGGGAGCTGATTTCTAACCTCAGTCCCTCCTTTGCCCCGGCAGGTACTCCTGTGATCCAACCTTTGCCTGGCCCACTGCTTCTCTCCTTCTCTGTTGCCGCTCTCTTCAGTGTGGCTGCTGTCTCTCTTGGTCTGCTTCACGGCAGCATCGCCTCCATGGTTCCCTAGTTTCTTTCCTCTAGCCCACTGAACCAGCCTCCAGTAACCAAAATGTTAACAGCCCAGCCACTCTTCATAAAAAGAAAATTACATATATGTATATATGTAAATACATGTGTATATATGCATATTCATACATGTAAATATATGTGATGATGCACATATACATATGTGTGTGGATATCTATGTTGATATACACATATCTATATCTATATCTATATATCATCATCATGTTATATCATCATCATGTTACTTTATTGGACCGTCTGAATTCCATCAACTGTCTGTTGCTGTCAGAATGAAATTCAAACCCTAAGCAGTAGGACAAAACATTCTAAAAGATTCTATTCCATTTGGGTCCTCAATAGTCTAGTCACTAAATGCTAATAGCCTGGTAGCAAGAAACATAGCATTTCAGGCTGGAGAGATGGCTCAGTGGTTAAGGACACTGGCTGCTCTTCCAGAGGCCCTGAGCTCAATTCCCAGCAACCACGTGGTGGCTCACACCCATCTGTAAGGATATCTGGTACAACCACTTTGGAAATCTATCTGGCGCTTTCTCAGAAAACTGGGAATAGGGCTTCCTCACGACCCAGCTATTCCACTCCTTGGAATATACCCAGAAGATGCTTCACCATACAACAATGACACATGCTCAACCATGTTCATAGCAGCCTCAGTCGTAATAGCCAGAATCTGGAAACAACCTAGATGTCCCTCAGTTGAAGAATGGATAAAGAAACTGTGGTACATTTACACTATGGAATACTACTCAGCTGTTAAAAACAAGGAAATCGGCTACTTGTGGTAGGTAGCATGTGCCTTTAACGCCAGCACTCGGGAGGCGGAGGCAGGTGGATCACTGTGAGTTTGAGGCCAGCCTGGTCTACAAAGTGAGTCTAAGACAGCCAAGACTACACAGAGAAATCCTTTCTTGAAAAACCCCCCAAAAAAACAAAAAACAAAAAAAAAAACCCAAAACAAAACAAAAAAAATCAAGGAAATCCTGAAATTTGCAGGTGTTCGACCCTAGAGTCCACTCGAGTAGTAGGGGGGTTGTCGCGAGAGACCACTCGAGGACCACAGTGTTGATGTAAAAGCACAAGGTTTATTGCTGACGCGCGTCAGGGGGCCTCAGCACTCACTCGGGAGGGAGGGAGGCACACCCCAAGTCACTGTTACAGACTTTTTAAAGGCTAAAACCACAAAGGTTAGGAGGGGCTGCATGCCCTGTGTTAGGATTGGCTCTGGTAGTCGCTAAGGGTGCTTGTCTAAATGTTATTGGCTATTGCAGGGAGGGGTGTTGGGGAGTTTCCAGATGGTAACTGTTTACCTTAGTTGAAATTGTTTATCTCGCTTGGCCACCTTGATCTCAGAAACTGAAGAAGCTAAGCTGGCCTTCAATTCTCTCTGGGTCATTTTTCCAAGCTTGTCTGGGTCACGTTCCCAGGCTGGCTGAGAGAGAGGGCCTTACACAGGCAAATGGATGGAACTAAAAATGATCATCCTGAGTGAGATAACCCAGACCCAAAAGGATACACATGGTATATACCCACTTATAATTGGACACTAGCCCAACAGGGATGTCATCTGAAAGTCTTCACTTAGCAGGAAATTGGGATCGATGCTGGGACTTCCTATTGGGACTCCAGGTGAGAGACATATGGGAGAATGGGGAAATAGAAGGATCCAGAGGGTCCTGGAACCCTACAAGAAGACCATCAAGGCTGACGGATCTGGATCCAGGGGGTTTGCTCAAACTACTGTACCAACCAAGGACAATGCATGCAGTAAACCTAGACCCCCCTATTCAGATCTAGTCAATGGACAGCACATTCTCCACAGTTGTATATAGAGTTGTGACTGACTCTGATCATAGGGTGGGGGAGGAGGTCCCCTTCTGTCACAGACCTAGGGGAGGGGAATAGGGTGAAAAGAGGGAGGGAGGAGGGAATGGGAAGATATAAGTGAGGGGATAACAATTGAGATGTAATCTGAATAAATTACTTAATTTTGCAAAAAGCATACCTGATGCCTCCTTCTGGTGTGCAGTGTACAAGCAGAGAAAGCACTTACATACATTAAATAAATAAATGAATACTTTAAAAATATATAGCCTTTCTTTCTTTCTTTCTTTCGTCTTTCTATCTTCATAGTCTCATTGACATTTCAGTAGCCAGGAGGCAACAGTTTACTTGCTCAGAAGCTTCTGGACCAGCTCTGTGGATTAAACAAACGCTCCCAATCCGTTGCAATGCCCGGAAAGCAGTCCAGCTTCCTGCACTCCCCAGCTGCTCTTCCCAACTCTTTACCTGCGTCTCTCTGCTGTGCTTTTGTGAGTGCTATGAGTCAGCAACGCCAGGCCATAGCCAGAGGTTACTGTCTGAGGAGCTCTTCCCTGCAAGCTGCAGAAAAACAGTGCTCTCTTGAAGTCTCACTAGGAGGATTTCTGTGAAAATAAATGTATTTCCCTAATCACTAAAACTCAGGGTTGCTTTCTGGGATCTGTATTTTTCCTTAAAAACCAAAACCAAAACCAAAACCAAAACCAAACCAAAACAACAACAACAACAAAAAACAGAATCTTGCTACGTAGGCCAGGTTGACCTTGAACTTGAGATTTTCTTGTCTTAGCCTCTCAAGTGCTGGGGTACTATCATGACTTACCTGTCCAGCCGAGAATTATTGTTTTTGGGGTGTGTGTGTGTATGTGTGTGTGTAGCTCAGGTTAGCCTGGGACTCTTATGTAAATCAGGCTGGCCTTGACCTTACAAAAATTCTCCTGCCTCTGCCTCCCTGGTGCCAGAAATTAGAGGCATATGTCACCACACTGAGCAGAAATAGAATTTTTTGTTTTTCGAGACAGGGTTTCTCTGTGTAACAGTCCTGACTGTCCTGGAACTCACTCTGTAGATCAGGCTGGCCTTGAACTCATAGAAATCCACCTGCCTCTGCCTCCCAAGTACTGAGAATAAAGGTGTGTGCCACCACCGCCCGGCCAGAAATAGAATTTTAAACATACTTGAATTTTCAGAAAACTGCTTTAACATTTAGTATCAATTAGAAATAAAAATATGCATGAAGAGTTTTTAAAGTTTTGAAGTGAGCTTTCCTAGTGACCTTGGTTTGGTCTTGAGCTGTTTGGTTAATCATCCAGCTGTTCCCTGAGCCTCTCATCTTCCTCTGGGAGACCTTGCAAAGCTGGTACCATCGAGATACAAATCTCACTCCTTTATCCTTGGGATTCGCAGGGTGGCTGTTGGCATTAAACATATTTTGAACGATGACTTAAGCATGTTAAGCCATTAATGAGGCTAGAGAGATTATCTACTTAGTGTCTTTATACTTCCACTAAATGGTAGTTACTCGTTAAATAATTTACTATCCATCTCAATCAATCATTTTTGCTCGAAAATCCTCCATGAGTCACACCCACAGTTGCTTCTTGAGAATGCTGTGTGCCGAGTTCCTTTCCAGGCGGTAGGAACACGCAGCCTGGAGCATAGTGGATGAGAGCTCTGTTTTGGTGGTGTTACTGTTTGCTGGGGTGAAAGAGATAGGGAACAAGGGGACAAAGTCTAGAATAACGTAGCTCCAGAACTTTCTAGCTCTAATAAAATAAGTAAAAAATGGCAATAAGAAGGCCGGGGGTGGTGGCACATGCCTTTAAACCCAGCATTTGGGAGGCAGAGGCAGGTGGATCTCTGTGAGTTCGAGACCAGCCTGGACTACAGAGCAAATTCCAGGACAGCCAGAGCTGTTACACAGAGAAACCCTGTCTCGAAAACAAACAAACAAACAACAACAACAAAACCCAAACTGCTCCATGTTTTGCTGGTCGTGGTGGCGCATGCCATTAATCCCAGCGCTCAGGAGGCAGAGGCAGGTGGAGGATCTCTGTGAGTTCGAGGCCAACCTAGTCTACAAAGGGAGTCCAGGAAAGGGAGCGCGTGATCAGATATTTGAACATGAGAAAAAGCTGATCAGACCAGAGGGAGGCGCATGGCTCTTGTGAGGCCAATGGGCCACTGTGGGCTGAAAATGAGAGAGTTAAGTTAGCTTCTCGGCTCCTGGGTTATAAATATGCAACAAAAACTTCCTGTTTTCTGTATTCTGCATTTTCCAGCAAGGAACAATACCGACCCGAGCTACCCCAGGCTTCCCACCTTGATAATAATGGATTAGACTTCTGAATTGTAAGCTGGTCCCAATTATGTCATGGCCATGGTGTCTCTCCACAGCAGTAGAACATTGACCCAGACAAGGTGTAAACTTCTACAAAAGTCTTCAGTCAGGAAACACAAGGCAAGGGTCTTTCCTTCTTTCTTTTTTCTTTCTTTCTTTTTTTTTTTTTTTTTTTCTTTTTGTTTTTTTTTTCAAGACAGGTTTTTTTTTTTTGCCTTTGCTTTTCCTGGACTCCTTTTTAGGCCCGGGCCGCCCCCGAACTCCCTTTTCCCCCCCCCCCCCCCCCCCCCCCCCCCCCCCGAGTGCTGGGGTTACAGGCGTGCGCCACCACGCCCTGCTCAAGGTAAGCGTTCCGATTTAGTTTTGTCAGAATGTTTGTGTGTATTTCTCTATACCTGAATAAATATTGACTGCTATCAATTATTTTATGGATTACACTGAGTCTGTGATGTTCAAACTAAGATCTTAGAATGATGGTGTGTTTTCACTAATCCTCTTTGCTATTTGAGAAAATTGATTTCTATCAATGTGTTGAGAGAATATCTTGTGTCTGTATGAAAACTTCATCTGTCATTAATAAATCTGATGGTTTATAGCTTAGGCAGGAAATTGGAGGCGGCACATCCAGCAGACAAAAAGGATTCTGGGATAGAGCCAGGTGGGAGATTTAGCCAGCAAGATGTGAGGAGGACAGACACATCATACCTGAGCACAGGTAACCAGCCACATGGCAAAATGTACATTAACATAAGTGAGTTATTAAGTTATGAGCTAGTCAGAGAAGAGCCTAGCTATAGGCCCTATGTATTTATAAATACTATTTTGAGTCTCATGATTCATTATTCTGGGAGCTAGGGGGCAGGAGGAACCTCCCCTCACCTGGCTACCCCCACAACAATGTGTTACATGGCTACATTTAAATTGAGAGAAAAAGCTCTATTAATACAAGTCTTGGTTTTTACATTTTTTTTTCAAATATAGAATAAAACAGTATATTAGTTTAAGAAAAACACTTCACAAGAGACACTTGGACAGAGTTACAGATTTTTTTGTTAATCATAAGCATGTGTCTCCAGAAAATGAAGACATTGTATACATTGTTGCCATGTGTAATCTGTTTAATGTTACTTTGCTGTAATGCCCTACAGGGAAAAAGAAAATCCTTTTTATTATGGTTTATTATTTGTGTCAGTCTTATGTGCTTAATATCTAACTCTCATAAGACTGTGATGAATGAACATTCCGTTTTAATAATAAGGCAATGGGTTTAAGAAAGACAAGAAATTTGGCTAAAGACACTCGGTAAGACGGTAAGACGGAAGGCAGTCTTTAAGCCCAGAGCTGCCTGCGCCCCAGGCTTCCTTTGATCTGTGCCCCAGAGATTCCCTGAGTCCTCTGAGTGACAGAAAATGATGAAGAGCTCTATCTAGGTTGCACTTACAGAACTGATGATGTCAGTCTTCCAGCCTCTTTGGTGGCCTAAAGTGGAGACATTATCGAGTTAACACTCTCACTGTTTTTGAATTCCATATATTTAAATATGTAAAGTTAGTGTTAGACTGCATTTGGTGGCTAAAAGGGATGCTAAAGAGCAAATGGGACCATCTGGCTCTGAGAGATTAAAATTGATCCCTATGGGACACCGAGCTCTGAGGGGAGGGCATAGGGGTGGGTCCTGGAGGAAGCAATTCTGAGGGCACGGCAGAGGATCCCAGGGAAAGCAGAGGGGTGGTGGTTTCACCACCAGAATGACAGTCACTGAGATAGTTTCATGGGGGTCATGGACCAATCTCTGTTTTCCATTCTGTGACCTGTCTCCCTACAGGGATATGTGCTGTTAGCAAGCAGGCAGTTGTGTGTAAGGGTCAGATGTCCCTGTAAAGACAAGCAATTGCTAGAGCATCTATCTAAGCTCCTCCCCTTTTGTGCTTTTCTACCACCTGCCTACAGCAATATGATTTGCCCTCTCTCACACGCACAGTAGATATGCCTTTGATTGGAGCCGGCTGTACTTTGCCAAGTCCTGGTAGGAGCAAAGCCTGCCTGGGTTCAAAACCCAGCCTCTGCCACTCACCGCAAGTACCCCCGCCCCCCCCCCCATCTGTACAATGGAAATCCATTCAGAAGTACAAATGACACGCCTACTGTGTGCTGGCACCTTTTTGTCCTTTGGGGGATGATGGATCAACTAACAAAGCAGATGACCTAGGTTCCTGTGTTATCCTCAAATTTATGTGAATATGTTCATGTATGTAAGATTAACAAAGGGCTGGTTCTGTCTGTCCATCTGTAAGAACAGGAGAAAGGAAAAAGAGACAGAAAGGGGAAGGGAAGAGAGTGAGGAAAAACAACCAGAAAATCAGAGAAGAAAGAGCTCTGAGGAATCAAAACAATCTAGAGCTGGGTTTTCCAGGGTCTGAGGAGTAAGAGGGTAATTTTGAGGACGTGGCAGTGTGTCCAAAGCTTGAGCGAGGCGGACTTTAACCACAGTGTTCGCTGTGGGAGACATTGAACAGAAAACCAGAGCTAGGTAAAGGGACAGGCTTGGCAGGGGAAACGCCTGTCACCCTCTTCAGCATGTGACTCAGCTTCAATGAAGACGGAAGCTTAGGCTGAATACAATCTCCTACCTATGGCTGCGTCGGAGAAGCCCTGAGAGATGACTCTTCCCACAGACCACCAGAAAGCATGGGTTGCCCTAAGCTCAGTTTGTGGTGCCATCCCCAGGGAGTTCCAAAGGACAGTTCTTAGAGCCTCCGCTGTGGAGTCCAAAACGAGGAATACAAAGAAAGGGAGATTCCTTGGAGAAGAACACGTAGGTGGAAAAGTGTTTTGCTTTTTCACATGATCTTAGTAACGGCTGACTTCATTCTTAAGTACTCTTGGAACCGGGCATGGCGGCCCACACTTTTAATCCCAGCACTCGGGAGACAGAGGCAGGTGGATCGCTGTGAGTTCGGGGCCAGCCTAGCCTACAAAGCGAGTCCAGGACAGCTTTACACAGAGAAACCCTGTCTCTAAAAACCAAAACCAAAACCAAAACCAAAACCAAACCCTCTTTGGGTGCCTTGCTCTGAGAAACTCCCATATGTAGTCTCTTTTATTCGTTACAATGACGTCAGAATTGGAGCGATGATCCTCATTCAACAGGCTGTGAAAATGAAGACAAAGAAACAAATGACACGCCCAAGGCAGGCACCCACTGGTTACAGAGCCGGGACTCCACCTCAGCCCAGCGGACTCAAGATTCTAGAGCCGGGCGTGGTGGCACATGTCTTTAATCCCAACACTCTGGAGATATAAGCAAGTGGATCGCTGTGAGTTCGAGGCCAGCCTGGTCTACAAAGTGAGTCAAGGACAGCCAAGGCTACACAGAGAAACCTTGTTCTCGAAAAACAAAAACAAAACAAAATATCATTCTTGCCCACTAAGTCCTTGGCCGAGGCCTATATTGTTACTGGAGGTGGGGCTGTACGGCAGATTGGGATGGAGGTTTTGGGGAGCATACATGAATTTCTGTTGAGGACCCTAAAGTTAACTACCTGAAGCCATGTCATTATCACTAAGAAATTATGTGCGTGGGTTGGAGAGATGGCTCAGAGGTTAAGAGCACTGACTGCTCTTCCAAAGGTCCTGAGTTCAATTCCCAGCAACCACATGGTGGCTCACAACCATCTATCATGAGATCTGGTGCCCTCTTCTGGCATGCAGGCACACATGGGGGCAGAATATTGTTTAAATAATAAATAAATAAAATCTTTAAAATAAAAAAAAAAGAAATTATGTGCGTATCCTTTTTAACCAATTAAAGGAACACTACCAGCTATAATTAAACCCCCAAAGTTTGACAGTTAAAAAAAAAAAAAAATCAGGGGGCTGGAGAGATGGCTCAGAGCTTAAGAGAACTGCCTGCTCTTCCAAAGGTCCTGAGTTCAATTCCCAGCAACCACATGGTGGCTCACAACCATCTATAACAAGATCTGGTGCCCTCTTCTGGTGTACATGCAGGCAAAACACTATGTATATATGATAAATAAATAAATCTTAAAAAAAAAAAAAATCAGGGCCAGAGAGACAGCTCAGGGTTAAGTGTGGGTCTTGCTCTTCTGGAGGACTTGGCTTCCTGTGTCTGATGGCCAAGACCTACCTGTAACTCCAGCTTCTGAGAATCTGATGCCTCTCTTCTAGGCTCTGAGGACAGGGAATGCTGGTGGGATGCGTGCATGCACGTGTGAAACACACACACACACACACACACACACACACACACACATTCTCTCTCTCTCTCTCTCTCTCTCTCTCTCTCTCTCTCTCTCTCTCTGTAAACTTATCTTTTAAAAGAAAATAGAGTAGAAAGGTCTATAATGAATATTCCTGGTGGCAAATGCTTCTCTTCTATCATAAGATGAACCTGCTCAATCTCATGGCTGCTTTCATCTTCAACACAGGAACTTCCCAGGGTTCCAAATTTATTTGTACAATGCAAGAGAAAGGGAAAAAAACAAAAAAACAAAACAAAACAAAAAAAAACCCGAAGAGTTATGGAGCAGTCCTGGAAGTGTCATAGCTCACGGTAACTTTGACTAGAACTCAGTCACCCAGCCATGTCTAATTGCAAGGGATGCTGGGAAGTCTGTAAATGCCCAGAGACCTTGTCTCTGCCACAATTTACCTTACTTATGACATTTCCTTCAATGTTATTTCCAAAAGGAAACTTGAACTTTAATTTGGAGATGGCATACATAGCTTTCTTTTCTACATAAAATTCATACTTCGTGTGTTCTTGGGAGGCCATTCTATGCCATGTCTTAAAACTTCAGTTAAGTCCCTCCTCTCTGATGTCATCTATAACTTTTAATAGAACATATATACTTTGCAGAAAGTTGTAAAGCTTTCACATTTATAAAGCCTCATTGAACTGATAAAACATTTATAATCTTGTTATATCTTTTAAATTTATTTATATATAAAATTTTATGTCCTAATGTGGACACCAACACATATAGCAATGTATTTTTATCTATAAGATTTATGTACATGCTATAAAAATAGTTAGGAACAAGGTACTAATGATGTATCTTTCTAGAAAATTCATTAGTTTATTTTTAAAATATTCTTTTGAACATTGAATTTATGTATGTATGTATGTGTGTGTGTTTGTTTATATTTAATGTGTATGGATTTTTGCCTACATGGATGTCTATGCATCATGTGTATGCAGTGTCCACAGAGGCATAAGGACGGTGTCCAGTCTCCTGAGACTGGAGTTACAATTGATTGAGAGCCACATATAGGCCCTAGGAATTGAACCCTTGTCCTCTGGAAAAACAGCCAGGTGCTCTTAACTGCTGAGTCATCTCTCCAGTCCCTAGTTTGGCTTTTTTGTTTGTTTTTCGGTTGTGTTTTTTTGGGGGGGGGTTGTTTGTTTGTTTGTTTTTAGTATTTTGTTTTTAGAGACAGGGTTTCTCTGTGTAGCCTTGGCTGTCCTGGACTCACTTTGTAGACCAGGCTGGCCTTGAGCTCACACAGACCCTCCTGGCTCTGTCTCCCAAGTACTAGGATTAACGGCGTGTGCCACCACCGCCCAGCTTTTGTTTTGTTTTTTAACTTCAATTTTTAGTTGTTAATCTTCTCCAACTTCCAAATAATTCCCACACATTTTAATTTTGTGTATTGCCTGTTATAAGAAAGCCAGGCAGTGGTGGCTCACGCCTTTAATCCCAGCACTCGGGAGGCAGAGGCAGGCAGATCTCTGAGTTCAAGGCCAGCCTGGTCTACAAAGAGAGTCCAGGACAGCCAGGGCTCTGTGTAACAGAGAAACCCTGTCTCAAAAAACCAAAAGAGAAAGAAAGAAAATGTTGAAAATGGATACATTTGTCAAATAGCCAACATTTTCTCTTTGACGTCATCCCATTTCCCAGCTCAGAGCAGGAAGCAGGCCCCTTCCCACTTGCCAACCTGTGCTTCTTTTTGACATGCTGAGCATTCTCTTCCTGCCCTTCACCCTGCCCTTAGCGATTGATCAACTTATCTTATCTCCCTTGCTGTACTCTGATCTTGCTTTTAGGAAAAAGAATCCAGTCTCCGTTGTTTTTGGCAGTGCTTAACAAAAATGGCTAATTTAATTTTTCCTCCTCTTTGTTTTCGTTTCAGCTGTTTCTGTTGGGGTTGGCAAAAATATCCACTGATTCACAAATAATTAAAATAACAATAAACGCCAATGCTCTGGAAGGAGTGGGGTGGGGAGCAATACCAAACAAAGAACCAGTGGATGTTCTTATGCTGAGAGTGTTGTGACTAAGGTAGGGAGGAAGGCTAAGGAGAGGCTGCTTTTGTTTTGCAACAGGGTCTCACTCTGAAGCTGATGTTGACCTCAAACTCCCTACGTAAGCTGGCCTCAAAACTTGGAGTCCTCTTGCTGTAGCTCCTATTCTTTTTTTTTTTTTTTAAAGATTTATTTATTTTTATTTATTGCATATGAGTGCTTTATCTGCAGAAGAGGGTATCAGATTACATTATAGATGGTTGTGAGTCACCATGTGGTTGCTGGGAATTGAACTCATGACCTCTGGAAGAGCAGACAGTGCTCTTAACCACTGAGCCATCTCTCCAGCCCGTAGCTCCTATTCTTTAACCACAGCGCTGGGAGTAAGAGAAGTCCCTAGCAAAGCTGAACCTGGCAGCACGTGTCAATCTATAGTCCCACTGCTCCTCGGGCAAAGAGGCAATGCAGAGACAGGAGAATCCCTGGAAACCCGCAGGCCAGCCAGCGTGTCAGGAAGATGTAAAAGTACCTTTTAATCACCTGATGTAATTGTTATCTGGCAGGCTTATTGCCTCTGTTGGCTAACCTGGGCCTAGTCCTGGAAGCTTCTAGCCTCTGTACAATTCAATCTAGGCCTAGAACGTTTTCAGCCTCTGACACTACTGAGTGAGCTCACCCTTTCTAGTTCTTTCTGAACTCTGGCTGGCTAGCTCGGCTCAGCTGTTCCGGCTCAAGCTCCTCTTCCAGTTGACCGATTCCATCTGGCTTCTCTCTCAGTTTCTCACTGAATAGCTCTGCTTGACCGCAAAGTAACTCCAGAAATCTATCCTAATCTTCTGACTCCTTCTCGTTCTCTGGCTTGCTCTGTCTCCACCCGTTCTCTCTTTAACCTCTCTGTAAAACTCTCTGGGTAGAACTGCTTTCCCACCCCCCTCATCCTCTGTGCTGCTCCTTTAAGTAGCTTCCCTTTCCTGCTTTCTTCTCATGAGAGCTGGGCGGATCCTATTCTGTCAAATCCTCTCTCATTTGTCACTTTTTCTGCCACTCAATGAGACATCACTTCCTTCTACAAACTATCGTTACCTTCAATGTTTGGGATTAAAGGCCTGCATCACCACACCTGGACCCAAGCTTTTCTCTGCCTGAAACTTGCTCTACACCAGGCTGGCCTTGAACTCAGGTCTGTTTGCCTGTCCCCTGGATTAAAGGCATGTTTGTATTCCAGCCAGGTCACACTGACCTAGAAGGTCCTTGAATGTGATCTCTTGCCAGAGCAGCCATGCTTTGAACTAAAATTCTTCTACAGGGAGGTTGAGGCCTACTGCTTTTCTTTCTTTTTTTTGTTTTTGTTTTTTGTTTTTTTCAAGACAGTGTTTCTCTGTGTAGCCTTGGCTATCCTGAACTCACTTTGTAGACCAGGCTGGCCTCAAACTCACAGGAATCCACCCGCCTCTGCCTCCCGAGTGCTGGGATTACAGGCGTGTGCCATCACGCCCGGCTGAGGCCTACTCTTTTAATCTCTTGGGTTTTTTTTTTTTTTTCACTGTGGTAGTCTGAACCTTTAAACTCATTTTTTTTGGAGGAGGGGTAGGGTTTGGGTTTTTCAAGACAAGGTTTCTCCATAGAGAACTTGCTCTATAGACCAGGATAGCCTCGAACTCACAGAGATCTGCCTGCCTCTGCCTCCCAAGTGCTGGGATTAAAGGCTTGCGTCACCACCGCCCACCTAAACTCATTATTAGGGTTTAGCGAAGTCATGCTGTTACTAAACTGAAGGCAGCTACAGCACAGTGGAGAAGTCTGGGCATCTATGTCCTTTTTCAGCTCAGTGGGCAGAGCACAGTGTTGATGGCAACTTCTACTGGCATCTGACCAGGTCCTGTGCCTTTGTGCAGGGCACAGCCTGTATAGCATCCATCATAGCTGGGGGGAAAAACATGGAAATAAGGCCTTGGAAATTCATCCGCAACCATTTCACTGTAGCAGTCAACTGGTTATCGAATATACTAAAGAGGAAGAACTCTGCAAAATCAGCCGTCTTCATGCTAACCAAAAGAGTGTTTGTTCAGAAGCCAGATGGCCAGAGTTCAACCCCTGGAACCCACACAGTGGGAGGAAAGAGCTGACTTGCATGTACACAATGGTGCACTCATACAAACACACACACAGCATACAAACACACACACACACACACACACACACACACCTTAAAAACGTTTTAAAAACAAATAAGCATTACATTACTTGGGCAGTAGTGGCACATGCCTCTAATCCCAGCACTCAGGGAGGCAGAAGCAGGCGGATCTCTGCGAGTTCGAGGCCAGCCTGGTCTACAAAGCGAGTCCCTGACAGCCAAGGCTATCACAGAGAAACTCTGTCTCAAAAAAACCAAAACAGCAACAACAAAAAAATTCCTAAGCCATCGGAATTATTGGTGGTAATGAGAAATGGGAGCCTCGTGGAGGTAGTAGATCACTGGGGTAAGTCCTTGAGGCTGTGTCTTGCCCTGGTCCCTTCCTGTATTCCCGCTTTCTGATTCCTGTTCATCAGTAAGCGAAGAACAGCCTTTTTCTGGCACATTCCAGCCAGCCTGTTGCTCTGCCCAAGTGTATTGAAACCAGGAGCCCAAAGAAAGGCGTCTGCAACTTGTTCTGTTGGGCACTTTTTTCAGGGATGTGAAAAGTAACTTAGACCTGTGCTGTATTGGCTATGGTAAAAGTTCAACGAAAAACAGACACACCTAGCCTAACTTACAGGTGGCTGCTGGTGGTAGAGTATTTTGTCTACATCCTGACCAGGTAAAACTACAGAACGCTGGTTAGTAATGGGACTCAAATAACCTAAATCTGTCTAGTAACTGGTTATAATTTTCACTGAAACAATGAAACAAATAGCCACTTTTGGTGAAAGGGTCTCTGGGTAGGAAACCAACTTGATTTCCAGTTTTCCTCTTTGATACCAATGGTTAAATAGTTAAGTTTTCAATACTTCAATATTCTGGATGGGGAGTACAATGCTTTCCCCCTATAAAATGATTCAATCCTACAAAATCTTATTAGGAACGTGTTGGTCCTCTGTCTCTATCAGTTATGTGCAACCTCCTCTCCGAAAGCACGACTGCAGTGGAAGGCACAGAAACATGGCTTGGAGTCTTTCTGAGAGGTAGTATTTGATGTCTCATCAGTAGATAAGTTTCCCACAGAGATCTATAATCAATGTAAAAACATTTGTCAGCCATAAAAGAGGAGCTGGTGGGCTGGCTCAGCAGAAGTGAGAGCTCTGGAACCATATAAAAGTGAAGGGGAAGAAATGACTCACTCCACAAAGTTGTCCTCTGAACTCAACAGAGCTGTGACACATGCACTCTCCTCAGATTCTCTCTCTCCCTCCCTCTCTCCTTCCCTCCCTCCCTCCCTCCCTCCCTCCCTCCCTCTCTCCCTCCCTCTTTCCCTCCCTCTCTCCCTCCCTTTATCTCTTTCCCTCTCTCCCCACCTCCTCTCGCTCACAGATATTTTCTAAATCATTACATAATGAGACAAACGTTTCAATATTTTTTTCTCCAAAAAGCACTATAAAATACAAAACATTGCAGTCTTCAAAAAAGAAAATGCAACCAAATATGGAAATAAGGAAATATGAACGGCAGTAAGGAATAATGAGATCTCCTGAAACATCACCACACAAACGGTTCAGTGTGAAAGAACCCAGGAGCATCACATCTTTCAGTCAGAGAAGCTATAAGGCTGGTGGGGACTTTTCCAACTCATGCTTCTGGACGGTTCGCAGGGAGCACGTCCTGGTGGGTTTCCCTTTCTCTGTACATGTTTAAGGCTATTTATAGCCACTGTGAAGACGTCCGTGTGTATTTCTCTTGTTAAAAATGTTCCCCTACCCTTTACCTGGTTTCTCTAACCAAGCTTCAGACAGAACTCAGAGGTGGAAATGGTTCCCCTCCGCTGCCTCATCTCTGTCTCCTCTCACATAGGGAACTCCCCCCCCCCCCTCTGTAGCTGGTCTCCAAATTCCCCTTCTTCCTCCTCTTCTTCTTCCTCCTCCTCCTCCCCTTCTTCTCCTCTTCCTCCTCCTTCTTCCTCTAACTGAAAGTTTGAAGGGAAATATGTAATTACAGTTACTTAAGAATGAACTCTATAATGTTGAAGCGTCTTCTTCAGCCTTCTGGCCCAATATATCTGATATATTTGGCTTGTTTATTTATTTATTTATTTATTTATTTATTTTTGTTTTTTCAAGACAGGGTTTCTCTGTGTAGCCTTGGCTATCTTGGACTCACTTTGTAGACCAGGCTGGCCTCGAACTCACAGCGATCCACCTGCCTCTGCCTCCCGAGTGCTGGGATTAAAGGTGTGCACCACCATGCCCGGCTTCTGCCACACATATTTGTGAGGCGCGAACTATTGAGGACTTGCTTAGCCTATCGAGGCAGAGTTTGGCCGTCGACTCTGCCTGGATCCTCCCACATGAATAAGCAACATTTGTTTTATTGTGTTTTAGAAAAAAAATTTTGCAGTCATATAATTTTTACTAACAAAGTCATGTGCACTTTTAGGATTGGTGCTAAATTTGAGAAACACTCTATAGGGTTCCTCATGTGTGTGTAGGCCTTTGTAACTCTTCTTTTGTGGTGATAAGACATCCTGATCAAAGCAACCTATAGAAGGAAGGATTTATGTGGGCTTGTGATTTCAGAGGAAAAGAATCGATCACCATCATGACAGGGGGCATGACAGCAGCCACCAGAGCTCTCTTGAGCCGCAAACATGAAGCACAAATGGTGATTTGAATAGGAAAGCCCCTGTAGGGCACATCTATCTGAATGCTTGGTCATTAGGGAGTGGCACTACTTGAGAAGGATTGGGCGGTGTGGCTTTGTAGAAGGAAGTGTTTCCCTGGGAACACTTCCCAAGTTTTTCAGAAGCCCAAGCCAGGCGCAGTAGCTCTCTCTCCTGCCACTTTTGGAGCTACATGTAGAACTCTTAACCACCATGTCTGCCTGTGTGCTGCCATGCTTCCCTCCATGAGGACAGTGCGCTACACCTCTGGAACTGTAAGCCAGGCCCAGTAAAGTGCTTTCTTTTCCAAGACCTGCCATGGTCACAGCAATAGAACACTGACTAAGACAGACTAAAGACAAAGATTCTTTAAACTCTCAAAGCCCATCTTCAGTGACATACTTCCTCCAACAAGACCACAGCCCCCAAACCTCCACAATTAGTGCCAGCAAAGTGATCAAATATTAAGCCTATAGGGGATGTTCTCACTCAGACCACCATAGTGGGCTATGGATGTCTCGGGGCATTTAAGTTTTCTTGAATGACTAATTTAAAATTCTCTCAAGTTGATGGCAACCACTACATGCTTTGTCATCAACTGGCAAATCTGTGTATAATGATTCATGTTGTACTTATACATACCAGTATTTTGTATTGTTCTCATCCGAGTTCATTGAGGACAGAAAGATCACGTGATAAGTTGGTAGGAAAAGCATAGTAAGAGGAAATGATGATGGGTGTAGAAATGTAAGATAATAGGGGCATCTCTAACTCCCGAGGCTGACTAAGGTGCCTGGGATCTCACTCATCACACACACCAGGATGTGACAGCTAGTCTTCATTTTCAACTTATTTGTTGGACCCATGAAATCGCCATGGAAACCCACACCTGGGAGTGTCCATTGAGCCAACCTTTCAGCTCCTGAAAGCCTACTCTTTTTTTTTTTTTGAGACAGGGTCTCTCTGTGTTAGCCTTGGCTGTCCTGGACTTGCTTTGTAGACCAGGCTGGCCTTGAGCTCACAGAGATCCACCTGCCTCTGCCTCCTGAGTGCTGGCATTAAAGGCGTGCGCCACCACACCCAGCTCATATCCTCATTTTTAAGGAGTTGTAACTGTTTCTTGTGTGTGTGTGTGTTGAGACCATGAGTTTGCCTTATGCCAATAGAATATTCTATTGGTAATCCTCAGTGTCACCCTCTAAAGCCACACACCAATGTTACCCTGTTGTTTGTGATGATAATATTGCTGAGAAAGCAAGCAAAGTGGTTGTTTCTCTGAGCAATAACAGTGGTGACAGATTTCTGCCGGATTGCAAACACAGAATTACCCAGACTTTGCTGTGGTAAAAGGCACTGGCTAAACAAATAGGTGATCTTTCATAATTGCTGTGACTTCAGCATAACTGTTATTTGTGGCTATGAAACATCCCAGTTTCACTGACCTCCGCTGCGTCAGAGCTCCTAGCTGACCATTACCCTCATCAATTAATAAGACTGCAGTGGCTATTTATTTTGTTTTGGTTTAGATTCTGACTTTTGAAGACAAGGTCTCTCTTTCTCTCTCTCTAGCCCCTGGCTCTCCTGGAACTCCCTATGCAGAACAGGCTGACCTTAAACTCACAGGGATCCACCTGCCTCCGTGCCACTGGCTGGCCTCTCAGAGGCCATTTGTTAATTTAAGCATTTTTGGAATGTGCAGTTCATCTCCTCTGTGTGCCAGGCACAAGATTCCCATGGTAATCTGAAGATGAACAAACTGGAAAAGAATTTAAAGGCTTGAGCCACCACACCAGGCTTGTATGTGGTCTTTTGAGACACGGTTTCTCTGTGTAGCCTTGGCTGTCCTGGACTGGCTTGGTAGACCAGGCTGGCCACCCAAGTGCTGGGATTACAAGTGTGCGCCACCACGCCCAGCACCTTTTTTTTTTTTTCAATTAACCATTGCTGAACATGTCTGAAGGCTCAGCCACATGGGTGAAGTTCTGTTTTTTGTTTTTTGTTTTGGTTTTTCGAGACAGGGTTTCTCTGTGTAGCCTTGACTGTCCTGGACTCACTTTGTAGTCCAGGCTGGCCTCGAACTCAAAGCGATCCGCCTGCCTCTGCCTCCCGAGTGCTGGGATTAAAGGCGTGCGCCACCACGCCCGGCATGGGTGAAGTTCTGAAACGTGATCTAATATTGTGCTTTCCCACCCCGTCCCACCCCGTCCTTGCATCCAACCCTGAAACATCTTCCATAGCACTTTGAATAACACCTGAAATCCTCACCATGGCCAGTGATAGGGACGATGATCTGGACCCTGTGGCTCCTCCAGACTCGACACTGACCCGCTTTGTGACAGGGCAAAGTAGGTGCCCCCCTGCCTTCTGCTCTACATAAGTTTCTGTCCAGTGGCTCGCTTCCTTTTTGCAAGTCTTTGCTCATAAACTTTCTTTAGGCAGTCACTGGCACTGTCGCGTCCATAACACCCTATGCTGCCTTCTTGACAAGTACCTCATACCACGTGAAATCATTTTAGCAGTGATTGTTTACTTATTTCATTTTTGTTAAATGCAGTGTAAGTTCTGTGATAGAGAAACCTCAGTTGTCATACTCATGGGATGTCCTCTGTGTCTAGAAAGGTATTTGGTTTATTACCTACACCCAAAGAATACTTTTGTTTGTTTGTTTGTTTTTCGAGACAGAATTTCACTGTGTACCCTTGGCTGTCCTCAAACTCTCTTTGTAGGTGAAGCTGGCCTTGAACTCACAGTGATCCACCTGCCTCTGCCCCGGAGTATCCTTTTTCAAATTTTACCAATTATTCCACCAGTGCCCTTTTCCTAGCTAGGAATGCCTGCTGCATATGTGTGTGTAGTAGTTTGCATGGGAGCTTCCACAATGCAAGGCAGAAACAACAGCAACTTATTTTCCCACAGTAACAGAGTCGGGATTGAATCTGGACATTTGGGCTCTAGGTCATAATAAAGGCAAAGGAACTTAAGCTTTATTGCCTGGTCCCAGAGACCATATTCTTAATCTTTAGAGTGTTTTATAAGGGCCAAAGTTTCAGAGTAACTCCTTGCTTTATTGTTTTAAAGTTTAAAGCAATACCAGTTTCCGGGGTACTGTGAAACCATGCTAGAGTCTGTCCCAGGCGTGGCAAAGACTCATTCTGGAGGAAGACTCTGGACCTAGGATCTTCACAGGCACTGGCAGCTCTGAGACCAGACCTCACCCCGGTAACTAACACATTAAAAAGAATAATTAATTCTCTGAGACTATTTCATTTAACACATTAAGTGTGTGTGTGTGTGTGTGTGTGTGTGTGTGTGTGTGTGTGTGTGTGTGCACGTGTGTGCACGCACGCTCGTGCAGGTCAGAGGACAACTTTGTTCAATCAGTTTTCTCCTTCCATCTTTTTTTTGGGGTTCTGATGAAACTCAGACTGCTAAGCTTAGGTGAAGCACACCTTTACGCACTGAGCCACCTTGCCAGCCCCGCACGGGCATTCTAACTCACAGGAGCTCCTCTGAGAGGAGACCATCTTATCCGACCTCCTTTCTCTATTTGGATTCTCCACAGAGAACAAGGAGAGTGCCCTTCCTGTTTGTGTTCAGCCTCTCCCTATGCCGGTAGGAGAGTGGCATCATATGTCTGAAAGACACAACCAAGTGTCCTTGGGCGCATTTAGAGCAAGGAAATCAATATTGCTGAGTTCCTGCCCTGTAACTCTGGATCGTAGCTAGGTGTGGCACATTGGAGCTTTGCGCAACTTTCTGTCTCCTCAGAGGCCTGGAGACCAATACACAAAAAGGATGAACTGTAACCAAAGAACTGTGCGAGCTGAGTTCAATATTATTCGGCGCATGGCCAGAGAAGCAGCTCAGTGATTGGATGTGGTCTAGGAGGAGCTTGGCCCGTTATCAGTTCTACCAGCAAGACTTATTCAAAATGCCTTGAAATACTTTAAAGTGTTAATGTTACAGAAATGGACACTTTTTCTCTCTTTATCATGCTAAGTCTTCTTTTGAGTGGGTGGGTGATACACCTTAATCTTCTACCACTTTTTAAAAAAAGATTTATTTATTATGTATACAGTCTGCCTGCCAGAAGAGAGCACCAGATCTCATTGTAAATGGTTGTGAGGCACCATGTGGTTGCTGGGAATTGAACTCAGGACCTTTGGAAAAGCAGCCAGTGCTCTTAACCTCTGGGCCATCTCTCCAGCCCCACTTCTGCCACTTCTTGTCAAAATCAATAGGTTTAAAAACAACATGTGGGGCCGGGCGTGGTGGCGCACACCTTTAATTCCAGCACTCGGGAGGCAGAGGCAGGCAGATCACTATGAGTTCGAGGCCAGCCTGGTCTACAAAGCGAATCCAGGACAGCACCTAGGAGGAGAACTGAGGGGAAAGGCATAGGGCGACAAAGAAGACAAATGGCAGAAACAGAAATAAACAAACAAAAGAAGCCCCGCAATCCCAGCACTCAGGAGGCAGAGGCAGGTGGATCGCTGTGAATTCAAGACTAGCTTGGTGTATAAAGTGAGTTTAGGACAGCCAAGGCTACACAAAGAAACCCTGTCTTGAAAACAAAGAAAGAAAAAAAAAAAAGAAAGAAAGAAAAAGAAAATAAAAAGCGCCGGGCGGTGGTGGCGCACGCCTTTAATCCCAGCACTCGGGAGGCAGAGGCAGGTGGATCGCTGTGAGTTTGAGGCCAGCCTGGTCTACAAAGAGAGTCCAGGACAGCCAAGGCTACACAGAGAGACCCTGTCTCGAAAAACCAAAAAAAAAAAAAAAAAAAAGAAAGAAAGAAAGAAAGAAAATAAAAAGAATAAACTTCTCTAGACCAAGAAAATCATAGCGATGATGGAACTTTTATTTCTGGAGAGACTCTTAAAAACCACAAACAGATAAGAACTCTGTAAGAGAAAATGTCCGCTTTATAGCCAGTTGCCACTGTGAGGCAGTGAAAGAGACAGGAAAAGAGCCGGGCTTCAAATGCCACGACTAGACCCCGCGGATAAAGGACCAAGAGCAGTCTCATGGTCGGGGGGACACCACAACATGAGAAACCATATTAAAGGGTTGCAGCATTAGGGAGGCTGAGAACTGCTGTGTTCAAGGGAGCCAGTCTTCCTTGGAGTGAGCCTGTCTTCTTCTTCTTTGTGAAAGCACGGCTGTCCTGGCCTTTCTTTGTAGACCAGACTGGCCTCCAACTCACAGAGCTCCGCCGGCCTCTGCCCCTGAATGGTGGGACCACAGGCGTGTACGACCACACCTAGCTTGGGCCTGTCTTCTTGAGGGTGGGTCACTGGGCCAGGAGATTCATTGGCCTAAATGGATGAATTTCTGGATTAATTTATTTATCTTTTGGGGTGCTTGGAATGTTAGGTCTGCAGCAAGGCCAGGGATTTCATCTTCCTGACTAGAAGGAACTAGTTTTCCCTTAATGGGTCTTGTCCTTTTGCAGCATCAGACTGGTAACCCTGAATGAAGTAGCCCAATTGTCACTTTAAAAAGAAAAGTCAGCCGGGCGGTGGTGGCACACACCTTTAATCCCAGCACCTGGGAGGCAGAGGCAGGTGGATCGCTGTGAGTTTGAGGCCAGCCTGGTCTACAAAGCAAGTGCAGGACAGCCAAGGCTACACAGAGAAACCCTGTCTTGAAAAAACAAAAAACAAACAACAACAACAACAACAAAAACAAAAAAAAAGCAAACAAACAAAAAGAAAAAAAGTCTATGATGTCAATTCCATTTTTAAAAATCAGTACTCCACAAACCTTGTTTGACTGCATCTATTAGTGAAACGATACAGACAAAGGTTGGACAGGAGGACCTGTGTCTACAAAGGATGCCCTTGATGCCATCAGATGCAATATCCAGGTAATAAAATTTCCATCCAGTAAACATTTTCCTTTATAGGAAGCAGCTCTCAGACGCTATTTAAAGAATATAGATCGCTGATGAAATTCAGCGATCACTATCTCTTCTCTCTAGTTGGAGGGGTCAGGTTCCCTTCGTCTGGTAAAGCCTTTCTAATCCTCAGACGGGAAGAAAGTAAGGCTCTCCGAACAGATGAAATTGCTTTTTGCTGTTTTTAGTTACAGAGAGGGGACCTACTGTGTACAGCTCTTCAAAGCGGAACCCATTAACCCAGCGCCTTTCTTCCTCACCCGGGATAAGACAACAGCTGACGTCATCCTTTCTTCCCTCCTCCAGGCAAAGGGTTCTTGCTACGCCCCCTCTGGTACATGAACAGCGGAACAGCTCCTTGGAAACAACGTGTGGCCAAACTATAAATGGTTTAGCGCCCGCTGGCCTGTAAAAGCGCATCGCTAAGCACGTAGTCGCTCTTTGAAATGCACTACCTATATCTGTGGCTTCCTCACATAGTGCTAATAGGCCGCCTCTGGTATTTAGTGTTGATGCTCCCCCAATAAGTCACTTCTAACATCATCTAGGCAGAAGAATAAGTTTTATTTGCCAGCATGAATTATGACGCTAATGCTGGTCCTGAATCCACATTGTAAGAAAAAACAAAAAACAAACAAAAAAACTCATGTGGGTTTACTCTAGCCATTTCATCACTCAAAGAGGGGGGATCAAAGCAAGTTCCAGGCAAGAGCCAGATAGCAATAACTGGCTATAGCCGTTAACAGTGGATCATTCAGAGGACAGCTGCCACCAAAGCACCCATTAATATGAACAAAATAAGAGACCCGAGGCTTTTGAGATGGACAACGTTAGGGCCTCCCTGGCTTTGTTAGCTACATAAACAATTACAGACTATTTTCTCTTTCTGCACCTGGCAGTCCCATCTGTTGATGTAACCTTTGCTTCCTCTTCTTCTTACCCAACACAGAAATAGCTATTTCCTTTTTTTTTTTTTTTTTTTTCTGACAGGAGCTGAGCACATACACAACTTCCTGGAGTTAGAATAAGGAAGCGACAAGGAAGGCAAACTGAATATGAAAACGGGGTGGGGGCTGGGGGGCCTCAAATCTCTGTTGCACTGAAAAATTCCTCTTCTGGGTCATTGCTCTATACTGAAATAACCAGACGAGCTTCAGAGTTTCCTGTGAGACTTCTCACGGATGGCTGGGCTGGAAGTTGGGCAGCGGTGGCTCCGAGGCGCTGTCAGGAAACAGGAAGTGGAGTCTACCATGCTCCACTTCCTGCTTTCCTGACTTGGTGTTGGAGAGAGTGGAATTCAGAAGCTGATGCACAAAACCCCCACAGGTCCAGCCTCAAAAGGAATGAGATAGTTTATTCTGGAGCCAAATTAGAGTGACTTTGAGAGGCAGAAGCAGGCAGATCACTGTGAGTTTGAGGCCAGCCTGGTCTACAAAGTGAGTCCTGGACAGCCAGGGCTACACAGAGAAACCCTGTCTCAAAAAAACCAAAAATGAAGTAAAATCAAAACAGAACAAAACCCTCTAGACTGTTTTTTTTTTTTTTAAATCTATCAATTACAGGATGTTAGTTCCAACACAGGGGTGGGCAAGAAATGACTGTTCAGGGAGCTAAGGCTAGCCCAAAGAAATGATAAGGCTATGAGATCAGCAGCTTCCTAAACTTTCCACACCCACTGAAAGCTTTTATTGGGTCATCAGCCTAGGCAGATAGCTTCTTTCCAGGAAGTCTGGCTTACACAGCGGGTTTCTGGTGAGCCATAAGGTGCATTTTCAGGAAGTCTACTTGCAGAGGCAAGGAGAGAACTGTGACTGGAAAAGGACATAGCTGGTGAGCCAGGGGGGCCATTCCTTTTTTTCTTTTCTTTTCTTTCTTTCTTTCTTTTTGGTTTTGGTTTTGGTTTTGGTTTTTCGAGACAGGGTTTCTCTGTGTAGCCTTGGGTGTCCTGGACTTGCTTTGTAGACCAGGCTGCCCTCGAACTCACAGTGACCCGCCTGCCAGAGGGGCCATTCTGATTACTATATGATGCTCTCAGCTCAACTGGCCATCTGATCAGACCCTCAAGACTAACTTTTTATTTGTTTGTTTGTTTTCCCTGATGGATAATGGAAAGAAATTTAAATTAAGCCAAGAGTTCCTCCACCCAAGCTTGGTAAGACACTAAGTAATTGGTGAGCTTCTCACAAGAAGAAAGGTAGTTCACAGATGTCACTGCAAGGCCAGTGTGATGCGGACCCGGCAGCCAGGGTCTCCTGTAGTTGGAAGCATCCAGAATGAGGCATGCAGAGCAAGGGGCAACAGGGTATCCCAGACCAGCTCTCTCTAGAGACAGAGGTGGGAGTGTCCACTGGAGTAGAAGTAATAGAATCTGATTTTTTTTTTTTAAATGCTAGCATTTAATTGACCTCCCCAGTGGCTTTAAGCCACCAGGACACAGGCACCTCCAACACCCTTAATCTTCTCTTCAGCTCTTCTGCTAAAGAATTTGGCCTTCACAATGACTGGCTGCTTAGGGAGCTTGCCCTTCCCCAGAACTTTGTAGTAACCAGATCTCACAACATCAATGACGGAAGCAGCTCCAGTCTTGTTTTTTGTAGCATTGACCCGTGTCTGCGCACTGACCAGTGTCCACAGCTTATCCAGGTTGACAGTTGGGCAGAAGCTCTGGCTCCTCTTTAAGTAGTAATGCCTCACACAAACTTTCCCAAAGTAACCTGGATGATATTTGTCCAAGTTGATCCTGTGATGGTGCGGACCTCCAGCATTCCCGCGGCCTCCAGGGTGCTTTCAGTGCTTACCAGTGCGGCCGTGCCTGTGGCTTACGTGGCCCCGGAGTTTTCGGGTCTTCCTCAGTCTGGATGGCATGGCTGAGACAGTAAGGAAGGAGAGCTAGACTCTGCGTCTTACTGCGAGTTAACAGCTAACCTTGCTTGGGAACATATGAGAGCGATACCATGGGGAACTTCATAAATGTTTGTTTGTTTGACTGGTTGGGTGGACAGTTTTCTGAGGCCTCTATAGAACACTGAGGGATTGCTTTGATGAGAGCAAAAGGAAAATCAACCAGGGGGTCTCATTAATTCTTGCTCTTGGAGTATAAATTAAGCAAATGCTCTTAAGTGGTCCTCTGTCATCATACACAGGGTGGGAGGGTGATGGTGAGGGCTGGAGGTCACATCGGTCCCTGGAATCCTTAGACATAGAACTAACAAATGTGGTGCAGATTTAAGGGAGCTGCTGCTCACCAAGTTGATGCCAGAAAACATATTGTCAGAGGTGCTCAGAAGTTTCACTCTCCTGAAAGGAATATGCCAGCTATTCACTGTGGGGCACTGTAAGTTTAGTTCAGTGTTTAATTTCTGTATCTCCTTACTTTTTACGCCTTTGAGGCTTAGTTCATCATTTGGTGTTTGGTGAGGGGCCCCTTCAAGACTCACATCTGAAGCTGGGTGGTGGTGGCGCATGCCTTTAATCCCAGCACTCGGGAGGCAGAGGCAGGCGGATCACTGAGTTCGAGACCAGCCTGGTCTACAAAGTGAGTCCAGGACAGCCAAGGCTACACAGAGAAACCCCGTCTAGAAAAAACAAACAAACAAAAAAGACTCACATCTGAGTTTCCCTTGTTTGTCTCCTCAGACAGACAGAGGACAATTTACAGGAGTTGCTTCTCTCTCTCCTTCCACTGTGTGGGTCTCGGGGATCAAACTCAGGGTGTCAGGTTTGGTCATGTGTAGCTTTAGCCACTGAGCCATCTCACTGGGTTTGTTTACTTGGATCTTTTGTTTGTTTTGTTTTTGTTTTCAAAACAGGGTTTCTCTGTGGATCCTTGACTGTCCTGGACTCACTTTGTAGACCAGGCTGGCCTTGAACTCACAGCAGTTTGCCTGCCTCTGCCTCCCGAGTGCTGGGATTAAAAGCAAACCCACCACTGCCTGGCCATTTTTTTTTTTAAAAAGACTCATCTATTTTTATGCATCAGTATGAGTGCCTGCATGCATGCGTATCACATACATGTCTTGAATACTTGGGATCCAGAAGAGGGCTTGCATTCCCCCAAACTGGACTTACAGGCAAAGCTGCCTGAGTAAGGGCTGGGAATCCAGCCCGCGTCCTCTGTAAGAACAGCAGGCAGCCGGGCGTGGTGCCGCATGCCTTTAATCTCAGCATTCGGGAGACAGAGGCAGGTGGATCTCTGTGAGCTCGAGGCCAGCTTGTAGGATAGCCAAGGCTACACAGAGAAACCTTGTCTCAAAAAACCAAAAACAAAAACAAAAACCAAACAACCAAACAAAAAACCTAGCAGGTGCTCTTAATTGATGAGCTCTCTCCACAGCTCCTAAATTTACTTAATCTTTTTTTTTCCCCCTACCAGAAAGGGTTTCTCTGTGTAGCCACAGTGGCTATTCTGGACTTGCTTTGTAGACCATGCTGACCTTGAACTTACAGAGATCCACGTGCCTCTGCCTCCCAGAGTGCTAGGATTACACGAGTGTGCACCACCACCACTTCCAATTTACTTAATCTTAATCTTATTTTATTGCTCTACATGGCATACCACCATCACCTGGGCCTGGTTTTGTTTCGCTTTTAATTCACTTCTCTATTCTCCTCTTTGCCTCTGATAAAGATCAGTTCTGCTATTTTTGTTTGTTTGTTTGGTTTTGGTTTTGGGGGGGGGTTGTTGTTGTTATTGATATCATTTGTTTTTGTGATGGAATCTCACTAGTTAGCCCTGGCTGGTAACTCACAGCAATCCTCCTGCCTCAACCACAGAAGTGCTTGAATTACAGATGTGGACTAACATGCCAGGCTTGGGGATCAGTTCCAATATCCATGCAATAACCTTGAGTCCAGCACTTGGGAGGTATAGGCAAAAAAGATCAGGAGTTCGAGGTCATCCTCAGCTGTATCTAGAACTCTGTGGGCTTCCGGATGCATCCTACGTCTCTTCCCCCCCCCCCCAATATACTCATGCACCAAAATCCACCTGTGGACAGGCCAAGAGAGCTAACCACGCGTGTCTCACATCGTTCTCTCTCACTCTTAAGCTCAGCTGATCTTTGCCCTAAAGAGATACATTGTTTTTACTATAATGTTCCAGAAACCAGTGTACCCTTTGTTATTTCTGTCTTCCAAAGTCGGTTACTGTGGGACATGACTGAATAAGTAGTCTAAGACAACCGAGCCTGCTTTGCAAGGCCATTGGAGGAGAGGCTTTGGAAACTCCTTCTACATAACCTCCTCTCTTCTCCCTAAGCGTCTGATGTCTGAGGCTAGCCCTGCCAGCTCATACTTCCTTCTTGAAATCATCTATAAACCCTAGGCTATGTCCTCTCATCTTGGAAGATACCTGAAAAAAAAATCAACACAAGCCGGGCTGTGGTGGCGCACGCCTGTAATCCCAGCACTCGGGAGGCAGAGGCAGGCCGAGGCCAGCCTGGTCTACAAAGCGAGTCCAGGACAGCCAAGGCTACACAGAGAGACCTTGTCTTGAAAAACCAAAAACAAAACAAAAAAAAAAAAAAAATCAACACACTCATCACACCTTTACTACCCCAAGTTTTGACACCAGGATCATCTTCTCCGGTGCTCTGAACCTCTGTCCCACTGCCAGGTTGTTTGGGAAGTTGTTTGCTGTTATGAGAGGCATCACAGAGTCGATTGTACTCCTTGCTGAGTGTGCTGCTGATGCAGGGGAACATTATCGATTTTCCTGAGTGGGTCTTGTATCTGGGCATTCTTGCAAAATTCTCTGATCAGATCTATTGTCTCTCTTATAGATCATCTCATCTTGAAGAAGTGAGAAAAAGAGAGAAAAGAGGAAAAGGAGAAAGGAGAGAGAGAGAGAGAGAGAGAGAGAGAGAGAGAAACTGACTACCCTCTCTGATATACAAGAGAGGCCAACAGCCAGCGTACAGCAAAGCCACAGCAAATTGAACCTCAGCAGAGCATATTTTAATAGCCACTTGGTCAATTGTAATGGCACAGGTATTTTCTGCTCTGCGTTTCAATTATTAGTGTGTTCAGTTCTGCCAAATGCATCTCTATAATTACCTTTAGCTTTCTTATTCATATGTGGATTCCTTTGAGATATATAATTAAAATGTTTTTTGGAACGTGTAATGCTACCAAAAGAGTGAAAGCCCTTGTGAGGCTTTATGTCAGTAAGCACGGTGGCAACTTTTTCTTGTTTTCTCTTTTCTTTTTTTGAACAGCTAGCTGTATTTAACCTCTCAACCTCCTCACTAGTGTTCATGATGGGGTGGTGGTAGGGATGTCGGGGGTGGAAGCTCACATATTAAATGGAGCAATGATTATCTCGAGTGCTTTCTGGAAGGAAGACTTCTCAATACTGATCAACACAGACTGCCTATTGCTTCTGGATGATCCAGATTCTCAGCTGAGAGATTGATTGCATCAAAATACACATCATTTCCTGAACCGAACAAAATGTACAAAATCAAATTATGCTCTCTCAGGGGAAAAAGACTTGGAAAATATTTCTATGCAAACACGGGACAAGTTGCTTATGACTCACAACTGTCATGAGAAATCTAGATGTCTTTAGAGGCGAGTTCTTGAAAATAACCAAGTTGGAAGGATGGAAGGAAGGAGGGAAGGAAGGAAGGAAGGAAGGAAGGAAGGAGGGGGGTGCTGGGGAAATGGCTCCGTGGGTAAAGCGCCTGCTGCAAGGCTCACAGTCAGCCTAGCCTAATTGGTAAATCCTAGACTTTAGGGAGAGTCTGTCTCAAAAAACAAGGCAGACATTTTCTGAGCAATGACATCCGAGGTTGACTTCTAGTACACACACACACACACACACACACACACACACACACACACACATACACACACACACACACACACACACATACACACACACACACACACACACACACACACACACACATACACACACACATACACACACACATACACACATACACACACACACACACACACA
>OU015756.1:73387667-73403089 GCA_907169655.1 Acomys percivali
ACACACATACACACATACACACACATACACACACACACATACACACACATACACACATACACATACACACACATACACACATACACACACATACACACACATACACACACACATACACACACACATACACACACACATACACACATACACACACATACACACACACATACACACACTCATACACACATACACACACACACACATACACATATACACACAGAGGGAGAAAGAGAGAGAGAGAGAGAGAGAGAGAGAGAGAGAGAGAGAGAGAGAGAGAGAGAAGATGAAGAAAGATGAAAGAAGACAGACAGGCTGGCCTCGAACTCACATCCATCCACCCGCCTCTGCCTCCCGAGTGCTGAGATTAAAGGCATGAGCCACCACGCCTGGTTTAAGACAGTTATTTTTAAAGCAATGGTTTTGCCAATTCTTCCAAGACTGTACATATATCTAGATAACACAGCCCATGTCACAATTATATCTATGGCTATGAGTAACTAACAGAGTGTCGTGTGTCCTGTCTAATCCGGTGTCCCCTGCCCCCCTCACGTCCAATCCCCCACCCCCCCATCCCACCTCCTGCATCTATGTACATTGAGGCACACAGGTATGTAACAAGCGTTCAAGCCTGGAAAGGCTTTGTGATTTAAAGTGAGATGAGGCTGATGATATGTAATTTAGAATTTTAAGCTGGACATAGCAAACATCACAGGGTTTGGCTGGCTAAGACATACAACTTACTCTAATTGAGCCGCAGTGCCCTGAACCGCTTCAGTCTAGACCAATTACTCTAACCCCCAAATTTGACTTCTCACTCTGCCAGGTGCCACTTGACAATAGATTCTGCGACACTGAAATCCTTGCCAAGCACACATCGCATTGTTGTATAATTACGGCTTTCGGGTATTCAGTGCGGTGATGTTAGCTGGTGCTCGCACTCATCCAGCAGACGTAATTACAGTGCACGCGGCAGAGAGCGCTGGCCTGGGGGTGGCTCTGCTGCTATTTTTATCCACATCAGCTCACAGTGTATGTCGTTATTACCAATACTGTAAATTTTGAGAGAGGTTGACACACAAACTACCCTTGTGAGTCCCTTTATTTTTGTTTTGTTTTCCTTTTCAGTTTTTCAAGACCGGGGTTTCTCTGTGTAACAACCCTGGCTGTCCTGGACTCACTTTTGTAGACCAGGCTGGCTTCAAACTCACAGAGATCCGCCTGCCTCTGCCCCCCAAGTACTAGGATTAAAGGCGTGCGCCACCTGTCCAGTACGAGTCCCTTTAGACAGGTCAACAGCACTCGGCTGCTGAGCGTTAGTGTTCCATCTATTGATGACTGCATAGTAAGATTATTTGAACAACAGTTTTAAGTTTATTTATTTTTTGTTTGTTTGTTCTTCTTTCTCTTGAGAGTGCCTGGTGGAAAAAGGACAAAGGGCGAGCAAGTAGAGGAGTGTGAAGTTTTGAAGAGCTGTCCTGCTGGGAAGTTACAACTCATTACATTCCTAAAATGCCCAAGGCAGAGTCATTCTTGAGCAAATGACACGTTCTTGTTGTCGTTATTACATTTATCGATCTCACAGCTTCAAGCGCTCCGTTTTACCTGCACAGGTAAGCACTGTTCTGAAGGATTTGGAATATCCTGCTGGGGCCCACGGAGTAAGCTCTAAATGAACCAGGCTGGGGATGAAGGCAGGGCGTGCTAGCTCACTGTGCCTCATTTGGTGGGGTGCAGGGTGGGGCAGTGGGGAGCACTTTGCTTCTGCATACATCTTGCTCTCAGATTTAATCACATTACAGGTGTAACTGAGAAAAAATATGGCACTTAATAGAAACATTATCAATCATTAAGGATCTGGAATCCTTTAAAGAAAACGTTTTGAGGGCCACCATTTTACCACGTGAACAGCAAGCATTAATACTTTTGTCTGTGTTATTTCACACTTGTGAAATTCTATGAACCAAAAGAACTGTCTTTAATTGTGCAGTATATATTCCATTTTGCTCCAAAGTACCCAGTGGTTTAATTCAATGAAGTGGTTTTTTTTTTTTTTTTAAGAATTTTTAAACTACCCATAATTTACATCTTAACAATATACATTTAAACCATCTGAAGATGGCAATCATGGCTGCTTTCCCTCTCGAAATACACATAAAAGTAATTTTCACTTATGGGGTTGAAAGTTTATATGCTAATACAGACGAGAGAATTACTTTAATTCAATAAAAGGCTGGAGAATTATGTCAAATGGATGCTTCCTGGCATAATCAGCTAATAAAGTTATAGAGGGCTTTTATTTCATGTGGGCATGTTTTAGAGACTGGTTCAGTCAAGGAAACACACACACACACACACACACACACACACATACACATACATACACACACACACTTTCTGAATGCTAAGCCACGGTATAGTCAGTTTCTTAAAATAGTTTGACACTTTCTATAACTCAATCCTATGGAAGCTAATAACTATTATGGAACTGAGAGATGGGCTTCACAAGTAGGGGTGAGGGGTGGGGAGGTAGAGGGTGGGGGTGGGAATGGGGCACTCTCCCTGGAGGCATCGAGGAAGCATAGGATCGCTGGAACTGTGAGACCTGACCAGTGACCTACCCAGGAAAGCCATTTACCAGCAAGGACACCAGGTTCAGAGAAACTGACCCAACGCAACAATACCCAGCCTGTCTCTAAAAGTAAATCCTAGCAGCATAATATTAAGACCAGTCCAAAAGACAGTCTTTTTCTTCCTTCCTTTCTTTCTTCCTTCCTTCCTTTCTTTCTTTCTTTCTTTCTTTCTTTTTTTAAAATGAGACAGGGTTTCTCTGTGTAGCCTTGGCTGCCCTGGACTCACTTTGTAGACTAGGCTGGCCTCGAACTCACAGCGATCCACCTACCTCTGCCTCTCTAGTACAAGTGCTGGGCTTAAAGGCATGAGCCACCTTACCTGGCTAATAAAACAAGGCTGCCACATTGCAACATAAACGGTTTTGTTCTTTTGAGAAAAGATCTCATGGAGCCTAGACTGACCTTGGTCTCACAGGGATGCCCTTGAATTTCTGATCTTGTTTCCACTTCCCATACACTTGGGATTACTGGTGTTCATCACCGGCTTCGGTCACATATGTTTTGTTTTGAGAAAAAGTCTCACTATATAGCTCTGGCTGGCCAGGAACTCATTATATAAACCAGCCTTGCCTCTGACTCACAGATCTGCCTACTCTCTCTCTCTCTTGACTGCTGAAATTAAAGGTGTGTCCCAGCATGCTTGGCATTCATACACACACACACACACACACACACACACACACACACACACACACACGGGTTGGTTTTTTTTTTGAGACAGGGTTTTCGTTGTTGTTGTTGCTTTTTGTTTGTTGTTTTTGTTTTTTGAGACAGAGTTTCTCTGTGTAGCCTTGGTTGTCCTAGACTCACTTTGTAGATCTGCCTGCCTCTGCCTCCCAGAGTGCTGGGATTACAGGAGTGCGCCACTGTACCTGGCTTTTATATTTTTTAATTAACAAAACTAGTAAGTGTTGGGGGAGCGGAGATTCTTATACTCACAGAGAAGCACTAAGAGAAACAAGAATGTTAATTATGAGGGTGTCTCCTCAATACAGGACATAAAAAAAAAAAAAAAAAAAGTTAAATTCCTACATTCCATTTACAAAGCTGAGAGTGGATTTTGTTAATGACCTGGTGACCTTTCTGCTATCTGTGGAGGCAGACCTCACCCAAATTCCCCAGAATGGTTACCCCAGACTCTTCCCTCCCTAGACCCTAACTCATCCTTAGGGCAGATGTCATTATACTTTATGGCTTGCTGACCTCTATAGTATCTGAGTGAGAGAGCACATTAGATTCTAGACCTTTTAGCAATAGACCCCACCCTCACAGTCACATGTACCTTGTGAGTTTCTATGTAGTCACCCCTTAAGTTGTTTTGTGTACCTGGAACTGAACTCGATTAGGCCGGATGTTGCCTGGAATCCTTTTCCTAAATTGTAAATTTTGTGTTTTAAATATTCTGACAATGAACTGCCTGACATTAGACTCCCCGAAGTCTGATCCAGGTTAATGAAGTCAGTCTGCACTGGGTTTTAAGTCTTACCTGTTCTTGGGCAGCTGCTGGGACCCCCACAGATAAGCGTGAAATTTCAAAGCTATACTGAATTCAGATGATAGTTCAAGATTTCTGGTATTGCTGTCATGGGATGATGGGATGCAAAGTTACATAAGGTTCTTTTGTTTTGCTTTTGAGGCAGCTTTAAGATGCGTCCCTGCTCTCAGGCATGCTACCAGCAAGCGGACGTTTTTTGGGTTTGCTTATTTGTTTGTTTGTTTTTAATGTATGGAAAATCTCTCCCCTCTATAGCATCGTTACTGCTCAGATATAAAAATAGAACTGTCTTGGTCGAACAGTGGTTTGGCTGGGTGGAGGTAGGGGGTCGAGTCATAGAATTCACCTCTGCCTGAGATTTTGCTCTGCCTTCTGTGTTTAATGGTCTGCATCAAGGATCTGAGCTTCCCCTCCCGGTTCACACTTAGAGCAGGTGCTGATGTCTATGCACGGGGAGAAGCTCGAGTTTCTCTCTCTTCTGTCTTCATTCCCAGTCCTGTTCTGGCTGCTAGGTGAGTCACCGGCAACTCTCTGCCAAATCGAGAGGATTTGGCAGGGCTCCTCCTCCTCCTCCTCCTCCTCCTCCTCCTCGTCCATCCTCCCATCCTCCCCCCTCACCTTCTCTTCCTCCATCCACCCCCTCCTGCTTTCTTTGAGAGAGATAAGCAACAAAGAGATAAGTTTTACCCCAGCCCTTCCTGCACTCGCCAGCAGCAGCGTGTAAAGCAGACTTCCCATCCCTTCGCCCTTTTCTGTGACTCCTCTCTGAAGGATACGGCAAGAAATACTTGTTCAAGTGTAAAATCTTCAAAATAACACAATTTTCAGTATCCATGTCTGCCAATTTGATTTAAAACGGATTTGGTTCTCCTTGCCATTAAAAAAATCGTTAACGTTATTTTTAATCTCAGATTTATTTATTTTTCTTCCGTGGTTGGTCACCAACAATACACCCCAAGGAAGAAACACAACCACCTACTCACGGGAGGGCTTTCAAAACCTCCTTTATGGCTATTGTGAAGCCTTTTTTCCCTGCCCCACAGTAGATTTACAAGCCAAGATTTGCCACTTGCTATGTTCAAAGACACAAACAAAATAACTATTTCTTTCTTTATTTTTTTTTGTGGTTTTTTTTGTTGTTGTTGTTGTTTGTTTGTTTGTTTTTTGGTTTTTCGAGACAAGGTTTCACTGTGTCCTGGACTCACTTTGTAGATGATGCTGGCCTCGAACTCACAGCATCCGCCTGCCTCTGCCTCCCAAGTGCTGGGATTGAAGGCATGCGCCACCACCGCCCTGCCAAAATAACTATTTCTAAACGTTTTTGTGTGTAATCACCTGTTTCACTCCCCTCTATCTCATGATATTTATTTATTTATTTATTTTAAATATTTATTTATTTATTATGTATACAGTGTTTTGCCTGCATGTACACCAGAAAAGGGCACCAGATCTCATTATAGATGGTTGTGAGCCACCATGTGGTTGCTGGGAATTGAACTCAGGACCTTTGGAAGAGCAGGTGGTGCTCTTAACCTCTGAGCCATCTCTCCAGCCCTATCTCATGATATTTAAAAGGCTGTTTTTAATAATCATGTGCTCACAAAAAGAAATAGGCTCCCAGACCTACTGAATTAGATTTGACTAATATAGTGACCGCAAGGGGCCCAAGAGCCCAGCACTTGCAAGGCGCTGTGTCAAACACACATCTCTCACTGTTCCTTACAAACCTCTATAAGATAAGATGAGTCCTCTGTGTGGTCCCCATTGTCCTACAGATGAACAAAGTAAGCACAGCGAGGATTAAGCAGTTCATCACTGCCCTGCCCCCTGGTGGATGGAACTGGAATTCAAATCCTTGTGTGTTGGCTTTCTCTGTGTATCCCCTGCCTGTCCTGGAACTAGCTGTCATAGACCAGGCCGGCCTTGAACTCAGAGATCCACCTGTCTCTGTCTCCTGAGTGCTGGCCTTTACGGGCGTGTGCCCACGGCATGGCAGGAGCCCAAAGTTCTTTTTTCAATGATCAGCAGCACTACTGGACAACACAGGCAGATAGATGTCTGGCAAATATAGCCAAAGTACTTGCTCATCAGCTACAAAGCGAATTGTTCCCTCCACATATAAAAGAAGCACCTTAAACCACATTTCCTTTTTCTTTAAACTCATGTATCAGATTATCAGGTAAATCAGTTGGCTTCATCTGTGGCATCGTCACACCCATGTGTCATATTTACTTTCTTCACATTCGTTGCCCTACCTGGCTACCCTCCTCCAGGCCCCTCCACAGACAATGGTAAGGCCATCTCCATTTTCTGTATGAGTCTCAGATGTACAATTTCCAGGCCAAAGACAGGATTTAGTCTCCGTAAGGAAGCTGGCTGCTTCTGCAAAAAGCTTCTTCTTTTTTTTTGTTTTTGTTTTTGTTTTTGAGACAGGGTCTCTCTGTAGCCCTGGCTGTCCTGGACTCACTTTGTAGACCAGGCTGGCCTTGAACTCACATCGATCCACCTGCCTCTGCCTCCCAAGTGCTGGGATTAAAGGCGTGCGCCACCACGCCCAGCAAAAAGCTTCTTCATAAACGGACAGTTGAGTGCCCTGCTGAGGGTACAGTGAAGTCCGGAAACATGCAGAGCTCCAGACACATAAACTGGATTTTTATCACTCGATTTTTGAGGAAACATTAAACCTAAAGACCAAGAGCAAGCAATTTCTGAGTCAACTCCTAGATAATTCCAGGGACACAGGAAGAAAATAAAGTGGACAGGGCAAGTGAGATGGCTCATCAGGTGAGATGCTAGCTCCACCCACTGATGACCTAGGTTCGATCCTTGGAACCCACATGGTGGAATAAGAGCACACATTCAAGCTGGGCATGGTGGCGCAGGCCTTTAATCCCAGCACTTGGGAGGCAGAGGCAAGTGAATTACTGTGAGTTCGAGGCCAACCTGATCTACAAAGTGAGTCCAGGACAGCTAATGCTACACAGAAACCCTGTCTCGAAAAACCAAAAAAAAAAAAAAGAAAAAAGAAAAAAAGAAAGAAAGAAAAGAAAAGAAAAAAGAACAAAGCAAAACAAACAAAAAACAAATAAGGGGCTCATGAGACTGGAAGACATAAAGAAAAGATATGAGATCAATGTTTCCCACAGCAGCTAAAGGTGACTGGCCAGGCCAAGGTATTGATTTACACTGCCCACTTCCTTCTTCCAGGAGTCTGGAATTTGAGTTGTAGGTGTGTCTGGCAGAGGCTGCCTGCATCTCGAGTTCCCAGTAAAACTCAGGACATGGAGTCTCTCACGAGCTTCCGGGTTGTGAGTTTTCACAAGTGCTGTCACAACTCCCACTGGAGCACATCCTGTGAGATTCACGAGAGGGGACCTTTGGAAGTTTGCTCCTGGTTGTCTCTGTATCTTGGCCCACATGCCTCTTCCTTTGCTGATTTTGCTGTGTATCCTTTAGCCATAAAAATCATAACCATAAGCCTGAATCCTCCACACCGAGTCCTAAGTACTGCCACACCACCCAGTACTGAGTACTACCATGCAAAGTCCTGAGTACTACCATACCGAGTCCTAAGTATTACCATGCAAAGTCCTGAGTACTACCACACCAGTCCTAAGTACTACCACACCAAGTCCTGCAGCTTCTTCTAGTGATTCACGTAATCTGGGGTAGTCCTAGGAACCCCTCCAAACAAAGCTGAACAAAATATATCTTTAGCCCGACCTAACCCACAGACTATGATTTCTCAGTCTTTCACCTAAGAATTGATCATCATGACAAGATGGCCGCCACCCATCAAGGGAACTCTTTTGCATTCATTGTTCTCCTTTATTCCTCATAGCTGCACTGTGTCGGCTGTGGCTAGAGTTTTTGCTTGTTTCCTTTTGTTTTGAGATTGGGTCTCTAGCCCAAGCTGTCCTGTAGCTCCCTAAGGACGACCTTAAATTCCTGATCCTCCTACCTCCAGCTCCCAAGTGCTGGGATTACAGGTATGTGCTACCACACCTGGTTTATGCTTTATATGATTTTATTTCCATATCGCCGCTCTGTGAAATTCTATTACCTCCCTCACTTAAAACTTCAGTCACCTTATATTCCCTTTCATACAGCAGTTATCTCTCCTGAGCAAAAGCGCTCTTATCTTTTCTTTCCCTTGTAATGTTTGCTTTTCTCTAATTCTATTTCTGGCTGCCCCTTCTTATAGAAGAACATGAATGAGATTTTTTTCTGAACTAGCAGAAAACAAAAATAAAGGAGGGGTTGAGCTGCACAATTTAAAGGAAGCACGGTGTGGGCCCTGGCCTGCCCCTTTGGAAGCTCAGCAGCACTGATGATAGGCCTGCCATGATGTAAGGGATGGGAAAAGCTGGGCTGGGGCCACCTCTGACAGGCCACGTGACTGCTATTGTCCCCCCCCCCCCAAACCATGGTAGTGTCAGCACTCAGAGAATAATGACTTCAAAAAAAAAGCCAAGGGGTTTGAAGCAGGATTTCATTCGATGTTTGAGCATCAGAGCTGTCGTTCAAATGTCGGGATAGGATGCTGAAAAGTAGCAGGTAGTTAAGGCCCTGGTTGGGGTTAGAAAATTTTTCATGCAAACTTTGAAACTACGTGGAAATCTACTTTAAGATCTGAGAGTCCCAGGGCATGGTGGTGCATGCCTTTGATCCCAGAACTGGAGGCAGAGGCAGGTGGATATCTGTGAGTTCCAGACTAGCCTGGTCTACAAAATGAGTCTGGGATAGCCAGGACTATTAAACAGAGTAGCCATGTCTTGAAAAGAGATTTGAAATCTGAGAGTCAGCTGGGTGGTGGTGACGTACACCTTTAATCCCAGCACTCGGGAGGCAGAGGCCGGTGGATCATTGAGTTCTAGGCCAGCCTGGTCTATAAGGGAGTTTCAGGACTACATAGTGAGACCCTGTCTCAAAATAAACAAATGACTGAGTAGAGACACACACACACACACACACACATACACACACACACACACGGGGGGGGGGCAATGGAGAGTCAAAAAAGACTTGAAGCCCAAGATTACAGAGTCAGATGGGAAGGGTACATTTGGCTGGACGGCTGAACAAGTAAGCAGTTTTCTCTCTGGTTTAAGGAGATGACGCTCACAGGCTTAGAGCATCAAAGGTCTCTGGCTTCTGTCTTCTCACACCCTAACATTCTTGAATGAGCTTCCAGGTTCTCAACCCTCCTCCTGCTGCGACCCTTTAATACAGTTCCTTGTGTTGTGGTGACCCTCAAGCATAAAATTACTTTTCTTGCTACTTCCTGACTGTAATTTTGCTACTGTTCCGAATCATAATGTAAATGACTGTTTTCTGATGGTCTTAGGCGACCCCTGTGACAGGTCACTCAACTCCTAGGAGGGTGGCAACACGCAGGCTGAGAACCACTGTTCTTTGCAGTGATGAAGCTACACTCATGAGTCTGAAAATGGATTTTTATCGGTGTCTGACCAGGGTTGAAATCATTGAGATGGACATTTCTTAGTAAAAGAAGATAATTCAAAAGGTTTGCTATTTCAACAAACTCTTGAAGTTATATATTCATTAAAAATAACCACACTGGGGGCTGGAGAGATGGCTCAGAGGTTAAGAACACTGACTGCTCTTCCAGAGGTCCTAAATTCAGTTCCCAGCAGCCATCACAACCATCTATAATGAGATGTGATGCCCTCTGCTGGCCTGCATGTACATGCAGGCAGAGCACTGTATACATAATAATAAATAAATCTTAAAAAATAAAATGAAACAAATAACAGCCAGCCATGATGGTGCACGCCTTTAATCCCAGCACTCGGGAGTCAGAGTCAGGAGGATCGCTGTGAGTTCGAGGCCAGCCTGATCTACAAAGCAAGTGCAGAATGGCCAAGGCTACACAGAGAAACCCTGTCTCAAAAAACAAAAAACAAACAAACAGAAAATAACCACACTGTCAGAGGGGTGTGAAGATGCATGCCTACAATATCTGTACTTGGAAGGCTGAGGCAGGATGATCAAGATTGCAGTCTTTCCCCAGCACTCGGGAGGCAGAGGCAGGTGGATTGCTGTGAGTTCGAGGCCCCCTTGGTCTACAAAGCTAGTCAAGGCTACACAGAGAAACTCTGTCTTGAAAAACCAAAAAAAAAAAAAAAAAAAAGAGTCTTTAGCAAAATAAGTGAGTCTGAGGCCATTCTGGGCTATGTGAGAGCCTTTTCTTTTCTTTTAATTATTTTATTATTATTATTATTATTATTATTATTATTATTATTATTATTATTATTATTATTATTATTATTATTATTAGTTTTTCGAGACAGGGTTTCTCTGTGTAGCCTTGGCTGTCCTGGACTCCCTTTGTAGACCAGGCTGGCTTCGAACTCACAGCGATCCGCCTGCCTCTGCCTCCGGAGTGCTGGGATTAAAGGCGTAGGCCACCACCGCCTGGCTTACCTTTTCTTTTTTAAAGTCACGCTACCAACGTAAAGGATTGTTTTGTATCTTTATTATGGATGTTTTGCTACACAGTAACCTCTGAATTATAAACACCAGGCTGCAAGCATCCCATTCATTCATTTCCTGATGCATGTACCTGGTGGTCATCTCATAGGGTCATGATGACTGCGGCTTGTTGACCTCTGGCTCTGTAAACGCTGCATTTCCGGGCTCTGTAGCAATCTATAAAGTACGCATTGTCTTTCTGTTCCTTCTCAGGAAGGAGTCCAAAACATAGGAAGGTTCCCCTCAGCTTTTAGTTGAACCTAAGGTGTCCCTCACTTCAAGCAAGGAATGAGCTAGGAAGACAAATAAGAGATATTCAAACAAGAACAAGCAGTTGGGTTGCTTGCTTTCTGCAAAAGGCAGTTGGGATTTGATTGGCTTTTACGTCCTCCCTTTGTTTGGTTTGGCATCGAAGCTGCTCTACTGCCACCTGTTGGCCAGCGTGGGGAACTTTCTGACTTTCCCTGTAAATGTTTATTTTAGCAAGATTCTTGTCCTATATCTCTTTTAAGTCTAGTTTTTAAATGTCCGTTTTAGCTCATAAAACACTTTACATGTATTATTTACAAATTAAATGTATAGATGATCATAATATTGATCTATGAAGAACATTCCAATTTATTTTCAGACACATCAAGACAAACATTACAATATAGAAATACATGTGTCATAAATACATGCTCTGCAAATATTTGTATCACTTTCACTTTGCATAGGATAAACGAGAATTGTCAATTTTCAGAAAGCAGTGACTTCACTGTCCCTTAAATTTTGATTTATAAAATGAGATTTTATTTTAAGATGTCTTGTAACATCTTTACAAGGCTTTTGGGAAGGGGGGTAAAATCCATGATCTGTAACACAAAAAAATGATCCCACTTTATAATTGTAATCTTAACATGAACTGAAGTCCTTCTCACATGTGTACAAATCTGCGTTGGAAAAGCACTGACATTTCAGGCTACGGCATATATACTTTAATCCAGCTCCATTTATAGTATAGTAGGAAATGGCATGCCCTTTAATTTACCAAAAGACTTGCATTCTGGCAGCAGCATGCTACTTCTTCCACACAGTAAAGCAAATGCCAGAACTATCGAGGCTGAAGGTGGAGGGAACTGTATTGGAAATGGAAGTTGCCAACCCAGCGACATTTAACCCAACACTGCTGAGTGTCACTTAGGAATACATTTAAAAAAACATAGGCAAGTTGCTTATAGAAAGAGATCCTGAAGGAGAGGGGTAACACAGATACACACAAATTATACAGAACAACCTCCCCCGCCCCCTCGTTTACGTTCTCAAACGTTTTTTTTTGGGGGGGGGGGGTTTCGAGACAGGGTTTCTCTGTGTAGCCTTGGCTGTCCTGGACTCACTTTGTAGACCAGGTTCACCTCGAACTCACAGCGACCCACCTGCCTCTGCCTCCTAAATGCTGGGATTTAAAGGCATGCGCCACCGCTGCCGGGCCTACTTTCTCAAACTTCATTAAAGAAAAACAAAAACAACAACAACAAAAAAAAAAACTCATTGGTGGCAAAGCTCTAAAGCACAACCAGTTTCCTGGCATCCCACCCTGGAATATCTGACACTTGGTTTCCAAACACGTGCAGGAAGTGCACCTGGTTCCCAGCTGGACGAAGTAAGTGAGCAGCTGACATCCTGCCGTGCTCATATTCCGACCCTCCCCGGGCTGCGGTCTGTCTTCAGAGAGTAATAATTGCCCAATAGCTACTGTGGCTTCATTCATTTTGTCTGCAGCTCGCTGAACTCTTCCATATGTAGAAGGCAAGCAGCCTGTGCCAAATCTAAGAACGTGTTCAAAGCAACAGCAAGCCCTCTTTAGTTTGCTCTAGCAGCTAGGTCCTGTGCTACAGGCTCCGAAAGGACACGTGACTGTCTCCAGGGAACCAGCGTCTCAGAAAACTCACTGGCTACCGCAGCCGGCCCTTGGAGCCAGTGGCTTTCAGATCCTCGTCCTCTCACCAATTGGAAGAAGGAATTCCATGGACCACAGAGGGAGAGTTTTAGTAAGAATTAGCGAGCCGGGTGCGGTGGCGCACACCTTTAATCCCAGCACTCGGCAGGCAGAGGCAGGTGGATTGCTGTGAGTTGGAGGCCAGCCTGGTCTACAAAGCGAGTCTAGGACAGCCAAGGCTACACAGAGAAACTATCTCAAAAAACAAAAAAAAAAAAACAAAAGAATTAGTCTCTTGCAGAAAACTCAAAAGAAGTAAAGAAAGCCGGGCTCCTGCGCCACTGAGTCCCTGGGGGTGGGGGGCACTATTGAGCACCCCACTGAGTTACTAAGGCTTCGCTGGACAGATGCCTGGAGCTGGGCTGGGCTGGGCTGGGCAGTCCTAGTCCCATTCCTGGTGTCAGCCCCACCCTCGCACGTAGTTTCCAGGAAAAGGACACACTTCTAGGCCAAAAGAGATAAGGAAAAACTGCTTTTACTTCCTGGCACTCTTGGCCTCTGACCAGGGCAGAAGCTAACACATATAAGTTTAAGTATCTCTGGCATCTCTGGCCTCCAGCAAGGGGGAGGCAGCTGATGGGGTCCAGAGTATTTCCTGCTTAGCCAAGGAAAATCTGTTTTCCTTTTGGAGTCAATTTAACCCTAAACTGACAAGCCAGTGTCCATCTCTGGTTCTTGCCACCAAATCTTTCTGGTTTTCAGCATTATCTCCTTAATCCCAGGCTCTAGTCAACTGCTTCTTGTCCATCCCAAATCTTGAAGGGACAGTGAAGATCTCAGAGACATTTTTTCAAAGAACTTGGACCAGTCACTGCCATGGCTGTTTCTTAAATCACCATGCCTTCCATCTCGGAGTGTCTGGCTCTCTGGTCTCCAAGACAGACACTCAAGTTTCTATTGGTTCTAAAGAATCAAATTCTGGCCGGGCGGTGGTGGCGCACGCCTTTAATCCCAGTACTCGGGATTGCTGTGAGTTCGAAGCCAGCCTGGTCTACAAAGGGAGTCCAGGATAGCCAATGCTACACAGAGAAACCCTGTCTCAAAAAACCAAAAAAATAAAAAAAATAAAAAAAGAATCAAATTCTGCCTCCTCTTTGCAAGTGAAGCCACCAGGGTTGTGGCTGTGGAAAAATGAGCTTGCGCCCATCTGGAACATAGTGTCTCCTCTTGCTGCGCCCCAGCCCCCTTCCCCGAACCCATCCCACTCCTGGGCAGATAGTCTCCGGTTGTATTTAAAACAAAACACAAAAAAACAAAAACCCTTGGCAGGCCATGAGGAGCAAGCCTGTAAGCAGTTTAGCCCACAGACCCTGCTAAGTTCTGTCCCTCTCCATAGACTATAACCTGGTAGGTAAATTAACCCTTTTCTCCCCAGGTTGCTTTTGGTCATAATATTTATCACAGCAACAGAAAGCAGACTAGAAGCCAGGCAGTGGTGGCACATGCCTTTAATCCCAGTACTCAGGAGGCAGAGGAAGACGGATCGCTGTGAGTTCGAGGCCAGGCTGGTCTACACTGTGAGTCCAGGATAGCTAAGGCTACACAGAGAAACCCTGTCTCGAAAAACCAAAAAAGAAAAAAAAAAAACCCAAAAACAAAAAAGCAGAAATAGAGTTTTTCCAAAGACACAGAATGAAAAGACAATAAGCAGTAAATCCTTAGAGCTGGAATGCCTTTTGTTGCTCTAGAAAATCCAGGTGGAATAAACAGTGGTGAGGTGTAAAAATGTTTCTTGAGGCCGGGCGTGGTGGCGCACGCCTATAATCCCAGCACTCGGGAGGCAGAGGCAGGTGGATCGCTGTGAGTTCGAGGCCAGCCTGGTCTACAAAAGCGGGTCCAGGACAGCCAAGGCTACACAGAGAAACCCTGTCTCCAAAAACAAAACAAAACAAAAATGTTTCTTGAAGGGGAGGAGAAATGACAACTTGTATCTATTTATTCTTCTGTTCCTTCTGCCACATGATGTTCTTTCTCAGTCCTGTCTGATGGCTGTAATGTTAGGGTGCCCCTCTATACTTACTAGATGAGAGTTCTACCTTTCTTGTTGTTGTTGTTGTTGTTGGGACAGGATTTCTCTGTGTAGCCATGACTATCCTAGAACTGGATCTGTAGACTAGGCTGGCCTCCAACTTGAGTGCTGGGATTAAAGGCACCTGTCACCACTACCCAGTGAGTGCTACACTCTGGAAGTTTTCAGTGGGAGTGCAGAATTCTGTAGTGGCCTTATCAGAGGCAGGGAAAAGTGCAGGCTGGCTGTGTGGCTTGTATTTCTTTCTTGCTTGTATACTGAATGCTTCTTGGATGGTCCTGTGGGAATTATCCTGTTTTCAGTTATCACCACATGAAACCAAGGTACCGAAAGAGATCTCCCTCCATTTTTGTTTGTTTGTTTTTCGAGACAGGGTTTCTCTGCGTAGCCTTGGCTGTCCTGGACTCCCTTTGTAGACCAGGCTGGCCTTGAACTCACAGCTTGGGATTAAAGGCATGCACTACCACACCCAGTTTCTCCCTCCATTTTCAGAGTGAAACATTTCTACAACTGTTGCCTTGGCAATTGCATTATGGCTGTGCAAGATGGACCACAGTTCAGACTCTGCTTTCCTCTGACGTTCTTAATCAGCTGCAACCCCTCATTAGGTGTTGGTTTTTCTGTTCAATGCTTATGCTCAAAGTGATCTTCAGGGGCCCCATGATGTTCCTGTACGCTCTCAGGAGCAGCCGGCTGTACTCCTGGCCAGGCAGCCCTACAACAAGCTGGGTCAGGACCCTCATACCAAGCCTTCTCTCTCTCTCTCTCTCTCTCTCTCTCTCTCTCTCTCTCTCT
>OU015756.1:73403099-73463078 GCA_907169655.1 Acomys percivali
TCTCTCTCTCTCTCTCTCTCTCTCTCTCTCTCTCTCTCTCTCTATTTTGGCCCAAGGTCCAAAGAAGGCTGTTTGTTTTTGTTTTTCAAGACAGGGTTTCTCTGTGTAACCTTGGGGGTAAGGGAATACCAGCCCAGGATAGCCTCGAACTTGCGACCTTTCTACTTTAGCATACTGAGTCCTGGTAGTGACAACATATGCCACACCACATTTGGCTCACTCAAGGTATTTTTTACACCTTTTGACATACATTTTTAAACTATTTTGTTTTATGTAGATGTGTGAATGCCGACTGCATATATTTCATGCCCCACATGCATGCAGTGCCCAAAGAAGCCAGAAGAGGGCGTCCAATCTCTAGAAACTGGACTTACAGATGGGCCTGAGCTGCTGCAGTAGTTCTGGAACGCCAGCAAATGCTCCTAACTGCTCAGTCATCTCTGCTTCGGGTGCTGCTGAGAGGGGCACGTGGATTTTATGTGTCGGGAGGGTGGTGGTAAACGGCACGCCAATTGTGAGCCATAGGACACTTAACCCACAACTTATTTTCCATTGAGAATATCTTCATCACTTCAGATAGGCGGTTGGAGACAGTGGGATAGTATATTGCTTTGTCTCTTCCTGTTCACATCTGCGTAGCTCATTCTAACATCTGGTACCATGAATAAAATGTTAAGTAAATGAAAACTTTTCTTTGAGACATCAGGAATTTTTTTTTGTTTTTTGCTTTTTCAAGACAGGGTCTTTCTGTGTTAGCCTTGGCTATCCTGGACTCAGTTTGTACACCAGGCTAGCCTCGAACTCACAGCAATCCATTTGCCTCTGCCTCCCAAGTGCTGGGATTAAAGGTGTGTGCCACCACGCCTAACTTAGGAATTTCTTAAATTCAGGGTTTCACATGAGGTTTAATTTTAGAAATTGGTTTTGAGACCAATAGGAAGGGTTTGAATTCATTTCAGTTACTGGGCTAGATCCTGAGTGCATCTGAGGACCCAATACATCTGTGACCAGCTAGAGCACAGTAAGGGTGCCAGGCGTCAGAGGAAATGAGATTACCCAGATGTGGAGGCCACTTTACAGATGTTATATCTTCTAGAACAGCAGTTCTTAACCATCACTCAATCTAACGCTGAGACCCTTTAATACAGCTCTTCATGTTGTGGTGACCCCCAACTGTAAAATTATTTTCATTGCAACCTTATAACTGTCATTTTGCTACTGTTATGAATCATAATGTAAATATCCGATATACAGGGTATCTGATATTCAACCCCTGTGAAAGGGTCATTTGATCCTCCAAAGGAGTTGAGAATTGCTGCTCGAGATAAAAGGGAAATAGGTGAAGCATTTAACAGAAAAAAGAGGTACCAGATATTTGTTTTTTAGAATAATACTAACTTTGGTGTGGAGAACACAGAGTCTAGTCAAGAGACCACTGCAGTCACCAGCGGCCAATACTATAGCTAAGAATCAGGATTTGATAAAGGATTAGAATGTGAAAGGAAAGAGAGAGAGAGAAAGAAAGAAAGAAAGAAAGAAAGAAAGAAAGAAAGAAAGAAGCCGGGCTGTGGTGGCGCATGCCTTTAATCCCAGCACTCGGGAGGCAGAAGCAGGCGGATCGCTGTGAGTTCGAAGCCAGCCTGGTCTACAAAGGGAGTCCAGGACAGCCAAGGCTACACAGAGAAACCCTGTCTCAAAAAACCAAAAAAAAAAAAACAAAAAAGAAAGAAAGAAAAAAGAATTATCAAGGATGATTTCCAGTTTCTGGTTGAGCGACTACGAGGTTGGAAGAGAAACAGACCTGAGGAGAAAAGACAAGCAGAAGTTTGGTATTAGCCACGTTCTCATTCAGGTGGCTCATACCTTTAATCCCAGCACCCGAGAGGGAGAAGCAGGCAGAACTCTGTGAGTTCGAGGCCAACCTAGTCTCAAAGCAACTTCCAAGACAGCCTGGGCTGCACAAAGAAACCCCGCCTCAAAAAGCTAAAAAGCCAAAAAGCTGCCTCCAAACCTCCAAGTCTGGTGTCTCCATGAATGTAAACATCAAAGAAAACAGCAGGGGAGAACCCCTGAGACACCCAAGAAAGATGTGTGCCGGAGAAGAAAAGGACTCAGACGCTGTTCCTGGCCCCTCTCTTGGTGTGCGTGTATTTAAGCATCTTCAAGGATAGCTGTTTGGAGCCTCACAAATAAAGGGGAGTTGGCTTATTTGTGAGGTTGCGACGGAAGGTCCGCCACCTGGTGGACAGTCGTGGAGAAAACTGTAAGTCTGTTTCATTGAAGGAATAGAAATAGCAGCACCAAATTAAACCCCATGAATCTTTTTTGGTCCCTTTATCTACCGTATTTATATCTAAATCGCATCATAGTATTCATCTTTTAAAAAAATTTTCAGGGTCAGGGAGATGGCTCCACAGACTAAAAAAAAAAAAAAAAGCAGTCTCACAAGCCTGAATCCCCAGTCTATGGGACTCACATCAAAAGCGAGGCAGGGTGCAATGCACCTGTGTTCCCAGCACTTCTCTGAGGAGACAGGAGGTGGAGACAGAAGAGCCACCCAGAGCACTCAGGGCAGGTAACCTGAAATACACAGCACAGCCACAGAAGCAAGAGAGACCCTGCCTGGAAACAAAGGCAGGCAGCAGCAAACCATTCCCCAAACTTACCCTCTGGCCAAGTCCCCACCTGTACCCACTGTCTGTCTCATACACACTCTAAATACATAAATACATAAGCAGGGGGTTGGGGGCTGTGGGTCAGGTGGTAGAATGCTTGCCTGGCACGCTTAAAGCTTTGGGCTCAATAAACCCTATAAACCAGATAACACGGAAGTGCACTCCTGTAATCCCAGCACTGGGGAGGTAGAGGCAGGATGATCAAAAGTTCAAGGTCATCTCTGCTTATATCATGAGTTTGGGCCTGAGATACAGGGGAGCTCCCCCCAAGCCTCCTCCTTCCCCCTCCCATCTCTTCTTCCTCCTCTACCTCCGCACTGCCCCTCCTCCGTTGGTTATTGTTTTGAGACAAGATCTCACTATGTAGCCATGGCTGGTCTAGAACTTACTGTGTAAACTAGACTGGCTTCAAAGTCACAGAGGTGCACAGGCCTCTGCTCCCCAAGCGCTAGGATTAAAGGTGTGCACCACCATGCTAGGTTTATTTTCTTTTTTGTGAGTCTTCCAATTAAAGAAAAAGAAAGGGAAAAATAACTAGAAAACTTAATTCATTTTATTTAAGGACATATCTCCAAAATGGGAGAATAAAGGAACTTTTAAAGAAATAATATTTGGGACTATATTTTATTTATTTATCTTGGTTTTTTTGAGACAGGGTTTCTCTGTGTAGCTCTGGCTGTCCTGGACTCTCTCTTGTAGACCAGGCTGGCTTTGAGCTCACAGAGCTCCACCCGCCTCTGCCTCTGGAGTGCTGGGATTAAAGGTGTGTGCTGCCACTGCCTAGCTTATTTTTATTTTTATCTTTTAGTTGGAAGATCTCAGAGGAAAAAAAATATCCCCCCATTAGTGACTAAAGCCGTTATAGAAGAGCAAGATTTCAGGTGAGCACTTAACCTAATCCCTCCAGGGCTAGTGAAGGAGAGAATTGACATTCAGTTGCCCTCTGACCTTCACACATGCACTGTGACTTGTACACACACACACACACACACACACACATACACACACGTAACATGATACATAACGTTTGTGAAGCTGTAGAAATGTCAGCAGTCGTTGCATTTATATTTCGGGCGCTGGAGAGGCTCTGCTCAGAGGCATGATGAAGATGCGTCACGTTACCCAGTGTTCAGCTCAGTGCTCTGAAAATTCTGCATGCACTTACTGGCGAGCTGTGTACCCTGAGCCCCAGCTGATCTGCAGAAAGTCTTACTGTATTTGTCTGGCCACTCAGAATGAGCCTCTCTAATGCTTTTGGGGACACTGAAATCAGCTCGTCCCTGTGTCTGGTTTCACCTCCTCAAAGGGACCTAAGCTATAAACCTGAGAGAGAATTTGGATTTCAAAAAAAGCCAGATCTTTTATTAACATAAAAGGAAAAGCTCCAAGCCTCCGGCTATTGAATTAGGTCTTTGTATTTCATTTTCCACGGTGCTGTCTACTGAAACAGGCTTTTCAGACCTCATGGGTTCCATAAACTCACTGGCCAAAGAAAACGCAGCGCTTCTCTTTCTAAACCAGGACTGAGAGGGGCCGTTTCATGTCTCCCGAGAGGTCTGTGATGGAGCGATCGGCTTCTGTGCCGACCCTGAAGGTCCCTTTATTGCCTTCACTGGCCAGAGCGATAATGTTCTATAATTGCGCAGATGGGATGAAGGCAGGGCGGCATGCTGTCAGAAATGAGATTTGGGGGCAAAGGAGACAATATTAGACACGTGTGATATTGGACGTGGCATGGTGGCTCACATCTGTAATCCCTGAATTCAGGAGGCACAGCGTTGAGGCCCAGGCTGGTCTACACAGTGCGTTCCAGGTTAGTAAGGGCTGCTGGGAAATGGCTGTTTGGCTGGCACAGCGCTTTCCTGGCATACATGGAGCCCTGAGATGCCGAGCACTGCATGAACTGGGCATGGTGGCACACCTGTAATTTCAGCACTCTGGAGGAGGAGGCAAAGGATAGAGATCATTCTCACATACTTAGGTACTTTTTTTTTTTTTTGGTTTTTGGAGACAGGGTTTCTCTGTGTAGTCTTGGCTGTCCTGGACTCACTTTGTAGACCAGGCTGGCCTCGAAGTCGCAGTGATCCGCCTGCCTCTGCCTCCCGAGTGCTGGGATTAAAGGTGTGCGCCACCACCGCCGCCGGGCTCATACTTAGGTACTTAAAAGGCTAGTTTGGGCTACATGAAAGTATCTAAAAAAAGAAAAGAAGAAGAAGAAGGAGAAGAAGAAGAAGAAGAAGAAGAAGAAGAAGAAGAAGAAGAAGAAGAAGAAGAAGAAGAGAAGAAAGGCAGCTGGGCGTGGTGGTGTATGCCTTTAATCCCAGTACTCTGGTTTTTTGTTGTTGTTTTGTTTTGTTTTTTTTCCGAGACAGGGTTTCTCTGTGTAGCCTTGGCTGTCCTGGACTTGCTTTGTAAACCAGGCTGGCCTCGAATTCACAGCGATCTGCCTGCCTCTGCCTCCCAAGTGCTGGGATCCAAGGCATGCAGCATGATCATGTCCGTTCTTTCTAAAAGGTGTGTTGGAGGTTGGTCTGATGCTATTTTTGTATTTTGATACTAATTACTGGCTCCCAAGATCTAGTTGCTGCCCTGAACCTCGCCGCCCTGAGTGGCTAAAAGGCCTACACCTGGGCCAGGCGGGAGGAAGGGGCGGAGCAAAGGTTCACGGGCTTTGAGCAGAGAGGATCTTGGGAGAGAGAAGCAGACAGGACGGAGGAGGAAGGAAGGAGAATCGCCATGGGATAGGAACCAGCCACGCTGGCCCAGAGGAGGAACTCTGAAGTCCCACAGGAAGGAAGTGGGCCAGATGAAGAACCTTAGCAAGTATTTTGGGATTATAGATAGGAGGTAAATAAAATGGAAATTATTAGAGCAGGTGGCATGGGATGGATGCTGGGATATAAAGATAGCTTAGGAGGTAATCTCTGCCTTGCCTCAGGTGAAAATAGGCGATTTAAAAATACATCAGGTGTCTGTATTGATTTTAAAAGCAGGTTAGAAATACCACCATAATAATTATAAGCCTAATGATAAACACTTACTAGGCCGTGCCTTTAAACTACCGGCAGCAAGGGTGACTTTTGGCTGACATTTATTGTGTTAGTCAATGACTCTCATAGTCTTGAACTGTAGGAACTATAAGCCACGTGGGAAGTGTTTTCCCAGGGACAGCCCCACGGACAAGCATTTCCCGAGCTACTTCTTCTTTTAAGTGGGTAGCTCTCGAGTCCCTGGACACAGTCGCGTAATTAAGGTCAGCTGTTCTATCAACAGACATGCCTTTGTTTTCATTCTGTGGGAAAGGAAAAAAAAAAAAAAAAGAGGGAGAAATAGGACTTTAAAACTGTACAGGGCGCCAGGCAGTGGTGGTGCACGCCTTTAATCCCAGCACTTGGGAGGCAGAGGCAGGTGGATCACTGTGAGTTCGAGGCCAGCCTGGTCTACAAAGTGAGTCCAGGACAGCCGAGGCTACACAGAGAAACCCTGTCTCAAAAACAAAACAAAACAAAAAAAACGTACAGGGAGAGCCTGGTTCAAATCTCATTTGGTCACTTCCTGGTTGACCCTGGGAGGCTGGGTATCTTCCCCATGCCCTGCCTTACTCAGAGTGACTAGTGCTGGGATAAAACACCATGGCCAAGAGCAACTCGGGGAGGGAAGGGTTTACTTTGCTTACAAATCCTGAATCACAGTCCAATGACAGAAGCTGAGGCAGGAACCTGGGGGCATGATGGGTTGATGCAGAGGCCGTGGAGGAGTGCTGCTTCTTGGCCTGCGCCTCATGGCTTCCTGAGCCTGCTCTCTGACAGCACCCAAGATCACCAGACTCAAGGGTGGCACCTCCCACTATGATGTGGCCCTGGTTAGGATTCTGCTTCAGTCTGCCTAACTTGTGATGTCATCGCTTACCTGCCTGCAGGGGGGGTGGGCATGGGGGTGGGGGGGCATAGCCCTGCCCAGGGCCATATAAAAGGACAGACCCTCCAGGTGGTCTCTCTCTACTTCCTCTACCCACCCTCTACTTTCCCTCTGGGGTACCCCCCTTCCCTCTTTCCTTCCCCCCCCCCCGCCATGCTCATTTAATAAACTCCTCTACAACATAATATCTGCTGCCTGGTACCTACCCCCTACCTCATACCACCCGCCCCCCTCCGTCACAGGGTCTCTCTGTGTAGCCTTGGCTGTCCTGGACTCGCATTGTAGACCAGGCTGGCCTCCCGAGTGTTGGGATTAAAGGCGTGTGCCACCACGCCCGCCTTTTCTGCGTTATTCTTTAAATATAACATTGGTGCCGAAACAAATATAAAAGCCCTCCCACATCAAATAGCAATTAAGACAGTGCCCTGCAGGCCTGCCTACAGCCCGATCTTATAGAGACAGTTTCCCTAACTGAGCTTCTCTCTGAGATGACTCCAACTTGTGTCAGGGTGACAGGAAACTCCCCAGCACACACCTGGTTCTGCCGAGCGAAGTTGGTTAATCAGAAAACAGAGCCAAACCCCACTGAGAATTTTTACAAACATGGCTCAGGAATCTCAAACTGCTTTTGGAGGAATCCTCGGCCCTGACACCACGAAGCTGCAGCAAGGCACTGCGTGCTGTGACCCTGTGCCCAGGACCCAACTTTGACTGAGCAGGACTCTACCCTCATTTGGATGGTTCTGATCTACAGGCTCCTATTTGCATAGTAAAGATTGACCAGTGGAAATTATGTGTCCAGTGACGCAAGCTCACTTCCCAGAACTGCAAGCCAGGCCATCTGGGCTGGGCTTTGCATGCCAGGAAGAAAGCCTAGCTTCCCTTCAATGGAGAATCTCCCCAGTGTAGCCCTCAGTGGTGGAGGTGGTACTCTAGATGGTCTGGGCTTCTCCCTCTCTTAGGAGCGTATTTAACTTGCCCGTTCTTTAGTAACCGAGCTTTTCAAATGGTGACTTGCTGCTACAGTAGTGAGGCAGGGCGTTGGAGGGTGGTGTCAGGCCCAAAGGGAACTCCAATTCCCCAAATTCCAAAAGGCAGACCCTGTGGCCATAGATGAGTTCAGCCTGACGATTGGGAGGATTTCTGGGGGTTAGTAACTCGGACTCAGGGACTTGTGAGGCCTGTTTACCAAAAGGAGTCATTTCCCTTACCTCTGGCCAGAAGGATATAAGGCTCTCACCTATGGTGCCTGTTAGCATGTCAAGGTCCATGCTAGCCCCAAGGCTTCCTCAGTGTCTGCTCACACGCACTTGCTATGTATTTCAGTGTGCTGGCCCCTCCCTCCCCCCAGCTCCTCACCCTCCATTTAACCCTTGTAGTCTCACTCCTCTCTATTTTCTTTGTTTCTTTTTTTTTTTCCAAAACAGGGTCTTTCTGTGTAGCCTTGGCTGGCCTGGACTCGCTTTGTAGACCAGGCTGGCCTCGAACTCACAGAGATCCACCTGCCTCTGTCTCCCTGAGTGCTGGGATTAAAGGCGTGCGCCACCATGCCCAGCCTTCTGGTCTATTATTAATGGGCTTCTAGCCACAAATTTCTCTCATGAAAATCAACATAGTATCTGGTGTGCTAAGAAGATTAATAACAGCCGGGCGTGGTGGTGCACGCCTTTAATCCCAGCACTCGGGAGGCAGAGGCAGGAGGATCGCTGTGAGTTTGAGGCCAGCCTGGACTACAAAGTGAGTCCAGGACAGTCAAGGATACACAGAGAAACCCTGTCTCGAAAAAACCAAAAAAAAAAAAAAAAAAAAGATTAATAACATAAAACATGAATTTAGTACAAATTGCAGTCATGCAGTATTTATTGCGCTGTAAATATTTGCGATAGCTATAATCATTGCTAAATATAGAAATTACACAGAGTTAAAAAAATACAAAGTGACTGTGTTTTCTTTTGTTTTTGTTTTTGTTTCCTGAGACAGGGTTTCTCTGTGTAGCCTTGGCTGTCCTGGACTGTAGTCCTGGTTGGCCTCAAACTCACAGAGATTCACTTGCCTCTGCCTCCCAAGTGCTGGGATTACAGCTGTGTGTCACTGCACCTGGCTGTGTTTTCTTTCTTTTTTTTTTTAATCTCGACATGTATATTGCAAACAAACACAATTCTTTTTTTTTCTTTTTCTTTTTTTTTTTTAAGACAGTGTCTCCCACCCTATTTGGCAGGATGACTTTGAACCTGTGATCCTCTCCTGTCTCTACCTTCCCCTGTGCTGGGGTATACAAGCCCCTGTACCTGTGTGCTTGGTTTATGTGGTACTAGAGATCCAGCCCAGCCAGAGGGCGCTTCATGCATGCTAGGCAGATATCCTGTCCACTTACTGCATCCCCAGCCTCAAAAGTTCAATCTTCTATGGCTCTTACAAATGTTATTAAACGTGCATGCAGCTCCTCCTTCAGTGTAACCACTTGATTGCTTGTCCAACAGGCCGAGAACTGCATGCACACAAACTTCCCCATTCTGGCTTCCTGATTTCTGTCAGTGGTAGAACCACCTACCAGTAACTCATGATTGAAACAGTAATTATTTTTGACCTACAACGTCCATCTTATCACCCACTGATCTCAGCGTTGCTCTCAAAACCTGCCCCACCCATGGCCGTCTCTATGGCTACGCCACCCTAGTTCAAGGCTCCAACTTGGTTTTTGGTTTTTTTTTTTTTTTTTGTTTTACTCCAACTTTCTCTTTCCCCACCCTATCACATTTTATCTTTAAAACGCAGACGCCAACTGAATTTACGCAAAAGCATTTGCCTGTGTCACCGCCTTATTTCCGCATCCACTCAGCCATCTCCAGTAGCTCCCACTGCTTGTCAAATCAAGACATTCAATGCCTCCTTGACCCGTCAGCTGGAAAGGAACACAGACAAGGGACAGTGGCTTAAGACACTACAGGCTTTTATAGGGGGTGGCAGTGCAGAGGGCTTCCTATAAGAATCATAGTCTACTGCGTACTTAGCTAAGGGAGTTGTAGGGCAGAAGTGGGGGAGGGGCGAGGAAGGGAAGGAAGGTCAAAAATGTCTGATTTTGGCTGGAGTTCAGTGTTTTCTAAGGGTAGAAAGTTCCAGAATGTCAGGTGATTCACAGACGTCTTTTCTGGCTGGCCGTTACTTGGGATCCACAGGGCAGTCCAGCATTGAGAGAGAGAGAGAAATGAGTTAATTTGTTTGCAGAAATTAAACAACTGTAGTTACTGGAATTGTCACAATTCTGCCAAAATGGTTTTTTGTTTTGTTTGCTTGTTTGTTTTTTTAAAGCAACGTGGTTCTGGCTAACTTCTGTGAGATGGTGTTACATAACCCTCACCCCACAGGTATCATTTTATAGCCCAGGCTGGTTTTGTTTTTTTGAGACAGGCTTTCTCTGTGTAGCCTTGGCTGTCTTAGACTTGCTTTGTAGACCAGGCTGGCCTTGAACTCACAGACATCTGCCTGCTTCTGCCTCCCAAGTGCTGGGATTAAAGGCGTGCACCACCATGCCCAGCCCAGGCTGGTTTCAAATTTCAACTTCTCCTAGTCTTATATTACCTTTATTTATTTATTTATTGGTTTTTGGAGACAGGGTTTCTCTTGTAGTCCTGCCTGTCCTGGACTCACTTTGTAGACTAGGCCAGCCTTAAAAGAACAGAGATCTGCCTGCCTTTGCCTCCCAACTGCTGGGGTTACAGGCATGCACCACCACTGCCTGGTTATCCTTATTTTTTAACTTCTATGAATCTATTACTATTTTATATTCTGCTTTAAGGAACTTGAGCTCATTTTATTTGTACAAATAATGCCATCATTTAAGACCAAGGGCAAATTCTTTCTCTAGGAAGACAAAATTCACTCGCAGAAATTGGTTTTGACAAATTAAAATGAATATCCAAATGTAAGAATAATGATAAAAATAAGTAAAATTCCATCGTAAAGGGCAAGCTATAACTGAAGTGACTAAGGTAACGCCATCTTGTCCTCACTCTGTTTGTGTTTACTTACTTCTAGGCCCTCTACCGTCACACAGTCATGTCTGCCTTGGCAACACATCTGAGAATTCTATGACTTTGACCATGGTCCAGATCTATTAGCCAAAATAATTAAGGTAAACTAAAATAACTCAGGAAGGTATAAGTAAAAAATAACTGTCATGTTATATCTGAAATAATCACCATGCTCTGCCAAGAATGAACATTTCAAGGTCACTCTGACCCTTGTCCCACTTTGGTGTGATATACGGTCTTTGTGATTTTTAACTTTACCCACTTTACACTTATACTGTACCCCTGAGATTCCACATCAAGAGACTTTGAGGTGTGAGACTTGCCACCAGCTAATAAAGGACTCATATACTTTGTTGTTGGTTTGGGTTGGTTTGGTCTTTTGAGACAGGGTCTCTCTGTGTAGCCTTGGCTGTCCTGGACTTGCTTTGTAGACCAGGCTGGCCTCGAACTCACAGCGATCCATCTGTCTCTGCCTCCTGAAGGGGGAAAAACTTTAAAAAGTTATTTTAAGAGTTAATCAGCTGGGCATGGTAGCACATGCCTGTAATTCCAGCACTTGAGAGGCAGATAGATGCAGGTGGATCATTGTGAGTTCAAGGTCAGCCTGGTCTACAAAGTGAGTCCAGGACAGCCAAGGCTACGCAGAGAAAACCCTGTCTTGAAAAACAAACAAACAAACAAACAAACAAAAAACCCAAAACAAAACAAAAAACCATGAATTGACAAGTAATTTTTACTTTAGCAAGAAAATGGATGTTTAAAGATAGGGAACTGAGCCAGGCATGTGGCACACAGCTAAACAAGCAAATCTTTAAAACAAAACAAAACAAAAAAACCAGGTTGTAGGCAAGCCTGTAGGGTGTTTTTTCAATTACTGATTCTTGGGGGTGGACTTGCTCATTGTGGGTGGTGCCATTCCTGGGCTGGCGGTCCTGGATTCTATAAGAAAGCAGGCTGAGCCAGCTATGGGGAGCAAGCCAGTAAGCAGCACCCCTCCATGGCCTCTGCATCAGCTCCTGCCTCCAGGTTCCTGCCCTGACTACTGTTGATGATGAAGTGTTCTATGGAACTGTGAGTGAAATTAACCCTTTCCTCCCTAAGTTGCTTTTGGTCATGGCATTTCATCACAGCAGTAGAAACCTTAACTAAGACATCCGTGTTTCCAAGAGGCCTGCGCCTCAAGTGTTTGAGTAACTGTGGTTTTCTTTCTGTGGCCCAAGTTACTTGTTGAATGACAAAGATGAAATGAGATGACGCTGAGATCCTAAATTTAGAGGTTGGGATTATGAAGAAAAAGATGGCATGGCACTTGGAGAAAGAGTTGTGAAAGGGAACCCAAAGGTTAAGAACAGGACCTGAGTCAGAGTCAGCTGGACGCCATGTCAAACAGATGGGTGACACGAACGTTCCAGAAGTGACCCCTGGAGCTCAACACTGACTTCGCCATCAGTGGTCTCAATGTCTTTCCTTAGAATGGACACAGTGTTCTTCAAAATGTCCTAGGACAGGTGTTGGCCACCAGTCTGGTGACATGTCAGTCTTCACTAATGCTTGCACACCATTTCACAACACCCTCATGAGATTAAAAGCTATTGTTAGTTTCTCAAAGCCCGGGGCGACTATCAGCCCCAGTGAGGATGTTGAGTAACTTGCCCAAGGTCGACTACACAGCTAGCAAATGACAGAGCTAAGATTCAAGCTCATGACCAGTGACTCAGAAACCTGAGCTTTAACCACAGCTTTATGATACGGTCTTGCGGGGTCAAGCTAGGGAAGCCTGGTGGCTCATAGATACATACATATTATATATAATATATAGCGTGTGTGCTGAAGGCATGTAATTGAGTTTTTAATATTTCATTCACTCTGTGGCTAAGGCTGGACTTGAACTTGTGATCCTGCTTCCCCAGGAGCTCAGATTATAGATAGGCCCATGCTACCAAGTCTAGGTCCATGTCTCATTAGTCTCAAACTACTGAATTTAAATATTATGGGTTTTTTTTGTTTTTGTTTTTCTTTTTTCTTCTTGGTTTGTTTTTGTTTTTGTTTTTCGAGACAGGGTCTCTCTGAATTAGCCTTGGCTGTCCTGGACTCGCTTTGTAGACCAGGCTGGCCTCGAACTCACAGCAATCCACCTGCCTCTGCCTCCCGAGTGCTAGGATTACAGGCGTGTGCCACCACAAATTAGAAAATGCAGTCCTGTCAGCAGTGACAAACAGCAGCTCTGTGGGTACCTGAGGTGAGAGAGGCCTGAAAGAGACAGAATAAAGGAATTGCAAAGTGGCAGGTAGACACCGGGGAGTGATGAATGCGCTCAACTTAAGGTTGTTTGTTGGGAGGTTTCACAACGTGTATCATCAAAGCTGTCGAATTATAATTGTGTTGAATTGATTGTGTCAATTTTTTGGGGAAGGAGGTGTAGGTATCAAGAGGTTAAGGGCCCAGGCGTGCACGTGGTACACATGTGTGCAGGCAGGCAAACACTCTTACAGATAAAAGTAAGTAAATAAATCTAAAAAAGAAAATGAGAAACTTAAGGATCTTGTCCAAGATTAGCCACAGAGTTCCAAACAGACACAGCATGATAAACTGGATTTTTCTTTTCCTTTTCTCTTTCCTTCCTTTTACTCTTTCTTTTTTCTTTTACTCTTTCTTTTTTGAGACAGTGTCTTAGTATGTAGCCTTGGGTGTCCTTAAACTTGCCGTGTAGACCAGGCTGGCCTCAAAATCACAGAGATCCGCACTCCCTTATCCACTGCTGGTTAGGGCACAGAATATACAGCCAGTATAGAAACCACTTTGGAGGTTTCTCAAACACAAACCCAGAAGTGCCGTCTGGCCCAGGTGTTCTGCTTAGGCCACTCGGGCACTCCATGTCTTGTCGTAGACTCACTTGTTGCTCTTGTTGTTTGTTTGTTTTGTTTTGTTTTTGTTTTTTTGAGACAGGGTTTCTCTGTGTAGCCTTGGCTGTCCTGGATGCGCTTTGTAGACCAGGCTGGCCTCGAACTCGCAGCGATCCGCCTGCCTCTGCTTCCCAAGTGCTGGGATTAAAGGCGTGCGCCACCACTGCCCGGCTCATAGACACACTTGGATGTATATCTTTGTTGCTGCTCTTTTTACTACAGTGAGGAAGTGGAAGCAAGCTAGATGAAACTAGATGTCTATCAACAGATAAATGGATAATGAAAATCTGGGGTGTGTGTATGAGTGTGTGTGTGTGTGTGTGTGTGGACACGCATGCACGTGCCCAAGGGTGTATTAGCTCTAAAGGAAAGTGTAATCACACAGTCTGCCAGAAAAATCAATGGACCTAGACTATATAATAACAACTGAGTCAATAATGACAAGAGGTGATGGAGATTGATATACATTCAGAATTTTAGACGCACCAAGATAGGAAAGATGTTTTCTCCAAGGCTGTCAAATACAAATAGCCAAAATACTAAGAATGTAACATTTGTATAATTCCTGATTGTGTCATGGATCTTCTTGCTGTAGGTAGCTTATTGTATATGTGTAATAATATAAATGTTTAATTAATAAAAAAAGGATACGCAGTTGCAGGTGGAGTGCAGCAGTGAGGAAGAATGAAACTTGAAGGAATTAGGGGAAGAAGTGAAGGTTGATATGATAAAATACATAGTATGCGTGTATGACATTGTCAAATAATGATATTGTGTGTGTGTGTGTGTGTTAGCATCTAGGGATGTTTTCAACTTTACTGTCTTTGTATTTTGCATAATAAATAATTGTTAAATTATTTTTAAATATTATTGAATTAAAAAACCAGTTGGGATGAGCGCTGAATAAATTACAATAAATTAAAATAAAAAGAAAAACATAATAAATGTGGTCGCCTAATCTCAGAGAGAAAAAAGAAAAAAAATGTTCTCTCTCAAACATGGATCGTAGTTATAATGTGTGTGTGTGTGTGTGTGTATGTCTGGCTGGCTGGCTGGCTGGCTGGCTGGCTGGCTGTGTCTGTGTGTCTGGCTATAAGTTTGGATATGGTACAACAGTTCTCGATCTTCCTAATGCTGTGGCTTTTTTTTTTTTTTTTTTTTTTTGAGACAGGGTTTCTCTGTGTAGCCTTGGCTGTCCTGGACTCCCTTTTGTAGACCAGGCTGGCCTCGAACTCACTGCGATCCGCCTGCCTCTGCCTCCCGAGTGCTGGGATTAAAGGCGTGTGCCACCATCACCCGGCTTGTGGCCTTTTAATACAGGTCCTCATGCTATGGTGACCCCCCAAGCATAAAATCACTTCATTGCTACCTCATAACTGTAGTTTTGCTCCTGTTATGAACCCTAATATAAATGCCTGTGTTTCTGATGGCCCTAGGTGGCCTCTGTGAAGGGGTCATTCGACTCCCGGGTTGAGAACCACTGATACTGTATCACATCTGGAAAGGAGAGCAAGACCCAGGGCAGTATCAGGTGATGGAAAGGGAGAGGACGCGTGAGTCGCACAGAAGAGCATAGAGCAACTGAGCTCCTAGGTCCACCTGTCGGTGCTTGTTTCTTTTTTGCGGTGGGTAAAGACTGATCTTGAGTATGTAAAACTCCAAGCTGAGCTCCCAGGCTTCAGACAGGCCACCCTATGTGTACAGAAGTTCACTGAGGTATATAGAGCTATTATAAAAATGTGGAACGCTTCACAGATTTGCATGAATTCTTTGTGTAGAGGCTAAGCTAATCTTCTCTCTCTTGTTCTAATATTAGCATATTTGCTGTCAAAGCAAGCACCTAACATAGTGCCTGGTGCCCATAGAAGTCAGAAGAGGGCACCAGACTTCCTAGAGTTGGAGTTAGAGATGGTTGTGAGCTACCTGGTGGGTTCTGGGAATCGAGCCCAGGCCTTCTGGATTAGCTTCCATCTTCCGTCTCCTCAACACAGTTTGTTTGTTTGTTTGTTTTTTAAGATTTATTTATTACATGTACAATGTTCTTCTTACATGTACACCTGCACACCAGAAGAGGGCACCAGATCTCAGTATAGATGGTTGTGAGCCATCATGTGGTTGCTGGGGATTGAACTCCGGACCTCCGGAAGAGCAGCCAGTGCTCTTCACCCCTGAGCCATCTCTCCAGCCCCCTCAACACAGTTTTTAAAAGGCAAAAATATCTCTTCAGAAGCTTGTTTTTATTCCAAATAATCAATCTATTGGGGATTTTAAAAAAGGAATTCTGTAATTATATGGCCAGCAGGGGGCAACTAAATACTTGAAAAAGGCATCCTTTGTAAGAAAAAAGTTAAAATTGGGATTGCCTGATGGTGTTGCACTGCGTGAGACAGCAGGATGCTTTTTAAAATGGTAATTAACACCCACTCACACATTAACACTTTGAATTTGTGAAAATAATTGAGCACACTTAGGCAGACGGATGATAAAACCTCAATCTAAGGCCTGTCTGTGCTAGACTGTTTGGGTTGGGGTTTCAGTATTCATGTGTGTGTATCTTGCTTTTATTTATATATTTTTATTATAAAAATACATACAAGAGTTTTAAGAAGTAATGACTATAAAACAAATCAGGATCATGCCAAGTTATTAAGCCTATTCTATATACAAAAACAAAAATTGTGAAAGTTGAGTATCATGTAATGTGAGACGAAGCATAAATATTGCCGTCGGTTCACACACAGCCCTGTCTGTATAAACAGTCTACAGGGCTCTGTTGCTCCCTCAGACTGGCCGTCTCTACGTAGCCCAAATGGGAGCTTGCCAAAGCTCTCTTTCTGAAAGTTATACATGGTTCAGGACATTTTTGTCTGTTTGTTTGTTTTATGAGACAGGGTTTCTCTGTGTAGCCTAAGCTGTCCTGGACTCACTTTGTAGACCAGGCTGGCCTGGAACTCACACACCTGCCTCTGCCTCCCAGTGCAGGGAATTAAAGGTGTGCAGCACCACGCCTGCCTGGTTCCAAGAAATGTAGAGAGAATGGATTCAAGGGCACTTCCACCAAAGATTTGTCCCAATACGGAAACTACTCCCTACACAATGGAAAAACTTAAGCCCATTTCCAGATATGGCAGCAAAACGCCATATCTTCTCCTCTTCCTCCTCCTCTTCCTCTTCCTCCTCCTCTTCTTCATCTTCCTCCCCTCCTTCTTCCTCTCTTTTAAAAGCCCATTTGCTTTTAAGCCTAGCCACTCACTTGAGCATAAATTCTGAAAATGGCCCAGGAACCAAATCATGTCTTTATACTGTTAAGATTATTATAAAATGCCACTCATCCTTCAAAGGCCAATAACGGTGCTGCTTTTTGTAACAAAATTGGGGGGGGGAGGTGTTAAGTTTAAGTTGTTATTATTGTTGTTTTGGCTCTGTGGAGCCTTGGCTATCTGGACTCTCTTTGTAGACCAGGCTGGCCTTGAACTCACAGAGATCTGCCTGCCTCTGTCTGCCTCCCAAGTGCTGGGATTTCACCGCCCAGCTAAATTTAACTTTTGTTGTTTGACCAGCATACAGTTATGCAAGCTATATGCCATGTGACCACCAACCTGGCTTTTCTCCTTCCCTCTACTCCCCCGCCCCCACCCCCAAGAAACCAAGAGACATATGCCCATGCCTTTTTCTGTTGGGTCTCGGCATGCTAAAGGCAGGTTAATCCTTTACAGCAAAACTGTCTAGGTACTTCCCCCGCAGTCACCCTCCCTCCTTTCACCAAGCCAAGCCTCCTTCCACCAGGGAGCTGAGCCTCCTGTGCGTGCCAAGCCAGTGGAGCAGTCAGCAAGCCGGGAGCCGACCTAGTCCCACATTCGCGTGTTCAGCTTGTGAAAATAATTGACGCTCTCTTCCAAGAAGACATACTTATAAAAAACTACATTTTTGGGCCTCTCAGAACTAGCTTGTTTGGGTTTGGCTTTCAGTATTGCATGTTTTTATAACTGATTAGGGTGTTGTTTTTTTCCCCCCTTAACTTTCTGTATTGTAAAAATAGTAAAGATCGACTTGTTTCTGTAGGGTCTTCCAGGACTGTTCTGCTTTTCACTAGGTATTCTAAGGCTAAAGAAAATGGGGATGACCCGACAGAGATGGTGCACGTCTTTAATCCCAGGACTCAGGGAGGCAGAGGCAGGCGAATTGTGAGTTCGAGGCCAGCCTGGTCTACAAAGCAAGTCTAGGACAGCCAAGGCTACACAGAGAACCCCTGTCTCCAAACAAACAAACAAACAAATAAAATAAAAAGAAAATGGAGATGCTATTGCTGTAAGAAATGCTGTTTTTTTGTTGTTGTTTTTGTTTTGTTTTGTTTTGTTTTGTTTTTGCTTCTCACCTGTAGGAAATGGGTCTTCATTCAGTGGAACCATACTTTACCAGCATGTGGGGCCAGGGAGGCAGGCGTCTCTGGCTTTAACATCAGCACCTCAGACACAAAACAACCTCTTGCCTCAAGTTTTGAATTTTGACCTTTTCCTGAGCCACTGGCCAGCATTGCACAGTGGCTGTGGAAATATAAAATAAAAAATTTCCATTCACTGACAAGAAATAAAGACCAGAAGGTTTGGTATATTATATGTACTTTCAACTTAAGATATTTCCAACTTATTTCTACCTGGAAATAAACCAGCTTCAGAGTTGGAGAGATGGCTTAGTGGTTAACAACACTTGGTGCTTTTGGAGAAGACTCAAGTTCAGGAGACTCATGACTGCCTGTAAAAATAAATCTTGGGGGGAAAAAAAAAGGAAGTATCTGAATCATTTCCTAACCTTCTTTGAAGGAGGCTAGTCTTATGTCCTTATTAGCATATATTAATTTCATTTTGATTTTTTTTTCGAGACAGGGTTTCTCTGTGTAGCCTTGGCTGTCCTGGACTTGCTTTGTAGACCAGGCTGGCCTTGAACTCATAGGGATCCACCTGCCTCTGCCTCCTGAGTGCTGGGATTAAAGACATGCTGTGCTGGTCTAAAAAGAGGGTTTCAGGACAGCTAGGACTACACAAAGAAACCTTGCCTTGAAAACAAAGCAAAACACAACAACAAAAGTGCTACAACACCTTCATTGCCTGGAAGACAGTGTTCCACAACGTCACCTCTTCCTTTGGCTTTTACAATACGGAGATTAAATTGTGTCTTGTTTTATTTTGAGACAAGGTTTCTCTATGTAGCAGTTTGTCCTGGAACTCGCTATGTAGGCTAAGCTGACTTGGAACCCAGAGATCTGTCTGCCTCTGTCTCCCAAGAGCTGGGATTAAAGGTGTGTGCCACCACCGTGGCCTGGCACAAGAGACTACTTTTTAAGCCTTTCCATAGAAGCCAAAACTAATAAAAAATATAAATGTGGATGTTTAGAGATTAATGTTTATTTCATAGAACTGGCACTCGTGACTATGGTAGCTATGAGAGGATTTGTTTCAGTTTGGGTCCATAGATTCTAGCAGAATTCCTTCTTGCTCTGGGTCAGTGTCCGCTGTAAAAAGGCTTTCAGCCAGTTGGATGAGTTCCAGTCACATTATGAAGAGTAATCTGCTTTACCCAAAGTCCACTCATTTAAATGTTAATCTCTTCCAAAAACACCATCACAGAAACATCCTGAATAATGTTTAACCAACCATCTGGGCAGCCTGACCCAGCCAACTTGGTATACATGACTACTCATCACAGTGGTCCTACGTGATTATGTCAGGGTTGCAAAGTTGAAGAGCTTTTCCGTGGTTAGAATGTCTAAGCTTGTTTCTTAACAATTAGAGTTTATTATACAACCCAACTATCCTGTATAGGAGGGATAAAAAATTAAAAGGAAGGGCTGGAGAGATGGCTCAGCGGTTAAGAGCACTGGCTGCTCTTCCAGAGGTCATGAGTCCAATTCCCAGCAACCACATGGTGGCTCACAACCATCTCTAATGTGATCTGTGCCCTCCTCTGGCCTGCAGATGTACATATAGGCAGAGCACTGTATACATAATAATAAATAAGTCTTAAAAAAAATTAAAAGGAAACAAGAATAAACCCTAATTGTTAAGAAACAGCCAACAGGACAGGGGTTCTGGGTTCACTGCATGCATTGTCCTTGGTTGGTACAGTACTTTGAGCTGACCCGCCTGGGTCCAGATCAACCAGCCTTAAAGGTCTTCTTGTAGGTTTCTAGGACCCTCTGGATCCTTCAATTTCCTCATTCTTCCTTACCTTTCTCACCTAGAGTCCCAGTAGGAAATCCCAGTATCTATCCCAATCTCCTGCTAAGTGAAGACTTTCAGGAGACATCACTGTTGTGCTAGTGTTCAATTATAAGTGAGTATATAACGTGCATCTTTTTAATATTAGAGAATTAGTCTTATTAATATTTTCAGTTTCATTAAGAATCAAATGTATATGTCTCTCCCAATAAAATTGTGTGGCTATCATAAGGGAATCGAAAAAAACAAAACAAAAGAATGTCTAGCCTGATCCAGGTTTAATGGCAAAGCTAGGGCATAGAATGCCCAGGAGGAGCGTGCGGACGGTTAAGCTGAATTTGAGGTGGCAAGATGGCTCATCAGGTAAATGCGCTTGCTGCCAAGCCTTATCACTTGAATTTGTACCCTGGGGACCTTCATGGTGGAAGGTGAGGAGAACTAAGTGCTGCAAGTTGTTTTCTGACTTCTACATGTGTATTGTGGCATTCACGCACACATTCTGTCTGTCTGTCTGTGTCTCCTCCCCCCCCCACGGTATGAACTGAATTTATATTATTGAATTAAATACCCCTCGTGGCTTTCGGCGCAGTGCTGGTGGGTGAGGGAGGATAGGGTTTAAGTGAAAGCTGTGGTTGAATTGTGCGGCTTCCCCTCCTGGCTCCCCAGCTAACCCTGCGTGCCATCTTGGACAAGTTACTTGGCTTTGTTGTAACTCTCCACCTCCTCAGCTGTACAAAGAGAACAACAGCAGCTACTTGAGGTACGTTTTGGTTTGTTAAGCAGCACTCACCGCTCTCGCCCTTGTGGACCCGCAATGGCCTGGCATTTTTTCAGCATTCCTGCAACCTGAGGAAGCTGTGACTTAGCCTTATTGGTGAAATGTTGTAGAACTGACATGTATCAGCCAGGTATGGTGTCCCTACCAGTGGTCGAAGCTGTTGTACTTTATGTGGTGGGAGCTATAGGACAGAAGCCATAAAGCCACACCACGCAACAGGTCTCACTTGGGAGGGACTTACAAAGGGAGGGGTTACAGAGACTGTGTCTGGCTGAGGGGTGGCAGGGGAAAAAGAGAAGTCATGGCACCAATATTATAATATATAAATAAAGGCCACCACACAACATATATGGTACAAGGAGATTTATTTGAGGGAAGGGAAGGGAGAGGAGTTAGGGCCTGGGAGAGCCATGAGGAGGGGTGGAGGGGGAGACAGTGGAAGAGCATAGGAGGAGAAGGAGGAACAAGAGAGACGGAGGGAGAGTGCAGGAAAGAGAAGGCGGGGTGGCTGGCAGGTTCTCATATCCCATGCACCTGGAGCGCACCTGGTGGTAGCAATAAATGATGTCAGAGGTTGCTAGGCAACCTAGAAACTGGCTATTGGAGTAACAGCCGCACTTAGGAGGTCAGAGGCAGGGGGATCAAGAGTTCATGACCACCTTCTCAGCTTCCTGGGTGTTTCAGGTCATGTACTATGTGAGATGCCATTTCAAAAATCAAAAACAATCAAACAAACAAAACCAAACACATTTCTCCACCCTTATACCCCCCCCCAAAAAAAAACCCAAGAAAATAATTGACATGTGCCACTTTCAAGATGAGATAGTAAAAAGCCAATGTGCGTTCCCAAAAATCTTTCTTCCTATCTTTTCCTTCCTTGGCAGACGATTCACGTAAAGATGGTGGCTCTAGCTGGACATGGCGGCTCGTGCTTTGACTTCCACTTATGGGAGGCAAATATGGGTGACCTCTGTGACTTCCAGGCTAGTTTACATATAGAGTTCCAGGGCAGCTAGGACTGCATAGTGAGGCCAAACATGTCTCAAAACAAAATGCCTGCCAGGCAGTGGTGGCACACGCCTTTAATCCCAGCACTCGGGAGGCAGAGGCAGGTGGATCTCTGCGAGTTTGAGGCCAGCCTGGTCTACAAAAGCAAATCCAGGACAGCCAAGGCTACATAGAGAAATCCTGTCACAAAAACCAAAAAACAAAACAAAACAAAACAAAAAACCAACAACAACCAAAACCCCCAATCCCCCCAAAACAAGAACACAACAACTTTCGTAGGGTCTGGTGCGATGGCTCAGTGAGTAAATGCACTTGCTGGGTTCTTAAAAGTCTAAGAACTTGAGTTCAATTCCCAAAACAGAAGTAAAGATGGAAAGACTGAACCAAGTCCGCTTGTCCTCTAACCCTCACATACACACTATGCTGCAGATTATATACACAAACAATCACAAGAAAATCAACCAGTCAATTGATTACTTAGTTGAATTAAAACTTTGGAAGTCAGGCATGAAAGTGCATGCTTGTAAAACCATCTACTTGGAAGGCTGAGGCAAGATCTACTCAGGAGGCTGAGATAAGGGGGATTGCCACATTTGAGGCCAGCCTGGGCAACTTAGCAAGATCCTGTTTCAACATAAAATACAAAAGAATTAGGAAGGTCTGGGGATGCTAGCTAAGTGGTGGGGTGCTTGCTTATCATGAAGAAAGGTCAGTTCTCAATAGAGGACAAAATCGTTTCATGGGGTGTAGGAGGCTGCAGAGAGGACTCAGTGGATAGATAGTCCTCTTCCAAAAAATGAGACTGGAACCCACAAGATGGCTTGTATGCGACACAAACCTGAAAGCCTAAGTTAAATGCCCAGAATCCAAGTGAAGTGGGTGATTGACGTAGGAGGAATGTCTTTGGGAGGTGACTGGGTGATGTGGGCAGAGCCTTCGTGAATGAAGTTGGCACCCTTGTGAAAGACGACTGAGATATTCCCTTACTCCATGTGGGAGGACAGCTATTTATGAGGAAGTGGGTCCTATACAATATGAATCTGCAGATGCCTTGATCTTAGACCTTCCAGCCTTTAGAGCTATTAGAAATAAATTTTTGCTACCATCTCTTTTCAACTACCAGACCCCATTGAAGGTGTTTGTTTAAAGTAGCACCAACAGGCTGAGAAAATCATAAAAATTTTGAATTTTTTAATGTTCTGGTTATGTTTTTATTTTATATAAGAGTTTTGACCTATTAAAATTAAGGATTTGTTTTATTTTGTATATTTACTTATTTTTAAGATACGTGTGGGGGCATTTTTGCCCACGTGTCTGTATACTACATGCATGCAGTGCCCACAGACATCAGAAGAACTCTAGAATAGGAGCCAACCCGTGGGTTCTGGGACTTGAATCCATGTCCCCTGCAAAAGCAATAATGCTCTTACCTGCTGAGCCATCTCTCCAGCGCTTATTTAATAATTTAAATACTAGTGAGGCACACACAGATGACTATTTAAATATTATGAAAGATTTAAATATCTAGAAAAATTATATGCTAACACTTTCTAGAGACAATGTTTCTTAACTCTCTTGCCCTAGTTTTCACTCAAAATACACTGATCTCCAAGAAGCAGTCCATAATAAACCATTAACAAATACTGAGTACATATTATATACAAAATACTGGTACCAAAAAATTTAGAGATCCGGGCTTGAAGATGCAGTATAATGAAAGACAAAGGTTTCTATTTTTCAGTATGGTGTGTTAAGCATTATAAAGGGGATGTTTGTAAGGTCAAACAAAAACTCCAACTATGAGGCTTGGAGATACATTTAGTGGTAGATAGTCACCTACTCTTCATAAGGTCCTAGGTTCAATTCCCAGTACCAGACGAAGAAGGAGAAAAGGGAGCGAGGGAGCCAGGGAGGGAGGAAGGAATTAAAACTCTGTTGTCAAGGTCCTCGCCTCATTTTTCTGACATGGTAGCTGAACTTACATTCTCCTCCTCCTTTCTCTCGATTCCTCTCTCCTCCCTTCCTCTCTTTCTCTTTGATAGGTCTCGTTTTGTCTTTGATATATGTAGTGGGTGTAAATATGTTTTTGTTTCGATCCCAAGCGTGGGATGTGGAACATACTTGTGTGAGGGGTGCGGTGTTTTACCGCTGGAAACAGACTTGTGAGAGAACAGGTGATGTTTGTCCACTAGAAGAGGAGCCACCTCCTGCAGGGGCGTGGTCTTTGCCAACTGATAAACATCCTAGCACAGAGGCTGGGCTTTTTTGGTCTTGGCATCCTTTCCTGTTGTTTGTTAGTCATCGCTCCCTAGAGAGAGCCATTCCAGCAAACACGCTTAGAGGTTCTGGTTGCTGCTCCAGGTTACGGCTACTGTGGTTGCAGTCACCTTTGCCGAATTGCTGGTTTGCTGATTAACAGGTCTGCTGGAATCCTGCCGACTACACCAGTGGATTCACTCCCAGGAAGTGAGTCTAAGAAGGTCTATTTCTCCTGTTCCCGTTAACCTCTTTTCTCTCCTCTCTAGGGTAGGTGGGTTGGAAGGCATTAAAGAACCCAAATAAAGTAGGTTTGAAAAAGTCCAAAGCCTACAGATATGGATGACATTGAAACACAGGTCAGTTTATGTGGGGTAGATATTTTAACAATATTAACTCCTCTAACCCATCAAAGTGGAGTGCATGTCCACTTGTTAGTGCCTTTTTTTCATTCATTCATTCTCTTCCTGTTCTTTCTTCTCTCCTTCAATTCCATTCATTCATTCGTTCGTTCATTCAATCATTCATTTATTGTAACTTTGTGCACCATGGCATACTGTGGAGCCCAGAGAACAACTTTGTGGAGTTGGTTCCCTCCTTCCACTTTGACATGGGTGCCAGGGGTTGATGGTTGTTGGGCTTGCGTAACAAGCACCTTTATCCACTGAGCCATCTAGCCAGCCCACTTTTTTTCTTTTCTTTTATTTTTTTTGCGGGGGGGCGGGGGGGTGTTGCTGCATAATCCAGGCTGATCTTCACCTTGCTTGTTGGCCTGGTTCACTGTGGCCTTCTCACACACAACCTCTAATATACTGAGGTCGTTTCTTTCTGTTCCTACTGGATTGAGGGAACAGGGTCAGGCAGGCTTTAAGTACTGATTGAGACCATTGTGAGGTGGGTTTTTGTGGGTTTTTTCCCCATGTTCTGCTAATATTTGTTACCATGGTAACCTCACGTAAATCTAACAACTTGGTTATAATAATGTATGATCTTTTTCATGTGCTGTTGGACTCAGTTGGATTTCATTCAGGATTTTTGCATTTATTTTTCTTCCTCCACCTCTTCAGTGGTGGGATGACAGGTGTGTGCCATCATACACAGCTTAAGCGTCTTTCTTTTGGGGCAGGGATCCATGCCTGCCCCACTATGGGAAGTAGTTTAGAGGATTAATGTCTGCCCTGCCCCAGGTTAATTAAGGGTATTTTAAAAACAAAAGCAAAAACAAAAGTCTTTCTCTCACACAACACACAGTAGATTTTTTTTTCTCAAATCAGCACACAATTTTCATAATAATTGATTTTATTATGACATTTCATACATATACACAGATTTTGGCTACAGTTACCAACAGACACCCTCTCGTGGCTCCCTCCCGCCGCTTCCCCTCTTCCCCAGCTCGTCCCCTTTCTGATTTCTTATCTTTTTATTGTATAGTGAGTGAATGAGCTGGATTAGAATTACTTAGCTGAGCACAGGCAACTTAACAGTGGCCATACCACTGCCTCTTCCTGAAACCATTAATGTCAATCAATCCTCAAGGAGGGCTCATAAGGCCCTCCCTTTCACATGGCAGACTGTTAATAGGCCCAATCTTGTGCCAGTCATATGCAGGTCATTGTGGCTGCTGAGAGAGACAGAGTTCAAGGGTACAAGAGCCATGCCATGCCTGAAAGACAACATTCCATAACACTCCACCTCTGGCTCTTAAATTCTTCCCACGTCTTCTTCGATGTTTCCTAAGCCTTGGAGAGGAATGCTATACATGTTGTGTTTATGGCTGCGCATTTAATAGTCACTTGTTCTCAGCTCTGATTAATTATATTCTCTTTGGTAACTGCTATCAACTATAAAAAGAAGCTTCTCTGACCAAAGCTGATAGCAGCACTGATCTCTCTCTCTCTCTCTCTCTCTCTCTCTCTCTCTCTCTCTCTCTCTCTCTCTCTCTCTCTGTGTGTGTGTGTGTGTGTGTGTGTATGTGTGTGTGTGTATTGATCTGGCAGGCACATTACATCCATTTAGCAACTCGATAGCAGTACCTTCACTTGTACCTTTCTATCAAGAAAGGCTTACAGCCGGGCGGTGGTGGCGCACGCCTTTAATCCCAGCACTTGGGAGGCAGAGGCAGGCAGATGGCTGTGAGTTCGAGGCCAGCCTGGTCTACAAAGTGAGTCTAGGACAGCCAAGGCTACACAGAGAGACCCTGTCTCGAAAAACCAAAATCCAAAAAAAAAAAAAAAAAAAAGAAACGGCTTACAATCTCGCCTACCATGGGGGATTTTGACCAGGATCACAGTAACAGTCATCAATGCCCTTCTGCACAGGAGGCCTCAAATCTAATCAAAAAGTGATTTGTTACACCCCAAACAGTCATGCCACTGTTGCACCAGTGGGCACATTTGCTTTGGCTGGTTAGCAGTGTAATACACAGGGTCCATGGCTCAGTAAGATATTGGTGACAATTCTCCCCAGCACCTTATATAGCAGGAAAGAAACTTCTAACTTAGTGCTAGCTTGGTTTTGTTTTTGTTTTTAAGGTCTTACGTGTAAACGTAACTTACTTTCCTGGCTCAGTTGTTGTCCGGGAGGCTCTCTGCCTCCTTCTGCTAATCTAGGCCTACTCCTGGAAGCTTCTAGCCTCCATTCAGTCTAACCTAGGCCTAGAATGTTTTCAGCCTCTGAGACTTACTGCTGAATAAGCTCACCCTTACTTGTTCTTTCTGAGCTCTGGGCTGGCTGGTTCAGCTCAGCTGTTCTGGCTCAAACTCTTCTCCCAGCTTACTTAATCTGGCTTCTCTCTCAGCCTCTGGATTGCTCTGCTTGGCCTCGAAGTAACTCAGCAATGTGCTCTAATCTTCTGGCTTCTTCTAATTCTCTGGCCTATTCCATCCTCACCTGAGTTTTCTCTCTCTCTCTGCAACCTGTCTCTCTATTACTGTCCTGGTAAAACTGCCTGCTCTCCCTGAAAAACTGCCTTTTAAGTAGCTTCCCTTTCCTCTCTCTACTCATGAGAGTGAGGCGCATCCTATTCTGTCAAATCTTCTCTGATTTTTTGGCGTTCAGTTAGACATCACTTTCAAACATGGGTGCTTTCTTCTACAAACTAATTTTGCTTTTGTTTGGCATTAAAGGCATGTACCACCATGCCTAGATATAAGCTTTTCTTTACCTGATACTCTATATCAGGCTGGCCTTGAACTCAGATCTGTTTGCCTCTGTCTCCTGGACTAAACGAGTGTTTGCATTCCAGCCAGATCACATAGATCTAGAAGGTCTTTGGATGCGATCTCTTGCCAGAGCAGCCATGTTCTGAATTAACATTCCTCTACACTTTTTTTTTTTTTTGGTTTTTTTGGACACAGGGTTTCTCTGTGTAGCCTTGGCTGTCCTGGACTCACTTTGTAGACCAGGCTGGCCTCGAACTCACAGCGATCCGCCTGCCTGCCTCCTGAGTGCTGGGATTAAAGGCGTGCGCCACCACCGCCCGGCTCCTCTACACTTTTTATCAAGGTGTATGATGTCTTAAGCAATATGAAGTAGATATTTAAGAGAAAAAAAAAACCTTGGATTTTATATTTGAGAAAGAAGCTTGGGTGAGGTAACGTAACTAGCAAGTACCAGGGGAAGGATTAGAACTAAGATATGTTTAACTTTCGTCTGGGAGTTTAACTCCTTTACAATATAGCATGCCAGTCGATCAATTATCTATTACATGAGTGTGGTGGCACATGCCTATAATCAGAGCCCTTATCTGCAAGGCTGAGGCAGGAGTATGGAAGAGTATGAGAATATCATAGGCTACATAATGAAGCACTATCTCAAAAATTGTATTAATGAATTTCATGATAGTGATTGAAAGGTTTTGCTTTGTTTTGTTTTTTTAAAAATATTTTCTTTGGACCTAATAACGCTAACGCCTAACAGATGCTGAGTTAGCACTTTATCACTTAGCCCAACAGGGACATCTATGCATAAAATCAAAGTGCACAGTTCTTGTCAAATATTGGCAATGGAAAAATAAACATTAACCGAATACTTTTTTTCTTCAAACAACAGTAACTTTTCTTTTGCTTCTTCTTATGAATTTGACAGCTGTGCATTTGGAATCTGTTCAAAATCTATTTGCAGCCAAATCATGTGAACAAAAGGGTCTGTACATCTGTTTCTGCAAGTCTCTAGAGTACTCTGCATTTGCAGATTTCCTTATATAAATTAGAACATGTTAGCATGTTCAGTTGCCTTAGTTCTCTTGCAATGTTTGCAGTTGTCTATTTTTTAAAATAAACATGATAATGAGGCAATGATTTTTATAGTTTTATATTTGGCTAAGAGTAAAAAATAACATGCATTAATTATAGTTTATTCTCATGGGACCTCAATGTACAGAAAAAAAATGACGTACACTGATGTACCCATCCCCAGTAAGGGAACCAAGAAAGAACAACACACACACACACACACACACACACACACACACACACACACACACAGAGGCTGGAGATGTATCTTAGTTGCCTAAAACGCATGAGGCACTAGGTTCTATCCACACAGCACTGCTTAGATCAGATATGGTAGCACATGCTTGGATAGGCAGCACTTAGGAGATGGAGGCAGGAGGATCAGTAGTTCAAGGTCATCTTCTGCCACTTAGTGAGTTTGAGGCCACTCTGGGCTACATGAGACCCTGTCTCAACAAACCAACAGGCAACCGTGGATTATCAGCACAATGAAGTCACAGTGATTTCTTGATATCATCCAATTCCTAACAAGTATTAATTTTTCCTAATTATTTATATATTTCTGATTATTTCTATGTCTTTCTATTTCCTCCCTTTGATATTGTTCTTTTGAGACAAAGTCTTATGTAGCCCGGGCTGCTCCCAAACTCACGGAGTGGCAGAGGATGACTTTGAACTCTTGATCATCCTGCCTCCACTTCTTGAGTCCTGAGATTATAGGAGAACACCATCACAATTGGCCATCAGCACCTTTTTATAATTTCTTTTGTTTTTTTATTTTTCTGAAATAGCATTTTAACCTGTAGTCCAAGATAGCTTACAAGTCACTGTGTAGCTCAAACTCCAGGTGAACCTCCTGCCTCAGTCTTCTAAGTGCTAGGGCTACAGGTATGAGCTACCATTCATGACTGAAAAGCAGTTTGTTTGAGTCGGAATCTAATAAAACTCCATACATTGCCTTTAGTTGAGAGGTTTAAGAAATCTATTTTAATCATGGCAATAGTGCTTTTTCCTGCCTCTACCTCCCAAGTGCTGGTATTACAGGTGGGTACCACTCTGGTTAAGGGGTGCTGGGAATCAAACAGTTGCCTGTTGTTCAAGTACTGTATAAACAGAGTTATGTCTTCAGCTCTATAGTATTTTTTGTCTCTGTCCCTGCCCCCAGATAGAGTCTCATTATGTAGCAAAGGCTGGCCTGGAATTTGCCAGTGTCTCAACACACCATGTAACATCAGTTGTGGTGTGATCTTTCTGTTTTTACCTCATGAGATTTAGGTGTACCTGTCTTACTTTTTAACTAATAAAGGTCATTTTGCTCTAGAATTTTCTCTGCCCTTAGTTTAGATATATTCAAATGGCGTGTTTTAGTAATTTAAGAAAGTAAAGATAGCAGTTTTGATGCAAATAATGTCTGGCCAAAGATCTGGCTAATTGCAAAAGTGGAATTAGTAACACTGCGCGATCACCCAGTGTCCCAGGAGTTTGTGATCTCCAGAAAGGAGGTGACCTTTAAAATGGGAGTTTTGAGCTGGGGATGGTGGCCCACCCCCGCAATCTCAGCACTTGGGAGGTGGAGGCAAGACTATTAGGAGTTCAAGGTCATCTTCAGCCACACAGTGGGGGAGTTTGAAGCCAGCCTGAGTTACATGAGATCTGTCTCAAAAACAAAACAAAAAAAGACAGAGGCTGGAGAGATGGCTCATCCATTAACAGTGGTCATTGCTCTTGAGAGAGGTTTGTTTCCCAGCATCACCGCCAGGTGACCCACAAACTGCCTAGGTCCAGGTGATAGTTAACTCTCTCACCTCTGCAAGCACCCGCATGTACAGTGACCATAAACTCAAGCTGGCGCACACATAGCCACATGAAAACAAAAGAAAACAAGACCCAGGAGGGGACAAAGGGAGGATGAGGTTTTAAAAAATGGGGTGGTAATTAACCACAGTCTATTTCCAGAAAGTATTTTGTAGGCCTGAGGTTGGAAATCTAACTAAGGCTGTGCACGTGAAAGGAGATCTCCCACAGAGACCAACTGAACACAGAGGGGGGACATTGACAGAGCCCATCGCAGAAGCGTGAACCTCGAAGGCGTACAGTTGAGGGACTCTACCGGAAAATACAGTTGTCGTTCTCAGGCCAGTGAGAGGGCGCAATGGGTCAGGGTCCTTGCCTGGAAGCCTAACAGCCTGCCTTGGTCCCTGGGACCCACACACTGGGAGGAGAGGCCTACTCTCCCAGGTTGTCCCGCATATCATATGTGCAGCGTCCTCTGAGATAAATAAACAAAACCTAATAAAAGTTGTCTTTCTCCTTAGCCGGGCGTGGGGGCGCATGCCTGTAATCCCAGCACTCAGGAGGCAGAGGCAGGCGGATCGCTGTGAGTTCGAGGCCAGCCTGGTCTACAAAGTGAGTCCAGGACGGCCAAGGCTACACAGGGAAACCTTGTCTCTAAAAACCAAAAAAAAAAAAAAAAAACCATCCCTGGGCGCCTGGGTTAGAAGAGCTGGTAGAAGGCATGTAGGGAGGGTGTGTCACTGGAAGAGGTGGAGAGATGGCTGCTCCCTGGCAATTTTGCAAGCATGCAAGGTACCTTCAAGAACAGCATAAACGAAATGAGCTTAGACATCCCTTGTGGTTTACAGAGTCAAGGCTCCTTGCTAGCCTTGCATTTATTTCAGAACAAAGGGAGAACAACACAGATGACTGATGACTGTCTGTGATGAGGGTAAAGGTAGCACTAGGAAAAATGACAGCTTGTTTGGTTCAAAGGATTATATTCGGTGTGGCTTATAAAATCGAGATTTCTCAGGAAGCCCATATGTTTGTATAAATACAGACTGGACAAAACTAACTGAAACAGTGTAATATATCTAGTCATAAACTAGAATATAAGTAGCACATATATTTTAATTTGTATTCAGGGCAGAGGGGTAGGAACATGTCTCAATCAGCAGAATGCTTACTTCGCATGCACAAAGCCTTGAGCATGGTTGTGAACCCTGAATAAACCAACTGCTTGTGGTGATAAATGTCAATAGTCTTTAGCTCTCTGAAAAATATAGGTGTGAGGCTCACAAGTTCAAGATCACCCTTGACTTCATACTGATTCTGAGGCCTGTCTGGGCTACTAAAGACCCCTGCTTCAAAAACCAAAACCTAAGAAAGCCAAACAAGAGAAGAATAAAAGTCATTTGGACACTCTGCAGAAAAATTATAAATATGGTGTATTGATAATGTGTTAAGAAGTAGGCAAAGTTTTAAAAAAACTCTACATGTAATATACAAAAAAGAAGTAAGGCTTTGATTTAAAAAGCAAGCAAGCAAAGTGAGGCTGGAGAGACGGCTCAGCAGCTAAGGACACTGGCTGCTCTGCCAGGGAACCTGCGTCAGAGTCCCAGCACCCACATGATAGCATACAACCACTTGTGACTCCAGTTCCAGATGCTCCAAGTTTCTTCTGGCTTCCATAGGCACTGCACACATGCACACAGACACACATCCAGCTACAACATCTGTATACAAAGAACAAAAATATAATCTAAAAACAATCAGGGTGCCTGGGGTGATGGTGCATACCTTTGGTCTTAGCACTTGGGAGGCAGAGGCAAGTGGATGAATGTCTGTGGGTTTGAGGCCAGACTAGTCTACAAAGTGAGTTGCAGACCAGTGAGGGCCACATAGTGAGACCCCCTTCCCCCCACCAAAAATTCAAAGTACAGTTTCTTTGCTCTAGAATTAATTACAGCTTTGGAAATATAGGAGTCACGGTATTCCTATGTTTATTTTTTGAGATATTCTAACATTTAATTACAGTTATATAATAAGGATTTTTTTTATATATACCACCCCTAGAACTGAAAGAAAAACACATTTGCAACTGGGAATGTCTAAGCCATCTACGTAATAATCTGAGAGAAATGGATTCTTACTTGTTCTGTTGGTTTGGCATGTTTGAGATAGAGTCTGACTGGGCAGCCTTGGCTGGCCTGGCACTTGCCATGAGGACGAGGCTGACTCTGAACTTCAGGTGACCCTGAGGAATCTGCTTCCAGAGAGCTGGGGTCAGAGACACAGGCGACCACACTTGGCTTCTTGTTCGTCTCAGAACTTAGGTTTAGAATGTTTTATGAGTTGAATTAAAACTCAGGAGCCAATCCTTTTATGTTGGGCCTCAATCTCCAGCTATTATTAGACAAGCTGCTAAAACTCATAGCACCTCATTTTGAACAAGCTGTGTGGGCGGAAAGGGTGGGCGGGGCTTTTCAATAAGACTTAATTGTTCTTAAGCCACGAATGCACAATTATATAATTTGTTATGATGAATTTTCATTTTTAGACTTCTGTGGTGGGAACCATTAATGCTTACGTGAAAAAAAATCATATAATTCTGATTTGCATAGCTTTATATCATCAGCTCCTAAATATGTACTAATTACTGACTGTATAATAAATCATTTTCACTGGTACCCTGTGCAAATTTAAAATAAGAATGCCATTATGAAGAGAAACACTTACAATGTTGGAGCAGCACAGTTACTTCAAAAGCGAACAGCTAGAGAATATAATTTTTACCTGCATGGATGAGAAATTGGATGAGGTCTGTTTAACAATAGCTGGGAAACAGGAATCTGGTTAGATATATTTCTGATATCAAGTATTCCTTTCATGGTGTTTTATTCTTTTGAAATTATTGTTAAATCAATTAAAAAATATTATGGCTTTATATAGTCAATGCTTTTTAGAGTTTTGTAGATTTATTGCTGCATTGCTTGATTAGGGAGTAGAAGCTTTGGGTTCTGTCCTTAGCATCGCCTAAGTGCCTGTAATAGCAGCACTCAGGAGACTGGAGATTCAGAAGTTCAAGATCTCTCCCAATGGTGAGTTCAAGGCCAGCTTGAATACCTAAGGCCCCCTCTATACATAAATATACATATCTATCTGTATGTACAACACACACACACATATATACACACATCTCTCTCTCTCTCTCTCTCTCTCTCTCTCTCTCTATATATATATATATATATATATATATATATATATATTCACACATATATGGAGTATAGTAGCACACACAGAGATAAGTGGATCTTTGTGAGTTCAAAGCTAGCCTGTTCTAGAGAATTCCAGGCCAGCCAGAGCTACACAATATACATTAAAAAAAAAAAAAAAAGACATCTGTAAATCTTAAAAGATTTATTTTTATATGCATGAATGTTTTGCCTGCATGTAAATGTGGGTACCATGAATGTTTCATGTCCTCAGAGGCCAGAAGAGTGTGTTAAATCTCCTGGGACCGGACTTAGAGAAAGTTGTGAACCATCATACGGATGCTAGGAATGGAACTGGGGCTCTCTGGAAGGGGAGCTGGTGCTCTTAACCACTGAGCTATCTCTACAACCCCAACTTTTTATTTATTTTTATTATTTATTTATTTATTTATTTACTTATTTTTAAGAGATTTTACCTCAGGTTTATTTGTAAAAACAGCATAGGACACTGGTCACCTGTAAATAGTGTGTAGGTAGGTATGTCACACCAGTCCATCTGTCTTCACATAGGCAGAAGCCTTTTCTATGGGGCCTTCACAGGGGCCTGGGCACCTTTGGGAGCCTGAGCTCTTGCCTTGGTTTGAACCTTGGGCTTTGGTTGGTAGAGCCTACAACCCTTGGCCATGTAGCTTCAGATCCTCTTCCCAAGCTGGGGATGGGCGATGAAAGCAAGCTGGCTGAGTTTGCGGCTGGGACCCTTTGGCATCTTGGGCTTAACGGGCTTAGGCTTCACAAGGGCCTTGATGGCCTCTGCACGGCACTCACTGCCTTTGTGTTGTTTGCCTGCATCTTCTTCAGGCCTTTCTTCTTGTGCTTCTTGGCAAAGCGCATGTTCCTCAGAAACTTGGAGTGAACCCCCTGAAGAGATTCGCATCTTTGTGACTGGGTTTCTTGATGCCATTTCTGTGCCATTTGCTGGACTGGTTGTGTGTGGTGTGGTTCTTGGACTTGGCCATGTCTGCACAGCAACCTGTGGCTCCCACCGCGCCTGGGACCAGAAGAAAAAGGTAACCCTGCCTTTTAAAAATACTTTTAAAAATACTTCGAATGCTCATTATTCTCAGTTCTCTGGCCATTTAGTCTTTTGTTTGGAATTTTTTTCTAACTAAAAAATTAATTTCTTTAGCTTTTCCTTTAATGCCCATATTTGCAACTTTGCTACAAATTCTGCCTTTTGCTTTTTGTTTTGATTTTTCGAGACAGGGTTTCTCTGTGTAGCCTTGGCTGTCCTGGACACACTTTGTAGACCAGGCTGGCCTTGAACTCATAGCAATCTACCTGCCTCTGCCTTCCGATTGCTGGGATTAAAGGCGTATGCTACCACCGCCAGGCCTGCCTTTGCTTTTTTGACAATACTTTTTTATTTTTGCAATATTAGTTTTTTGTCTTTTGTTTCCAGTGTTAGGGGTGGAACCTAGGGCTTTGCTACTTTGACTCAAGTGTCCTACACTCAGTAGAGCTACATCCATAGCTCTGTATTAATTATTTTTTGAAACAGGCTTTCACTAAATTGCCCAGGCTGACCTTAAATTCACAGTATAACCTAGACAGGCCTGGACTTTATAATCCTCCTGCCTTGTCCTCACAAATCCCTGGGATTATGGACCTTTGCCATCACACCCAGCTAGCCTCATTTTTGAAAGAGCTTTTCAAGGTGTCTTAGAATTAAAACTGACAGGTTTTTCCTTTGTTTTGTTTTGGGAGAAGTTCTCACCACAAACCCCAGCTGGCCCCGAACTCACTATGTAGGCTAGGCTAGCCTCCACCTTACAAACCCTCCCGCCTTTGTGACTCTGTCTTTGAGCCCTGGGGTAGCACGGATGCACTACTGCACCATCTAGTCTTTTTAGCCAATTGAACACATCCCACGGTCTCCTGGTTTCCATTGCTGCTGCTGGAACATGATCTTTTCTTTCCACTTTAAAGGCTTTCCTTTCGGTTTTGGTATTCTGCAGCTTCGCTGTGGTGCATCTCTCTTGAGTGCGGATTTATTGTTCCTCAAATTGCTGAGGATTTGGAGAGCTTCCTAAGTCTGGGGGTTGGAGTCTATCATCAGTCCTGAAAAGTTCTCAACCATTATCTTGTCAAAAACTGCTTCTGCTTATTGTCTTTTTGCTCTTCTTCCAAAGCCATAATTAGATTTATTTTAAATCTCACAATGTCTTCAATTGTCACTTAGATTCTCTTTCATACATATTTCATATCATGGTCACAAAGAGGTCGTTTTGTTGGTTTTAAATTAAAAATAAAAAAACCCTCTTTCTTCCTTCACCCATCTGTGTATATGATGTTGTGTGTGTGTTTGTGTGTGTGTGTGTGTGTGTGTGAGAGAGAGTATGTGTGTAGATGTGTGCACACAAGTGCAGGTGCCCCTAGAAGCCAGAGTGGTGGGTCACCTGCAGCTGAAGTTACAGGTGATTGTGACTGACCCAGTGTGAGCGCTGGGGACTGGGGTCAGGGCCTCTGCCGCAGTCCTCACTCTAAGCGGCTGAGGTATCTCTCTAGCCCCATGCCTTTTGTTTGTGGTATAAGTTCTTAGGTAGCTCAAGCTGGCTTTTAATTTACTGTTTAACCGAGAATGACCTTGAACTCTTGGCTCTCCTGGCTTCCTGGTCAAGTGCCACCACTGCAAATCTTTCTTTTTAATATTTTACTATTCTGTTGCACTGGGATACTTCTTTATGTCCATTTCCCATCCTCCAGCTTGTATTTCACCTGTGTCAAATAGATTATTACACCTCTCTTTTGAAGTTTAAAATATTATCTATATGGGATATATATGGGCACACACACACACACACACACACACACACACACACACACACACACCCCTTAAATTCTACTTTGCAGACTTTGGAGATAGCTCAGTTGGTGAAGTGCTTGTCTTATTAGCATGAGAACTTGAATTCAATCTCCAGGACCCACATAAAAAATATGTTCAATTATAATCCCAATTCTGGAAAAGCAGAGACAAACAGATCCCTGGGGCTCGGTGGCCAGCCAGCTGAAACAAATTCCTGAGCCTTGGGCCATTGAGGGACACTAGTTGAAAAAGCAAGGTGGATGGCTCTTGAGGAATAACACCTGAGGTTGTTCTCTGACCTTTATAACGCTTGTAGCATGTACATGGACACACATGTGCATACACATCATACACACACGGCCACACACATACAGGAAAAACATTCTGTCTGTCCTGAACAGACAGACTCATTATAGTTTATTTTTTTTCCCCCACATAATGCCTTCGATTTTTTTTTTTTTCGAGACAGGGTTTCTCTGTGTAGCCTTGGCTGTCCTGGACTCGCTTTTGTAGACCGGGCTGGCCTCGAACTCACAGCGATCCACCTGCCTCTGCCTCCCGAGTGCTGGGATTATAGGTGTGCGCCACCACGCCCGGCAATGCCTTCTATTTTTAAAGACAGGGTCTCATGTATTTATCCCTGGCTGGCCTGGAACAAAGTAGACCAGGCTGGTCTCAAACTCACAGAGATCCACCTGCCTCTGCCTCCTGAGTGCTGGAGTAAGGGTGTGTAACACCACTCCTGGCCTTCACACTTGTCTTTCATTCATGCTTTGTTACTGTCTTTTTACAGTTTGTCCTCCATAAATTCAATATCTTGAGTCCTTCAAAATACCATCGTCTTATATTAGAATGACTTCTTATTAATGGCATCTCTTTTAGTTAGGGCTTCTACTGCTGGGATGAACACCATGACTAAAGCCACGTGGGGAGGAAAGGGTTTATCTATCTTACACTTCCACATCACGGGTCATTATCAAAGGAAATTGGGGCAGGAACTCAAACAGGGTAGGAACCTTGGGGCAGGAGCTGATGCAGAGGCCATGGAGGAGTGCCCTTAATAGCTTCTATAAAAAAGCTCAGCCTGCTTTCTTATAGAACCAAGGACCACTAGCCCAGGTATGGCCCCTCCCACAATGGTCTGGGTCCTCCTTCATTGATCACTAATTAAGAAAATGCCTTATAGGTCTGCCTATAGCCTGATCCTACTGAGGCATTTTCTCAGTTGGGCCTCTCTCCTGTCCAGTAACTCTATCGTGTGTCAAGACGACATTAAGACAGCCAGCACACTATCCTACTTTCTTCTGTACTTACTATTCTTAAAATGTGAGCAGGTCATTTTTTTCTCAGAGTTTTATTGATAGTATATTTTTAAGGCTTCAGATGAGAGTAGGTTCCTCCAGAGAGGACTGCTGGGTTCTTTGCAGGCGTCTGAGAACGTGATCAGTCAAAAATCAATAATTATTAGCTTAAGGTTCTCTGGAATTATCCAGGTACTCGGGCGAGAATTGGACCGTGCCTCTAAATTCTCAGATAGGATTTTACTGCCCCCTCCCATCTCCACTTGGTGCCAAGGTTTAAGGTTATTTACTTATTTGTGGACTCTAGAGGAGCAGAACACTGGCAAAGAGGAGACTATTTTTAAAGATCGTTATAACAACTAACCCTTGGAAGTGCAGTGCTTGCGTCTATCCCCCCAGAAGGCCATGTGGAAAGCAAGACTTTTTTTTTAGATCAGATCAAAATACAGGGGGAAATTAAGGGGTCATAGAAGGGAAAAGAACTGCTTACCCAGCAGTCTGTTTGAGTATCCTGCCAAGAATTTCCAAACTGCTTGCGAGGGGCTATAATCACTTTTCTGAGGAAAAAAAAAATCTCACAAACAAGATTATGAATCATGTTTATAGTCAAAAACTGTCTTCGCTTCCGTGTGACCCATGGATAGCGAGCATTCCTTTGAACTTTTTTTTGGCCTGTGTTTTATTTTACAGCTTGTAAGCTGGTATAGTGAACCTCTTAGCCCCCTTAAAATCTTACTCACCCAAGAGCTGTTTGGATAAAATAAGTACACCGAAATATATTCAACCTTTTAAATCCTTTGAACAATGTAAATCAAAGCTCACCAAAAATCACATACTGGGTTTCATTTTGTTTCCTAAGACAGGGTTGCATTCTACAGTCCAAGCTATCCGGGAACTCATTAGGTAGCACAGCGTGGTCATGAGCTTTCTGTCCTCCTGCCTCAGCCTTTCGAATGCTGTGATTACAGGCAGGCAACATGATGCTTGGCCTTACAACTACTGTTGTCTCTTTCTGGAGAAGCCTACCCCAACCCTCACCCAATACACTACTAGCCTGTTCCTTTTGTTTGTTTCTGTTTTCTTGAGACAAAGTCTTAGGTAACCTACACTAGCCTTGAGTTGATTGTGTAGATGAGGCTGGTCTTCAACTCCTGACCCTACCTCCAAAGGGCTAGCGTTACAGGCATATGAGCTATAATAGTGTCTGAAGCCAGCATGGTCTACAGGAGTGACTTCTAGAACAGGACATCTGGGGTTACATAGACAAACCCTGTATTGAAAAACAACAACAACAACAGCAACAACACAATAAAATTAAAAAAGAAAGAAAAGAAAAAAGCACTATTATAGCTTAAATCACATACATACGTATTGATAGTGGAGACTTCAATATTCGACTCCATTCTCACCAATAGATAGAGCATCAAGACAAAAACTAAACACAAAAATGCTGGAGAACCTAAAGTTATAAACCAAATGGACCTGCCAGGTGTGGTGGCACATGCCTTTAATCCCAGCACTCGGGAGGCAGAGGCAGGTGGATTCATGAGTTCAAGGCCAGCCTGGTCTACAAAGCGCGTCTAGGACAGCCAAGGCTACACAGAAAAACCCTGTTTCAAAAAACAAAACAAAACAACAACAACCAAGAATCAATGCAACAAAGGATGGTTCTGTGAGAAAATAATATTGAAATATCCAAATTAAATAAAAAGTGGAAAGAAAATATCCAACTTAGCAAAACCAAAAGAGGGTTATAATAACAGACACCAAGGAAATTCAGACACTCATGACGAAATAATTTAAAAACCTGTACACCACAAAATTGGAAAATCTAAACTAAATGAATAATTTTTTAAAAATAAATACCACTTACCAAAGTTAAATCAAGATCAGATGAGCAATTTAAATAAACCTGTAGCCTCTAGTGAAATAGCAGCAGTCACTGACTGTCTCCCAACCAAAAAAAAAAAGCCCAAGGCCACATGATTTTATTGCAGAATTCTACCAGACTTTCAAAGAAGCGTTAAAGCTGATACTCCTCAAATTATTCAACAAAAGAAAAACAGAAGGATCATTTTCCAATTCATTTTATCAGGCTGCAGTTATCCTGATACCCAGAAGACATAAAGACCCAGCGAAGAAGTGAATTATAGACCAATGTCTCTTATGAATATAAATGCAAAAGTACTCAATAAATCACTTGCCAACTGAATTCAAGAGCACATCAAAAGGACCATTCACCATGATCAAGTTGGCTTCATTCCAGAGATGCAGTAATGGCTCAACATACGTAAATCAACAAATGTAATCCACTCTACACACAGCCCGAAAGACAGAAACCAGAAGAAGCCATCAACAAATCTAACACCTCTTCATGATAAAAGTCCTGCAGGGTTAGGGAATACACGGGACATACCTCAACATAGTAAAGTCAAAGTACAGCAAGCTCTTAGCCAACATCAACTTAAGTGGAGAGAAACTCAAAGCAATTCCTCTAAAGTCAGAAATAAGACAAAGCTGTCTTTAGGGCTTAGCAATTAAGAGCACTGGCTGCTCTTCCAGAGGGCCTGAGTTCAGTTTCCAGAAATCACATGGTGGCTCACAACCATCTATAATGAGATTTGATGCCTTTTTCTGTCTGATCCTCTCTTCTGTCATATAGGACTACACACAAATAAAGAACCTATATACATAAAAATACATAAATAAGTTTTTTGTTTTTGTTTTTGTTTTTTTTTGGTTTTTCGAGACAGGGTTTCTGTGTGTAGCCTTGGCTGTCCTGGAGTCACTTTGTAGACCAGGCTGGTCTCGAACTCACAGCGATCTGCCTGCCTCTGCTTCTCAAGTGCTGGGATTAAAGGCGTGCGCCACCACGTCCGGCAGTAAGTATTTTTTAAGTTGTGTTTTTTAAGGCAGTGTTGTCCACTCTCTTCCTATCTATTCAATAAAGTATTTGAAGACTTAACTACAGCAATATGAAACTGTAGGAGATCAAGGGGATATATATGGAAGAAGTCAAAGTATCATTATTTGTAGATGATATGATAGTATACATACCCTAAATTTTCCACTGAAAAACTCATATAGCTGATAAACATCTTCAGCAAAGTATATGGGTACAAAATTAATTAACAAAAATTAGTAGTCCTCTTCTATTCAATGACAGACTGAGAAGGAAATCAAGGAAACAATACTGCTCACTCTAACCTCATATAACAAAATATCTTGGGATAACTCTAACCAAGCAACTGAAAACGTGTATGATAAAAAATACCTCTAAGTCACTGAAGAAGATAACAGAAGACGGAAAGACCTTCCGTGCTCATTGATCAACAGGAGGAAAATAGTAAAATTGGCCATGTTACCAAAAGCAATCTACAGAGTATGTGTAATTGCTGTCAACATTCCAAAATAATTCTTCACTGATCTTGAAAGGACGATCTTCAGCTTCCTATGGAGACAGAAAAAATTGAAACAAGCAAAGAAACAAAAACAAAAACTAGGATAGCTAAAACAATTCTGAATAATAAAAAAAAACTGCTGTAAGTATCACCACCCCTTATTTCAAGTTACACTACAGCATGGTATTGGCACAACAATTTTTTACATGTTGATCAATGGAATGGAACTAAAGGCCCAGACATAAATCTACCCACAGACACCTGAGTTTTTATAAGAAATCAGAAATATACACTGGAAGAAAGGTAGCATCTTCAACAAATGGTGTTGGTCCAACTGGATGGCTGTATGTAGAAGAATCCAAATAGATCCATATGCATCACCCTGCACAAAACTCAATTCCAAATGGATCAAAGACCTCAACATAAAACCAGATACCTTGACCTGATAGATGGGAAAGTAGTAAATAGCCTTGAACTTATTGGTGCAGGAAATGACTTTCTGAAAAGAACACCATTAGCACAGATACTAAGATCACCGTAAAGGGGACCTCATGAAGCTGAGATGCTTCTGCATGGCAAAGGACACCGTCATCTGGACAAAACAGCAGCCTAGAGAATGGAAGAAGATTTTTTACCAACTACATACATATCTGATAGAGGGCTAATATCCAAAATATGTACAGAACTCAAAAAACTAGATATCAAGAAAATAAATAACCCAGTTTAAAAATGGGGGTATAGAGCTAAACAGAGAATTCTCATAAATAGAAGCTCAACTGGCTGGAAAAACACTTTAAATGTTCAACAACCTTAACCATCAGGGAAATACAAATTAAAACTACTTTGAGAGATTTCAGCTTATGCACACTGGAATGGCTAAGCGCAAAGGGAACACTCTTGCATTGCAGGTGAGAGTGCAAACACGTACAGACACTATGGAAATCAGTGTGGCAGTTCCTGAGGAAGATGAGATTGGTCTACCTGAAGGCCAGCTACACCACTCTTGGGCACGCACTGAAAGGAAGCTTCATCCTACCACAGAGACACTTGCTCAACCATGTTCACTGCTGCTCTATTCAGAACATCCAGAAATTGGAAACAACCTAGATGCTCTTTGAGAGAAGAATGGACAGAGTGGTGCACAAAGAATGGAAAAAGCAGAACACAAATGTAAACACAACGGACGGAACTAGAAGAAAAAAAACAAATCATCCTGAGTTAACCCAGGAAGAGAAATATGGAATGTATTTCCTTATATGTGTATATTAGCTGCTACGTCAATGATAACCAAGCTATAACCCAGAGAACCACAGAGGTTAGGTACAGAGTATGGGACTAGGGGAGACAGATCTTTCTAGGAAATGGAAATAGGATAGTATGGATGGATTGGGTGTGGTGGGGACTGGAACAGGAGAATCAAGTGGAGAAGGAAAAGGAAAGAGTTGGATGGGAGGAGGAAATACAAGGAGAAATGGTTAAAATTAAGGACCATTTGAAGGGTAGTATTGAAATACAATACAATAGGAGCTTCCTAATTATATATATGTTTATGTAGGCTATCGTGGTGGTTTGAATGAAATGACCCCCACAGGCTATGCGACTGTACAACTGGCAGGATTAGAAGGTGTGGCCTTGTAAGAGGAGGAGGTGTGTCACTTTGAGGTCTCAGAAGCTCAAGCCTGGCCTCTTTCTGCTGCCTGTGGATCAAGATGTGGAGCTCTCAGCATCTTTTCCAGCACCATGTGGGCCTGCGCACCACCACACTTCCTGCCATGACAAGAGACTAAACCTTTGAAGTGTATGTAAGTCAGCCCCAGTTAAACGTTTCCTTTATAAGAGTCCTGTGGTCACAGTGTTTCTTCATAGCAGTAGAAACCCTAACTAAGACAGTTCTCTAAATGAAATTGCCAAACAATGGGGAGATGGGGAGGCAGAGCCCTAATTGAACATCTCTTGCCACCACTCTTGCTTCCAGTACTACGATTGGGTTAAATATAATTGAGCTTTTGGCCAAAAGGGTCCCATCAGAATCCCCAAACAACCCAGGCTGTTGCCAAGACTACAGGTTGCTCTCCCCAACAGATTAAAGTCCTGTTGCTATAGACAGCACCTACGTAACTCACTAAACATGGAGAGGTTGGGCTGGCGTCTACAGAGAGCCTTCACCACTAGCTTCTGGTATCTGGTATACAAAGGTACTCTGCAAGCTACCAAAAGAGAAACACAAACACCAGGCCACCCACAACCCAGTTGATCTACAATGGTGTTATGGCTGCAGGATACGCTAGTGTCATGGTGGCACAAAGTCTGTGGGAGTAACCAACCAATATCTGATTTAACATAAGGCCAACTTTATGAGATGGAACCCATCTGATACTGCTTGGGAGACTAAGAACCCGAGACTAGATAGCCCAGAGACCTAAAGTCAACTATTACTGTTCAACAATAACAACAGCAGCACAACAATTGAATGATGCCTAGTTGCGTTCTTCTGTATTCATAGATCAGTGTCTTCTTCAGCCATCATCAGAGATGCTTCCTCTTGCAACAGATGGGAACAAATCCAGAAGCCCTGTGAAGAGTGTGTCTCTGATTCTTTTTTTTTTTTTCCTCCTGTTTTATGGTTTTATGAGATTCTTGGGTATCCCTGCCTGTCCTGGAACTCACTCTGTAGACCAGGCTGGCCTTGAGCTCACAGAGCTCCACCTGCCTCTGCCTCCCTACTACTGGGATTAAAGGTGTGCGACACCACTGCCTGGTGGGTCTCTGTTTCTTGTGTTTTCTCCCGGGCTACTTTTCATTCTGTGTGTTTTGTCCGATTCCAATGTGTCCGTTTCTGTTTTATCTACTATAATATGTTTTATTATTATTATCACTTATAATAATGAGAGGCAGAAGGGGTGAGTCTGGATGAGAGGTAAGTGGGGAGGAGTTGAGGGAGGGGAGACCATAATCAGGATACATTTGAGAAAAAAATATTTTCAAAAAAAAAAAAAAAAAAGAAAGAAAGAAAAAGAAGCATGCTGTGTACTTTTAGGCTTGAACCAAGGTTATCAAATACTGGCTAGTGTACCACATGGTACCAGCCTTCAGCTTCTGTTTTAAGCCTAGGATTTCTACTACAGCTGAGGCTTTACCTCCACCAACGGCTGTAGAGGAATGTTAACTCAGAACATGGCTGCTCTGGCAAGAGATCACATCCAAAGACCTTCTAGGTCTGTGTCATCTGGCAGGAAGACAAACTTGGCTTTAATCCAAGAGACAGGCAAACCAATCCGAGTTCAAGCCCAGCCTGATATAAAGCAAGAATCAAGTAAAGAAAAGCTTAGGTCCACTTGTGGTGGTTCATGCCTGTAACCCCAACGGAAGGTAAAGTTAGTTTGTAGAAGGACGCACCCGTTGTTTGAAAGCGGTGTCTCATTGAGTGGCAGAAAAAGTGACAAATCAGAAAAGATTTAACAGAATAGGATACGCCCAGCTCATGAGAAGAGAGAGGTAAGGGAAGCCACTTAAGAGGCAGTTTTTCAGAGAGAGCAGGCAGTTTTACTAGGACAGTGTTAGAGAGATGGGTTGCAGAGAGAGAGAGAGGAGTGGGGGGGGGACACTCAGGTGAAGATGGAACAAGTCAGAAAATTAGAAGAAGCCAGGTCAGAACAGATTGCTGAGTTAGAGGCCAAGCAGAGCAATTCCGTCTGAGAGAGAAGCCAGATTAAATAAATGAGCTGGGAGAAGAGTTAGAGCCAGAACAGCTGAGTTGAACCAGCCAGCCCAGAGCGCAGAAAGAACAAATAAGAGTTTATTAAGCAGTAAGTCTTAGAGGCTGGAAACATTCTAAGCCTAGATTAGATTGTACAGAGGCTAGAAGCTTCCAGAACCAGGCCTAGGCCAGCAGAAGGAGGTAGTAAGCCTCCCAGACAACAGTTGAGTCAGGAGAATAGAAGTTTCTTTTACAAATGGCCTCTCTTGGCCTCTCACAGTGCCAACTCTTGGAGACACTATATGACCTCTTCTGTCCTACAGATTTCATGCTGACAAAAGACATTCATTGCCAAATTCAGCTGCATCCTCAGTGCACTATGGACCATAGTTTCTGTGTGCTAACTCGGAGGGAAATACTTCTTCCCTGAAGATTTAACCTGCATAGTATAGTCCAGGCATGGCAAATATGGATCTGGCAGGCTTTGCCCTTCTCCCCAATTCCGTTTGCCTTGCTAAACCAAACCAAACCAAACCAAAACCAAAAACCACCCCATTAGATTACATTCCTAAAGCTAGCCACTAAGGTCTATTCCCTTATTTGGCCAATTCCTTCTTCTGAGAGTGACTATGAAGTTCTAATTATCAAAGTATTGAAGTCCAGCAATTAAAAGCCCCATTTGGCTCACCTAATTAACATGCCCAATTAAAATTAAACACCCATCCTACTAGGATGTTTCCCCCTTCACCTTTATAAACCACCAATTGCCTGTGGGCCACCTCTGTCTCCCCAGGCCTCCGAGCCTGGACAAAACCTCTTACCCCATGCCCCTGCCCCTGCCCTCCTCCTCCTCTGTCCCCTTCCCCCTCCTTCCTCTTCCTCTGTCTCCAGTCTTTCTTTCTCATCCCTGCCCTCTGTCCCTCTGGGACAAATGCTTTTCCTTTGTGCCAAGAACATGGTCTAGGGGTGTCTTGAGGAGGCTACATTCATTGGTCACAGCTGATTTTTTTTTTAGCCCCAGTTGATGTTACAGCAGTGTCCCGTCCAGCAGGACCAGTAATTACGGGGTCGCGAGGGGAGCCATACCTGAAAAGATGGGACGAGAAAGAAGGAGGCGAGACCAAGTAGAGTTCCTATCAAGGTCTGTTTATTGAATCAAAAGCAAAATCTTATATGCGGTGGAGGCAGGAGCTAAGCAGTAGGGGGAGGGCCCAAGAATGCCTCCAGAAGATACCAGCAGGGGAACATCCTGTGGCTCATCTCGGAACAATTCCTATCTTATCTTAGCTACTATCTCTCGGAAATTCCCGAGCTAACCTGCTAAATGGCATCTGCAGAGGCTGAAAGGAGGAAGTTTAGCTTTGGAACAGGGCATCAGTATTTTTCCATAGCCAGTAGATTCTTTTAGCCTTGAATGACCCCGGGCCGGCTCCGAAAAGACCAGCCCCCACAATAAAGCACAACAGGTGTCTAACTGTTGATCTACGACAAGGTCAGCTAGTTTCTGGTGAATGGCAGACTTCTGGAGAAACAGGAACCTAGGTTCTGACAAGATGGTTGAACATTGGCCATGTAGCCCGTCCCCAACACAGCAGCAGTTACTCCAGTAAAGACTTTACTTTCACAGATTCTTAATTCAAGATATGACATGAGCTAGGCGGTGGCGGCACATGCCTTCAATACTCATACATGTAAAATATCAAGGAAATCTCAGCATTTGGGAGGCAGAGGCAGGCGAATCTCTGAGTTTGGGGCCAGCCTGCTCTACAGAGTGAGTTCTGGGACAGTCAGAGCTACACAGAGAAACCCTGTCTTAAAAAACAAACAATAATGCCTTTAATCCCAGCACTCGGGAGGCAGAGGCAGGCGGATCGCTGTGAGTTTGAGGCCAGCCTGGTCTACAAAGTGAGTCTAGGACAGCCAAGGCTACACAGAGAAACCCTGTCTCGAAAAACCAAAAAAAAAACAAAAACAAAAACAAAAACAAAAACAAAAAGCCAAGCAATAAAACGACAACACAACAGACAAACAACAGCAAAGGCATGAATGGCCCTGATAGTCTTTGCTTCTGAAACTTCCCAAGCCAGGGCTCCATTGTCTGTGCCTCTCTCAACATTTTTCCCCCTTGAGGCAGGATTTCTCTGTGTAGCCTTGGCTGTCCTGGACTTGCTCTATAGACCAGGCTTGCCTTGAACTCACAGAGACCAACCTGCCTCTGCATCCCGAGTGCTCTTGGTCCCCATAACAGTTCATTAAGCTCTGATCACTCACCAACAATTTTTAGCCCAAAGTTCCAAAACCCTTCTACAGTCTTCCTAAAAACAACATGCTCAGATTAATTACAGTAACACCTCACATTCCTGGTACCAATTTCTGTTCTAATTTGCTCTCTGTTGCTGTGATAACACTCCAACTAAACCAACCAACCACCCACCCCAAAAAACTTGGGGATGAAAGAATGTATTCATTTGGCTTACTGCTTGGAGCTCATTATTAAGGGAATCTAAGGCAGAAAATCAAGGCAGGAAGCTAGAGGCAGGAACTGAGGGAACCAGAGTCTGCGGAGGAGTGCTGCTAACTGGCTCTCTCCAGGCTCACCTTCAACTGCTTTTCTTACACAACCCAGGCAGATCTGCGTAGGGATAGCACCTCCCACAGTGGGCTGGGCCCTCCTAGGTCAAGTCCATTGGCCAAGTTTGATGGAAGTGATTCCCTAATTGAGACTCTTTTCCCAGGTATGCCTAGATTTGTGGCAAGCTGACAAAAACTATGAAATGGCTGGTTTTGAACTTCCAGTCCTCTCGCCTCAGCCTTCTGAGTAGCTAAGGTTACAAACCTGTGCCTTGTTTGCCCATGTGTGTGATATTTTGTTCCAGTCAGCTGTGATATATGTCAAAGCCGCTAGTTTTTCATGACAAATATCACCGTTGATATATAGAAGTGTTTGAAAGATGGTATTTATGTTTGCTTTCTTATAACCTCTTTGCTTTCATTTTCTTTTTAGTGCTATTAAAAATCCTTTGTATTTTTATGTCCTCTTTACTTTTTTTAAATATATATATATATTTTAAGATTTATTTATTTATTACATATACAGTGTTCTGCCTGCATGTATGCCTGCACAGATCTCATTATAGATGGTTGTGAGCCACCATGTGGTTGCTGGGAATTGAACTCAGGACCTGTGGGAGAGCAGACAGTGTTCTTAAGCTCTGAGCCATCTCTCCAGCCCCATCCTCTTTACTTTTAATTACCTGCATTCAATAATAAAAAAAAAAAAACCAACAGATTTCATTTCAGTTTTGTGTGTGTGTGTGGATATATGCATAGGAGTACAGGTACCCAAGGAGTCCAGAAATGGGCCTCTGATCTCCTGAGGTTGGAGTTGTAGGCAGCTGGGAGCTATCCCGTATGGGTGCTGGGAACTGCACTCTGGTCCTCTGGAAGAGCACCAAGTACTTTTAACCATTAAGTCACATCTCCAGCCTTAAAAAAAGAAGAAAAAAAAAAAGATCATGTTTATTATGTGTGACTGTGCACATGTGTGTGTGTGTGTGTGGGCATGTAAGACAACTCGTGGGAGTTGATTCTCCCCTGGTAGGTCCCAGTGATTGAACTCAGACCATTAGCCTAGTCAGTGTGTAAGTAAACTCTGGATAGCATCCCAGACCTTTTTTCTTTTTTTTTAAGTGAAGCTAAAAAGCTACAGTAGTCTGTCTGTAAACTCCTTAGTATACTGATGGCCTTTTTCTCATATGAGCATTATCTACGGGGTTAAAAACGTTATCGTTCCTTAATGAGTATGTAGTGCAACACATCAGAATTGGAAATGCCGAGTAATTTATCTAGACACATATCTAATTAGCTCTCCCTTTAATGTAGGTCTCCTTATTTCTCATACCCCGTTTCCCACTGGCTAGATTTTTCAAAGGCCAATTGAAGGAACTGGGGCTGAGGCAGGAGAGAATTAGGCAAAGCAATTTGCCTCATTTGTTGTAATCTCCAGTTTCAACTCTCAGGGTAAAAGCAAAGCACAGAGGAAGCAGCTGAGATGGGGTGTGTTTTTCTTGTTATCTAATATTTTAGGAACATTGTTTAGATATAATTGACTGCGGCTCCCAGTGAGTAATGCAATTTAGATAACAGCAGGAAACACACTTTTACCCTGATTTTATTTATTTTTAAATACGGGGTCTCTCTATGAGTCTATGTAGTTCTGGAACTTGCTACGTAGAATGATCTGGCTTTGAACTCTATATAGACATGGAGCTACCATGCCCAGCTAGTTACAAAATCATTTTTAAAAAATATTTATTTTATGTGTATGAGTGTTTTGCTTGCATGTACATGCTGGGATCCCCTGGAGCTGAAGGGTGTGTGTGAGCCACCACCATGTGGGTGCTGGGCAACCAGGCTCTTAACTGCTGACCTCATCTCTCCAGCCTCCCACAAACTAATTTTTGCTTGCATTCTTATCTATCAAATTCCATTAAAACCCGAATTCATTAAAAAGAAGAAGAAGAAGAAGAAGAAGAAGAAGAAGAAGAAGAAGAAGAAGAAGAAGAAGAAGAAGAAGAAGAAGAAGAAATTGGGCTTTCAGTTAGCCTAAAAAAAAAAATTGCTTCAGAATTAGGTGACAAATTTGCATCTGCTGACAAACTGCAACGTTACCAGCTTCACATAACAATAATTTCCCTTGTGTTTATGGGAAGTACAAACCGGACCTCTCAGGTTTGTGAACAGAATATGGCAGAATCTCCCCCCCAACCTGGACCAGCCCTTCAGACAAAAATCTAATTGTTTTTCAAATGTTAGCATATCTGATTCAGACCTGCCTTAAAGATCAGTGGCTGGCATAATTTATTTAACTGGGGCGGTAAATTTCTTTTTCCTTGGGCAACATAATGGCCAAGTCTGCAATCTTTTAAAGCTGCTATGAAATACACCAGTAACAGGCAAAACTCTGTGGCTTATTTGTTTTGAAGTATCCAGATGATCCGAATGTCATCTGATTTCCTGTCAGGAAAATGTAATGTGAATTGTGTTTAAAAAAAAAGAAAAATCATAGTTCCGGAGTAGAAGGGAAACCAAGTAAGTAATTTTAAAAATTTTTATCACAGAAAACTGCCTTGTTAGAGGCGGCTCAGTGTCCTCTTTCTGTATTGTTAACTTGCCTTTTTTCTGTTCGTCTGTACTGTAATTTGCTTTCTTCCGGGGATGAGTTCTACCCCTTTCGCTCCTCAACAGGATGGGGATGGAGGATGGGGTCATGGGTAAAAACGCCAGAAATTAAGTGTAAGAGTTGAGGTACTTAATAAAGAATTGAGAGACACTGCCACGTATTTGTTTAAACTGTCACCAACCTCACTGTAAAACTTAATGACTGTAAAACCTGGCAGGAGGATCCCGAGCATGACTATGTACAAGTAAAAAAAAAAAAGAAAAAAGAAAAAAGAAATAGAAAAAGCCCGCTAGGCTATTTTCATCCCAGCATGACTGAAATCCACGTTTCAAACCTCCTGTGAGGCAAACAGCAAATGAGACACCACAGGGATCGTTCTGTTGAAAATAGAAAGCAGCAGTTCCTGACCGCTTTTCTTTCTTTCTTTCTCTTTTAATTTTTATTTAATGAATTTATTCAGATTACAACTAAATTGTTATCCCACCACTGTATCCTCCCCCGTTCCTCCCTCCCTCTTTCACCCTATTCCCCTCCCTTAGGCATTCAACCCAGGATTTCTACTCGGAGACCACCCCCTGCCCTCCAGGCCGGTTTGGCAGGATCTGGCACCAGCCGGAGGTAGGGAGGCGGGTCCTGCCCTGAGAGCGCTTCCAGGCCTCCTGAGATGGTGCAGGCCTGGGGTCCGACCCTGCACATGGCCTCCCCTCGGGGGACAAGGGCGCCCGAGCCCTGCACCCCAGGATGCCCGGAGGGACCCTGCAGAGAGCAGAGGCAACTGCCAGGAGCTCGCGGTGCCGCCCGCGCCCTCGCCCCGCACAAGATCCCGGAGGCCGGCTCGCTGCAGCGTCACGTGACGGGAAGGGGGTGTGGCTTGACGTCCGGCTGGGGGCGTGGCTGAGAGAGGGGGCGGGCCCTGGAGTGTGAAGGCTCGTGGCGGCTCTTGGCGCCCCAGAGAGGCGGCGTCAAGGCGGATGACAGCATTCGGCTGCGACGCGCTCCCAGCTGGGCGGCGGTGGTAGCGGCAGCAGCCCGAGCGGCAGCGGCGTTCGACTTGGCCGCCGCCGAGGGCGGCAGCGGCAGGGAAGGAAGGGGGTCCGCCCTGGCCCTCGGGCCGAGGGCTCGGAGTTCCCTCGCCGCTCGGGGCCGAGCCCCGGCCGCGACTAGACGGTGCCCACCGCCGGGGCTGCCTCGCAGTTGCCGCCGGCGACCGCTACCGAGAGAAGTTGGGGGTCCCACCGGACGCTAGGGCCCGGGACCCCGGCGTCGCCGTGATCCCTCCCGCGGAAGCCTGCTCCCTGCGAGCCGCCGCCTCAGGGGCTCCGCGTCGGTGAGTGGCTCTTGTCCGGAGTTGGGGGGCAGCGGAGTCGTGCCTTTGTGGGGAGGGGGGTGGCTGTCCTCTCCCTCAGTCCCATGTTCCGAGCTCGGGCCGTGGGCACTCCCGCCCGGGGCACCCCGCGCCGCGAGTTCCTCTCCTGCTCCTTTGTCCCTTTTTAGGAAGGGAGATTGGCAAGGCTGGCGGGGGTGGCGTGTTTTGGGGCCCACGGTAGGTGCGTCTGCAGCGGCACAAAGCCCAGCGGGGGACCTGGGATGGGGGCGGGGGCGGCTCGGGGTTCTGGGTCCCGAGTGTCTGCCCCTCCCGAAGTTTGACAGGGCGACCGCTGGGCTCGCCGGAAGCCCCCGCCCCGTGGAGGGGGGTGAAGACCTGGCGCTTTGTCGCCCGGGGCGGTTAAGGCAAGGCTTGGGGTTTTCCTGTGACAGCCCCTGAAGAGGCTGTGCCGCGCTCTGCAGACCGCACCCGCCTTTGCAGAGAGTGTGGCGGTGTTCCCTACACCTCCGCTCCGGTGGCCTTCTTGCCACACTGGAGAAAAGGCGGGGTCCCTCGTTGCACTTTACGTCTTGTCGAGTGCAGTCAGGTTCCAGGGAGTTTGATAATGGAGCATGCTTTTGCTTCATTGAGCAACCCACTCAAGACCGACTGATGCGAGGCAACAGTAGATGCAGATTTTCCATTCATTAAAGTCACTTAACACTTCTTTATGAGCGACATCTGCGTTGCGAAACATAACCCAATTTCATTTTAACTAAATGCCGTTTTAAATAAGAAGGAACTTGGGTTCCTTTCTAAACAGATGGGAAAACTTATCTGATGATATGAGAGTGTCTGCTTTCAGTAACTTTGTGCCTTTTTGCTGCTAGAAAGACTTAAGTAACATTTAGTAGTATTAAGAGTAATTTTACTGTAAACAGCCTCAAATTACTGCAGCCCCTAATTAGCACTACTAAAGGTCTTTTAAGATAACTGTTTTAAACAGTTTTTGCCTCTTGGAGGCTTCCAGAGAGCAGGCCAGGAACAGGTAAATTGCTTGTTAGGGTTCCTCCTCCCTTACGGTAGTGTGCCTCCACATTTAATCGTGCTGAGAGACTGGGATCCGTTGCTCTGCTTGCTAGAACCTGTTTTGCAGTGAGATTATTAAGAATGCTAGTTTTATAAAACAGGTTGGAGAAGGAGGGAAAAGGCCATGCAATCTAAAATGCACTCTATTAAAAGTACACCTAATTTCCAGTGTGTTCCCCTCTTCTGGTAGCAAGTATGTAGAAGGACTGCAGTGCGCTTGCTCGAAGTGCTAGCGACGGGATAGATGAAACTCAAGACCTACCGAAAGGTCTTTAATTATGGAGATTAAGTTGTTGCGGTCAGATTCCATGTGAACAGTTTGAGCCACAAAGATCAACACAGGTGCCTAGAAATGCTTGTTTAATTAAAACTGGACGTGGTTTACTTTCATTGAGCTGTGATCATTACTAAATGTCTGATCTATGAATTTTTTTTCTTAATTTAGAATTTTTGCTTTTTGTTTGTTTGCTTTTGTTTTCTGAGATGGGTTTTGTGTTGCCTGGCTGGCCATGGTGTTCATTATATAGCTAAGGCTGGCTTTGGAACTTGTCAGAATCCTCCTGCCTCAGCCTCCTGACTGCCACCTGTGTTCCAGTGTGCCTGGTTTTTGTTACATTTTTGCAGCAAAGGAATGTTTCTTAAGATATTCATAGGATTTCGATATTTGGTAAAATGTTTTTTGCTTCTGAATTCATCTTTGAATTGAGAGTTAAAAAATATACTTTGGAGATAGCGATGCGGTCCTTTGAGATGTTCTCTTTCAACTTGCTTTGGAAAAAGTGATACAATTATGAATTTATAGACTGTGCCATTACACAAAGATTTTTGCTTTTAAAGAACAAATTGCAAGATTTTAGCTAAACATTGAGTGATCTTAGTATATTTCAGCTTGGTTTGGGTAACAACTAATCCATCACTAGTAGTTAACTCAGACAAAGAATTGATATTTTGATGATTCATAATATTATTTTTGAAAACTTTTGCCCTTACAGCAATACTTGAAGGGTTTTGATTATGTCCAAAGTTTAAAATACAAATAACAATAATCGTGGCATACCAGGCAAGCAAAGAATGACGGCTAGCAATCATCCTGGCATCCCAGGAAGGGGATAAGACAGTACCTCATTATAATATGATGTGTAAGTGAGCCTTAAGTACAGTGTAGAGCTTCTGAAATGCTGGGTGTGGTATGTGTTAGGGACCCTGCACCTGGGAGATAGAGGAAGGGGCAGTACCTCGAGTTTGCAGCTTGCCTTGAGGTCCTATCTCAAAAAACAAACAAACAACAACAAACAACCCAAACAGTACCCAAACCAACCAACCAACCAAACAATCCCTCCCCCCCCAAACCTCTGAGGAGTGTTGAACATAGGTGGCTGAATGCAAGGAGAGCACCAGAAGAGCTTGGTTCTGGCAGTTGTAGTTGAAGCAGTTTTCTTGTGGCTGGGACCACGGGTAAATAAGTGGACTAATGCGTGCAGATGTCATGTCAGTATATAAGAACCACATAAAAGGTTTTTGATTTATCCTTCTACCTTACTCTGTACTGCATACTCTCACAAATAATGAAATCAAAGATGCATTTAGAAGACACAATAGGGATTTTTTTCCCCCAAAACTTACTGTGAGTCAGACACTTTGTAGGGAAGAAGTCCTTAATCTGGAACTCCATACTCCTAGGCCTTACCCTAGATAACTTTACCTTTTGTAAAAGTAACTTTGATTGGCCTGTTTTCGATTGTTGTTTGGGAGGCTTACTGCTTCCTTCTGCTGGCCTAGGCCTACTCCTGGAATCTTTTAGCCTCCATACAGTCTAACCTAGGCCTAGAATGCTTTCAGCCTCTGAGACTTACTGCTGAATAAGCTCACCCTTTCTTGTTCTTTCTGAGCTCTGGGCTGGCTGGTTCAACTCAGCTGTTCTGGCTCTAACTCCTCTCCCAGCTGACTGATTCAGTCTGGCTGCTCGCTCAGCCTCTGACCTGCAGCTCTAGGTAATGTACACGCCCAATAGCAATAATCCGTTTTGCTTACAGGCCAATGAAGACTCTCCAAAGTAGCAACAGTCCACTTTGTCCATGAGTTATTGTATGAAAAAACCATAGTTCCATACACTTGACTGGAGAACAAATGGAGCGTGAGAGTGTTGTTCAGAGTAGATACAGGTAGTGAGATGATAAAGGAAACAAGTTGTTTAATCGGGGAACCTCCTTGGAAAAGGGGATTTTTTGAGACTTAGTTTCTCTGTGTAGCCTTTGTCTGTCTTGGACTTTAGACCAGGCTGGCCTCAAACTCAGAGCAATCCCCCTGCCTCTGCTTCCCTGAGTGCTGGGATTTCAGGCATGCGCCACCAGCTTGGAGATGGGGATTTTTATGTTAAGCTTTGGTATAGGTTGTGTATCTGAAGGTAACCAATTATCTTAAGAGGGTAAGACAGAATGTGCCAGAACAGGACCAGAAGGTCAAAGCCACCTTGATGTGCAGAGTGGATTCAAGAACAGCTTGGACATGCTGACAGGATGGCTTTGCTACCAAGCATCATGACATGTATTTTGAGTTTGATCCCTGGTGGGAGGAGACTTCAAGCTCTCTTAAGTTGTCCTCTGATCAACACACACACACACACACACAAACACACACACACACACACACACACACACACACACACACACACACACTCTCTCTCAAGGTTGTTCACTGACCTCCACACCAAAGGATGTCAATGTGGTCCTGCTCACACACCTGTACTTGCACACACTCCTTTTCTGTCCACCCTCTACTCTGCTCTCTAAGTAAACAAACAGGTTCCAGGTGGAAGAGAGCAGTGCACTAAACAAGGACATGCCACAGTAGACTGTGGTTTAGATTGTGTGAAGCTACTGTAACTTTGGGGTTCAGCAGCTAATGGGGTCACAGCTGTAAGCCGTTGAGTAGATAAAATGTTTGAGATCCTAAGAATGTCTATGTACTGGAGGGTGATGCTGACACGATGCTTTTATGTCATACACATAGTATATGCCACAGAGTCTGTGAGGTGGGCCTTGAGTGTGTGTTTAGGTGAACTCTGAACGTCTTCACGCCCCTGAACGCGTCCCATCCCTGCACCCACTAGATTACAAGAGTACTTCTCTTAATTGTGACAACTAGAGAATGTTTTAAGATATCTTTAATTAAAAAACCTTTCTGCCTGTTAGGAAACCTCATGGGAGGTTGTTTATGTACATGGAGTGAAGGAAAACTGTACTGCTTTGGTAAAGATCACAGTTTCTGTTGCTTTTTATTTATTCATTTATCTTTTCCTTTTGAGATAAGATCTCACTGTGTAGGGGCTGGAGAGATGGCTCAGTGGTTAAGAGCACTGTCTGCGCTTCCAAAGGACCAGGTTCAATTCCCAGCACCCACATGGCAGTTCACAACTGTCTGTAGTTCCAATTATAGGGGTTTTTGGCACCTTCATCCCAATGCAATAATTAAATAAATTATTAGAAAAAAAGGATCTCACTGTGTAGCTATGGCTGCACTGTGTAGTCTCAGTTGGGTTTGGACTTGGTGTGATCCTTTTGTTTGTCAGATGCTGGGATACAGCTAAGTCCCATCATGCCTAACTTGTGTATCTGACCCAATCTTTATCAATTTCCCTTGTGAAGCCTCCTCCAAACACCTGTGATACTGGGAATCAAACCTTGCATACTCTTAGGCAAGATTCTACCAGTTAGCTGTTCGGTTTTTCTTTTCCTCCTAAAATTATGTCTACTTTATATTTTCTATACAAGCACATTTTCCACTGTGTAACTCTAGCTCTGCATCGTGTCCTGAGGTTGTTTGTAAATGATAAAAGCAAGTGATGTTGACAGTACGATTATGGTTGAGTCAGGGAATATGGGCAGATTAGGATTCCTTTTCCCATATTTTTTATTATGTAGCTCCTAAGCTATTTGAAAAAACAGTTGATAACACCAAGGTTCCTGGACTTTTTATCAATTTTGACCATTGCATTTTTTAAAAAGTTGGGTAGGACTTCCTGTTTTTCTTGTTTCTAATTGTCCCCTTTTCTTACTATATACGCTTCTTTCTGTCTTGGCCTTCCACAGCTGTCTCCTGATTCCACCCCATTACCTGTGAGACTGTGTTTAGACAGTTTGCCCTTGAGGTCTCTTTGTATAACTTCCTTTTGTTATATTGTTTGTTTTGAGATAGGCTTCAAAAATATAGTCCAGCCTTACCTACAACTCCAGATGACCCCAAATTTACCGCAGTCCTCCTGCACCCAGCCTCTTGAGTGCTAGAATTATAGGAGTGAGCCAGCATGTCCAGCCGTCATTCTAAAACTCTTTAATTGGATAAGATACCCTCCTTTTGCCCCTATATTCTTTGGAGGCGTGCCTTCTCAGGGTGTGTGTGCTCCAGTCTTGCTGTTTTTCTGGCTAAGCCAGCCAGCTAGCAAGCCCCAGTGGTCCTCTGGTCTCAGTCTTCTGGTTTGGGGCTCCTTCAGCCCTGGGATTACAGGCCACGCTGCCTGCTTTTTAGGGTGCTGGGGATCCAAATTTAGGTCCTCATTCTTGCTCAGCAAGTGTTCTTTCCTGTTGAGCCACGTCCTCAGTTCACTTTTGTTCTTTCTGAGACAGGGAATCACATAGCCCACACTTAGCTTGAATTCACTTTACAGTTGAGGATGATGGTAAACTTTTAAAAGAATATACTGTTAGGATCTAACTGCTGCTTTGGCTGTGGCACAATTCCAGCCTTTCCCCAGATACCAGCCGCACCCCAGTGAGACACTGTGAGTCTCCAGCTAACAGGCTTCCAGGGACCACGGTGTTTTACCTGGGGAAATGGGTAGACATCAAAGGGCATTTGTTTTGGTGCGAACATCCTATATCTACCTCCTTTCCCTGCCTCTTGCCTGGGAATCAGAGAGCCTGGCTATAGACTTGTGTTTAGAAACCATTCTATCCTCAAAAAGGTGGAATATTGTACACAGTTGCCGGCTGAGTATGGCTTACAGGCATTTCCCAGTGTTATGAGTTGTCTGTCCACTATGCCCTTGGAAATGGTCTGCCTTCATTTTCCTGCTGGCTTGTCTGTCTGTCTGAGAATGATTCTGCTTGTCCTTCCTTTGATATTTGTGATGCTTGCTCTGTCTTTAGAGCCTCCGTTTTGCCCCGTGCCTAGCATTTTGTTTTCTCCTTATGTTGTACTAGCATCCCCAGCTCTCCTCATGGCCAGGTCTTGTTTCTGTGATCATTCTTTTCCTGCTTAGTTTCCCCTTGGCTGCCTGCTGGTTGTTGGTTGACCTGAGTGGCAAGGGCTGGGCGTCCTCCCCGACTTCCACCTGTGTGAGGCTTTCCCTCTGAGCAGGAGCTCTGGATAGAGCATCTAAGATCAGGGCAGAAGACTCTCTTTTGGCTGGCTTTGTTAGGGTAAGCAGGAGGAAGCTAGCTACTAGAGCTGTAGGCCTTATACATGCCAGATGATTTCACATGGTACCAGCATCCCTGCCTAACTTTCATTTTCTCTTTGGAGAAAAGATGTAGGAATTAAAGAAAGCAAAAATATAAACCTGGGTACAGTGGCGGATTGGTTGCCAAGCACCTGTGATGCTCTGGGTTTTATCCCCAGGACCACCAAAGCCACCTACAAAAGAAATAAACCTGTCAGTTCCGAGGAAAAGCTGCTTTGAACCTAGAGATTTAAGAGCCTGGTTGCTTGATACGTTCAGTATGTTTATTAGTACCGTGTTGCTCATTGCAGGACTTCATAACTCATGACAGTAGTTGCTTCAAACTTTTCAACTGAAATTCATCATTTTGTAATTTTCATTAAATGCGGAAGACACATTATTCCCAAAATAGTCACAAAGGCAGATGAAATGGCCCAGGGAATAAAAGTGCCTACTGTGCAAGGCTGACCTCATGAGTTTGATCCCTAGAACACAAATGGTAAAAAGAGACAGATGACTACTGAAAGTTGTCCTCTGGTAAATATACTGTGACATGTGCCCCTGCCCCCGCAGCACATATAAAATAACAATAAAATTTAAAAAATCATTTATATTTTCTAACCTTGAGGTTGATTAAAATTCCTTTTAGGAATAGACTTATAGTCTCCACCATTGCTTATTTTGGGTATTTATTCTTAATTTGAATAGTAAAAGTTGTGTTGGTTTGCGGAGGCCTTTTTGATTTGGCATATAGAATTATCTTGTTTACTTACACTATAAATTAAAAATAATGAGTACTCTGGTTGTAGTAATGTATACCTAGAATTAAAACCAAGGAACATCAAGGCCAGAGTTAGGTAGATATTCAACTACATATTTTTCTTTTATGGCCATGTTAAAAAGCCATTCTAAATCTTCATTAAATCTGAGGAAATTCTTTTTGGAATGGAATATCAGTAATAAACTTATATAAGTATTTGAATTAAGATTAAATCTTACATTGTAAGCTTTGATTATTAATATGTTTTCAGCTTAAGTATAGATACGAATTTTTACCTGTGGGAAACTGAGTAACTCATTAAGTTTATTATAAGTGTTTGCCATATTTAATGAATGAGAAACACATTTATCTTTTCTAGTTCTTCAAGTCAAAACAAGGTTACTATTTTTCTTTTCTTTTTTTTTGGTTTTTCGAGACAGGGTTTCTCAGTGTAGCCTTGGCTTGTCCTGGACCCGCTTTGTAGACCAGGCTGGCCTTGAACTCACAGCGATCCACCTGCCTCTGCCTCCCGGGTGCTGGGATTATAGGGGTGCGCCACCACGCCTGGCTAACTATTTTTCTTTATAAGAAACTTTCAAGAAAACAGAAAAAATATAGAGAATCAGGTATTTTTTTTTTTTTTTTGAGACAGGGTTTCTCAATGTAGCCTTGGCTTGTCCTGGACTCGCTTTGTAGACCAGGCTGGCTTCAAACTCACAGCGATCCACCTGCCTCTGCCTCCTGGGTGCTGAGATTACAGGTGTGAGCCACTGCGCCTGGCTGAATCAGGTAAATTTCAACTAATTTAAAATATATATCTTTTAAAACATTTAAACATTTTAATACATAGAACTAATTGGGAGCACAATCTTTAAGGAAGACTTGAATTACTCTTTCAGACTCTGATAGGCCCAAGGCTCCTAGTGTTTCAGGAAACAGCGTCTGTGACTAGACACACTAGGGAAATGAGGATCCTGATGGAAGTGTGCTATCTAGGTAGATGCGTGACCTTGACAAGCACTTATTGCTCAGGGGCTTAGTAAGGAAGAGCATTGGGGGCAGGTGGTCCTTAGGATTCTCTTGAGGAAGCTATTATTTAGAGATGAGAATCCACATCAGGAAACGTGCTGAACCAGCATAATCCTTATAACAATTCTGGAATAAATCCTATTGCCACTTTACAAATGGAATTAACTTCAGTGTTTATAGGAGCCGTGTTTAAGTGAAGCATTTGGCTCCGTGGCTGCTAAGGAGCCAAGTGAGAAGTTGAGCCTTGACCTGCTGTGTTCTGTGGCCATGTTCTTTTTAGTATGACACACAGCTTTCCATGTTGTAATATTAGACCATCGGTGTCATTCTTAAAAGTTGTTCCCTCTCATAATCTGTAGTTTGCCATAAGCTTGGTTTCTGTCACATTGTGTCACTCAGGAAAACTAGAAGTCATACATCAGACCTGTCTGTGGCTTGTGCCCAAAGTACAAATATGATCAGCTTTTAAATAGATAAATCAGAACTTATGTATAGTATTAGTGAATCTTTATTTTAGTAATATTGTTCAGAAACATATTTAGGACCTTCCCTTCCCCCCACATAGGGTCCCATTTAGCCCAGGCTGGCTGTGAACATGCAATAACCAAGCCTGGCCACTATCTTCCAAGAATGTGGTTGCAGTCATATGCCACCATGCCCAGACTTTCTTTTAGTGCCTTTGACCTTATTATTTTAACATATATTCTGTGTGGTAAATTAGATCTTTTGGAAATTAGTTGATATTTGGGGAAAAAACCAGAAGTCATTCTTAACCAAACTATCCTCACTTAGGAAGCAAAATGAGGATTGCCAGTTTAGTTAACCATGGTGAGTGGTGACTGCAGGCGCCAGTTTAGTAACCATGGTGAGTGGTGACTGCAGGTGCCAGTTTAGTTAACCATGG